>BJBW01001065.1:439141-469133 GCA_004320125.1 Scolopax mira | reverse complement strand
CAGCAAACTTGCTGAGGGTACATTCCATCCCTTCGTCCAGGCCATTGATGAATATATTGAAGAGGACTGGACCCAGTCCTGACCTCTGGGGAAAAAAGATGAATAAACTTAGTAGGAGTGTTCTGTGATTGCTCAGTCTTGTAGTCACATTGCCGTATGGTGACAGCTAGGATGGGGAGCAGAAAGGCTGCAGGCATGTCTCTTTAATGAGTGTAAAAATTATAGTCTGGATTTGTCTTTGCCCTAATGACTGTTTCATTAATATCTAATTGATTTTCCGCCCTTGAAAAATTTGCTTAATATGAACTGACACTTCAGCATTACAAAATAATCAGCCTGCATCATCTTTGCCTCTGAGTTTTCTGGTATTTTAGTCTGAATCTGGGAAAAGCATGTCTGCTCACTCCACCTTTTGCTTTGAGCATAGTGAGAAATTTCACACTACTCTAGGAGTTATTGAATAGTGGTGTGACTGGCTCCTCACCTTCCTGTGACCAATCACAACAGCTAGTTTAATCTGACAGTATAGGATAAGGATGTAACCACCCAGCAAAGGCAATAGTGAGGAACCTTATCTGGGATGGCAGGCAACACACTTAGTAACATCATTGCATCTCCGACTTGATTGCTCATGGCATGCCTTGGATCTGAATGTGAGGGATGGACGTATTTTTTCCTCAAGGATTTCTGCAGTCACAAATTCAGGATTTAACCTGGCTCTTAAATGAACACTTGCTCTTGAGAATAAATCTCTGCTTCGTAGGACACCAAAATGGTTTATTTACTGTCAGCATTGCCACTGACAAGTCAGAGGTTTTCTGCAGCAAAGGCTGAAATAGTTGAAAAGCAAAGCCAGGGAAAATATCTGTAAAAAAGGAAGCAGGCATGATTTATCTGGGGCTTGGAAAAAGCTTCAGAGCTTTTGCTATTCAGTCAAGAAGGCAGGTTCTGATAGTTCTGTCTATTTTGTGTAAATACAGTGAATGAATCTCAGATCAGAAATTAGTGTCTGTCACATTGCCAACAAAATGAGGGAGTAATAATCACTGTGGGTAGAACAGGCAAGAAGGGCAAAACTTCAATGAATGGTTGAGTATGATTCTTTGTGTTCCTCATTTCAGGCCTAGCTGGAAACATGTTACTAGGGTGTTGAAGGCAAAACTTCCCCTTGACATTGCATCTTCTTGATGCTTCCCCTCCCATTATATGCTTATGAGATGCAGAAATAAGGCAGCTCCTCCTAAATGCCAACCCGGCAGTGCCTTTTTCATTTACAGCAATATCCTTTGGAAAGAAGCCGGTATTTTCTTCTTAATTTAATTTTCCCATTTTATAGCTAAAGAAAAAAAAAAGTTAGAGGAGTGGCATTTGGAGACAACCCAAACATTCTACCTAAAAATACAATTAGAAATGCTTATTGGATAGGTCAGCAACATGAAAACTTCCTGCTAAGGAACTTAGTTTTGCAGCTATTTATATCTCTTGGTGGCTTGTCCATGTTAGAGAGAGCTGTAGCAAGGGAAAGGAAAATTAAATGGCATTTAAAGCATCACTCTAGTCACCCAGAGCAGGCTGAATAGGAATGAATCCATGCAGGTTTTGAACATCTGCAGAGGAGACTCCACACCTTCTCTGGGAAGCCTATTCCAGTGCTCTGGAACCCTCAAAATAAAGAAGTTTTTCCTCATGTTGGGATGGAATTTCCTGTGTTCCAGTTTGTGCACATTGCCACTTGTCCAGTCCTGAGCACCAATGAGAAGAACCTGACTCAATCCTTTGAAAGCCACCTTTTAGATACGGATAAACATTGGTGAGATCCCCTCTCAGTCTTGTCCATGCTAAACAGACCGAGGTCTCTCAGCCTTTCCTCATCTGAGAGATGCTCTGGTCCCTTGATCATCTTTTTAGCCCTTTGCTGTACCCTCTTCAGCAGTTCCCTGTCTTTCTTGAACTGGGGAACCCAGAATTGGACACAGTGCTCCAGATGGGGCCTCACCAGGGCAGAGTAGAGGGGATGACCTCACTCGACCTGTTGGTCCCATTCTTCTTGGTGCACGTTTGCCTTGTGGTCAGCTTCTTGTCCACTGGGATCCCTGGGTCCCTCTCTGCAGAGCTTCTCTCCAGCAGGTCAGCCCTCAACCTGTACCATGTATTGGGTTATTCCTCCACAGGTGCAGGATGCTACACTTGCCCTTGTTGAACCTCATTAGGTTCTTCTCCTCCCGATGCTGTAGCTTGCCCAGGTCGTGCTGAATGGTGGCACAGCCTTCTGATATGTCAGCAACTTCTCCCAGTTGTGTGTCATCAGCTAACTTGCTGAGGGTACACTCTGTTCCCTCATCCAGATTGCTGATGAATATGTGAAACAAGACCAGACCCAGTATGGACCCCTGGGGAGCAGTTACAGGCCTGAACTAGACTCCGTGCTGCTGATCACAACCCTCTAAGCTCTGCTGTTCAGCCAGTTCTCAAATCTACCTCACTCTCTAGTTTATAGAGAATTTGCTAAAATGTAACTGTTTGGACTGAAATGTTCTTAGCTGGAGTCTGATTTGGGCTACACGTTAAAAAAAATACTCTAGGTGCTGAACAACATTAGTTACTGAAAATAAAATTGTTCTGTTTTAACTCAAACCAGGACAATAAAATATTAATAGCGACTTATTGTATGAACTCTGTCTGTGCTTGGAAGCCTGGGAGAGCTTACATGAGGCAGGGAACCTACAAAAAACAAAGTGTGTCATGGAATTAAGCTGTGTATTGTAATGCCTGTACCCAATGGGATGAATTTAGGGTTGCCCCAGCAACCTTATTCCTCAGATCTTCTAACTTCTGAATGCTTCCCTTTGAGATGCTATAATAGTCTGTTAACTTATAATATTTCTTTTCTGTAGCTAATTATGTAAGAGCAAAACTGTGCTTGAATTTAAGAGATGTGTATGAAGGCCAGTTGTTGTGAGCACCTTGCTAGTGAATATGCAATCATTACATTGATTCACAGTTACAGTTTATTTGTATTATGGATGCATTTGTGGTCTCTCTGCTGTTGTACAAACACTGTGTGATATGAAACAAAGAAATATCTGTCAGAGCAAAAGGATTAAATCTTAAATAATAGTTTGTGAATAACACATTGATACCAGTAAGAAGAAGAATGAGGAATCAGTGGTCATGTTTTTGAGCTATGGTGGCAGAACACCAACGAGCTGGGTGCTGTTGAAGTCTCTTTATAGGTAATGTGGCAGAGAAGAGTTTTAAGGTATGAAGAACAGCATGCTGGCCTCCAGAAAGATTTACAAGGAGCAGGAGCTTGCAAAAGAAATAGCAAGAGGACAAAGCACAGATAAACAAGTGAAAAGGAATGTCAGGACTGTCTTTTTCAGCATGTGGCACAGCAGCAGACTTTGTGATATTATCTGGATTAGGAGGTGATGTAGAAGATTTTGTATTCTTGACTGACCAATGTTTGCTCCCTACTTTGCTGCTTCTAATAGTTTTAAACAGATCTACTAGTTCTGATGAGTTTTGCCTACTGCTAGTATTACTAAAATACTAGGATCTCATCTCTTCATGTTTGTGTCACCTTCCAGCTGGATTCCCATGAACACCGACTTCCTGTCATACACAACTGGATATGGTACTTTCCAGCTACTTTTTGATAAAGGGTAAAAACATCTTCTTTACCCTTCCATAATTAATCAAAATTAAGACTTTCTGACCCTGGTTCTTTCTTTATTAATCTCAAAATCTTGTGTATGGGCAAAGAGGAGACACACCTTATGTATATAAAATGAAGATTTAATGTTAGTGTGACTGAAATCTTAGTCTAAACATTATCATCAGTCCAAGTGTAATTATTACAGAAAATAAGAATTACTTCTGTACAATAGAAAAAAAAATTAAAATATCATTAATAATAATAATAATATTGCAGTTAAAATTGTTACATGCAAGCTTTGCGGTTTCTATCCCTTTTCTGGTATTGTGGGTATTGTGCTCACCCTTCTTCTAGTCTTCTGGTTCCCAAGGTTTCATTTTGCTGGTGGTGGCAGTAGGGATATTAAGGCAAGTTGGCGATGTCTGGCATCCTTCACTGGGAAGGATAAGATGTCTATGTTGATGGTTTCTTCTTCACTCTAAGTCCCCCTTGGAGTTTCTTTTATATGTTTACATGACACACTTTCACTTTTCACAGAATTATCAGAGTTGGAAGGGACCTCTCGAGATCATCTTGTCCAACTCCCCTCCTAAAGCAGAATTGCCCAGAGCACATCACTCAGGACTGCATCCAGGCGAGTCTTGGAGATCTCCAGAGAAGGGGACTCCACAACCTCCCTGGGGAGCCTGTTCCAGTGCTCTGTCACCCTCATTGTAAAGAAGTTTTTCCTCATATTTGAATGTAACTTCCCATGTTCCAGCTCGGGCCCGTTGCTCCTTGTCCTATTGGTGGAAACCACTGAAAAGAGTCCAGCTCCATCATCTTTCAACCCACCCTTTAGATACTTATAAACATAAATAATCCTTTTCTTCTCCAGGCTAAAGAATCACAACTCCTTGAGCCTTTCCTCATAAGGGAGATGCTCCAATCCCTTACTCATCTTCATTGCCTTACACTGGACTCTCTCCAGTAGTTCCCTGTCCTTCTTGAACTGTGTGGCCCAGAACTGGATGCAGTGTTCCGTTTGTGGCCTCACCAGTGTAGAGAGGGAGAATGACCTCCCTCGGCCTACAGGCCACACTCTTTCCTGTGCAGCCCAGGATTCTGTTGGCCCCCTTGGCAACAAGGGCATATTGCTGGCGCATGGGAAGTGTGCTATCTACCAGGACTTCCAGATCCTTCTCCTCAGTAGTGCTTCCCAGAAGATCCATCCCTAACCTGGATGGATCTTCTGGGATTCTTCCTCCCCAGGTGCAGGACCCTACATTTGTCCTTGTTGAACCTCATTAGGTTCTTCTCTGCTCAGCCCAGTTTCTCCTTCATCATTAGTCTGGTGTTCCCCCTTACACTTGATATTACTGTATATGATACTTTTATAGTGTGCTAGATACTATGATTTTATTTTCTTTGTTATCTCTAAACCCAAATTTGTCCAGTTTCCCTGACTGCAGATCTGTGTTTCTCTAACTGGCCAGTGGTGAGATGCTTATGGCTGTGGGGTTTCCGATGTCTGTGCCCCATCTCTCATCATGCCCTGCCTGTACTCCTCTATACCAATCCTGGGTCTCCTCAGGGTCTCTCTATCATGCCAGGCCTGTACTATATGATTAAGTTACAGTTCTAAAGCCAAGATGGTACTGTACAAAGACAAAAGGAATAAAGCAAATTAGCCATAGGCCCTTGATTGATTAGAAAAATTGCTTATGCTCTACTCTACAAACTTCTTATGGTGTAGGGAGCAGGGCAAGGTTTATGCTATTTCCTTCCAGTATGTTCTAACTCTGGCTTTTCTTCAGTGTCATTTTTGGATTTTGATGCAGTTGCAGATAGTTATTCACAGGTGGCTCTTCGGATTATGTTAATTGAAATATGTGCAAATGCCAAAACCAATTACACTCAGATTGCCTTGTCAATGCCTTTGCTGCTGGATAAATGCTTTTTTAGGCTCATTTACAAATGGTAATAGCAAGTAGGCTTTATTTCATGACTAAAACTAAGAGTTTGATTTTGACTGGGATCTGAATAAAGTTCTCCTCTGAAAATCTGTTTTAGATTTTGTTACTTAAATCACATCTAATTCATATCTAGCATGGTTCTTATAGGATAGGTTGCTCTATTTCCCATTGCTAAGCAATGACATGGGGGAGACAGGCCAGCTCTGTAACCCGGTCATCTCAGTAGTGGTTGTGTCACTGGAGCTCCAAGGCGCTCTGCCCTGCTCTGCTCTGCTACCTTCCTACTGTGGGATTATAAAGGAAATGTCATGACTCTGAGTCATAACAATTTCTATTTCAAAATGAAGTGTACTTTCTAAGCACTGAAATGTATTGGTATGATCATTTTTCATCACTTGTAATATGTATTTTCTGGAATAAAAGTAGTCCTTGATGCCTTGTTATTAACAGCAATTTTACATGGCTTAGCTTGTACAAAGAGAAACAACGCTAAAAGTTGCAGCTTTACATCTCTGCTACAGTTTGTTTTCCTTAGAAAATATTTCTTTTCTGAATTCCAGTTGTCAAGTCTTAACAAGTAATGAGGCTTTAGAAATAAGGCTTGGGGATACTGGGTCAAAGTCATTATGGCTGTTTGATTGTTTAATACATACAAAGCAGATGGTAGAAGTGAATATTTAATTTTCATAATGAAGGGGAATCATGAGAAAGTCTAGCAATCTCTATAGATTCGTGCTCCTTAAAGTGTTCATAAAAGATATGGAAAAGGGGATGAACCACAGATACTGTGATAAAGCTGGGCTTTCCAGTAGAAAAATTGGAAGAAAACAGATCAAAACAGCAAATGGCAGACTTAAAAAGCAAGTGGTTGTTCTTTGTGTTAGCATGTAGTTGTACCATGGGAGTCATAACTATGGAAGTTGTACATGCTAGAAATGTGCAAGGATTCCAAAATGACTGAGTAAATTTGTAGAGAAAAATTTTCATACATATGAAATAAAAAGGATATAGTTTCTGGTTCAAGTCCCTGTGGCAAGCTGGGAGGGCATCCTGGACAAATCCACCTCTGTGGATATCTGCTTTTAAATACCATTAGAGAGAGATACTTGGCTAGGTGAACCTTTGATCTGAGCTGAAAGGCACACTGTTCTTCTAAAGAAAATCAATAAACTCATGGGAGCTTACTGCCTTACCCCCTTGTTTTCCTTTCCTTGTCTCTAGTATCCCCTTCTTTTGAATTCTATAAATTCTTTTGAATTATTTTAGAATTCTATGATTCTTTCTTGTCACAATGTCAAACACTTTCTCCAAGTAACTCCTCTTCTTTTCCCATCCATCCCATCCAATGTTATCTGGGATCCACTCAGGAACTGTTTTTGACAAGGTTTCTTATGTTCTCTCCTTTGTTTATCATCTGTCTGCCTCTGCCTTCTGGGTTCTTGGTCCTGTCTGTTCCTCAGCATCTTCTCAAAAGGATCCTCTTTGCTTCTTCCACTAGCTGTAAAGTTTTCATAAAGCTTTGTCACTGGTGCCCTTCTGTTATTCCTTAATCTCTGGGTAATGTCATTTCGAAACACCCTATAAGGCTCCCCTGAAAACAACTATTTTCCTTAAAGCTCGCCATAAATTTTTTTCTGTGCTGTGATGTGCTTGGAGAGGTTGGCAGTGGTTAACTTACCAGCTACTCATCAGTGTGTTCCATGATTTTTCAGCACTTGTGGCTTTGTAGCTGTGGGTCTGCTTTCTTTAGATTCACTGTGACATGCCAGCATTTGGGGCAAGAGCAGACTTTCTGTGTGTTTGAGTGAGGCAGTAGAACCCCATGTGTGTGCCATTTAGGTGCATCACAGGCAGTAACGAGGGCAGAGCCTACCATTTCTTCATGCTGACAAACTGCTGATTTCTGTTATGAAAGTGACTGCCTTTCATTCAAAGGATTTATAGGCATTCAAATGATTTATAGACTGGTATATTCAGCTTTTTAAACATACAATTGGAACAAAAATTAATCAGTACATTAAACTTTTATTCTGTTTTGTTTAAATTAGGAAACAAGCTACTATGAAGGTTTACATTTGGTATGTTCTCTCTTCAGGGACAAAGTGGACCTTCAGGAGGAAAGGCAGTACTATTAAGGGCTGCTAAAGCAGTATCTAAAAAACGGGTAAGATCCACAAATCCTCAAGTCTTAAAATTTTTTTTTCCTTCTTTATCTATGAGATGCAAACTTGATTCAGTCTGAACAATGGTTTGTTTTATGGAATTAGTAACATTCCAATTGATTTAGCAGGGAGGTGTTGCCCTAGATTTCTACTGAGAAGGGAATTACACTAGCAAGTTAGAATTAAAATGGCAGCTAAAAGAAATGCATGGTTTAGGTAAAGTGCAATATGAAAAGACTAAAGTAAACAGAGGCTGTGAGAAAGATGCCTGCTTAATTTAGAAAATTCAAAAAACAGCACATTATTTGCTAAATTAATATAAAAACACAAGCATGGCATATGCTTTAACAAATGGCATTCACTTTTTGACTGCAAGCTTTGTTTTCAGTATCAGGGGGTAATGCTTAGAGTATCCTATTTAATGTCCCTTACTCTTATTTGGCTCTATTGGCATGGATGGGAGAGGGAGAGCATACCACCTCCTTTAAACAGGCATTGTGGTAAACAGCTTTTCACTTTCTCAGGCCAGATCACAGTCTTGTTAAATGTTCCTCTTTTGACCTCTTAAAAGTGAAAAGCTATTTACTTTTAAATGAAAAACATAAATAAAGATGTTAAACCCACAACGCTTTTTATCTGATTCACTAGGGAAAGTGGCCACTGAACTAACTGGCATCAAATTGTGTATGATGTGTATGATTAATGTCCTACAAGCAGGTGTTCATGTGTGGAGTGTCAAATCACAAACAACTGTTCTGCCGTCACAGTCTCTTGTGTATCAGAGCACCTGACCTTTTTTACAGCTTGCCTCATTTCAGCTCCCTTGGGCTGAAAAAGAATGCTGCAAGCCTGTGATTTTCCCTGGGTGCCTGGCATGTGCAGAATTCTCTGTTACTTTCAGCCACTGAACGTTTTTACACAGTATTGTGCTTTTTCCTTTGTGGCATTCTGCAGAAAGCAAAGCTTTGCTGTGTCCAGTCTCTGTATCTGCAAACAACTTTCACGTATGCCCTGGACTCATTAACAGCTCTGTATGGCTATAAAGTTTAGCAGAGACCTGAGAGAACTGTACTTAAAAGAATGATTGAATTTATTTTAAATCAACCCATTACACTTTTCAATCTGAGGGATAAATTTTGCCTGGAGCAGTTGAAGACTTTAATCAGCAACTTCGTGTTCTGCCAGTTTATCTGTAATGACAATTAATTGAAATCCTGCAGTTATTAATTTTCCTGTTAATGTTATTATATCATGACGTCAGCCCAAGCTGAGGCCAAGGAGAGCAGCTCTGTGTTGGGAGAATGCAAACCTGCTGGCCTTTGCAAGAGAATGGTTAATGTTCCTTCAGGAGCTGCATCCCTGCAGCTTTGTATCTTGAACAAATATCTACATATCTTATAGAATAGCACTTCAGAAGTAAGTGCAGGTCCTTGACTTGTCCCCTTGATTAGTCCTAAAGTATGATTCATTTGGGTGTTATATGGTCCAAAAACCCAACCAGAATTGCCAGCCTTCAAGCTGAAATTGAGTTACTCACTGAAGTGAGTTACTTGAGTCTGTTACTGCAGTTACTCCAGTTTTTTTATAGGCCAGGAATTATCTTCAGACAGCAGCTCCTCCAACCCACTGAACTCTTGCTGCCAAGTGTAGCCATTCAACAACTTTCAGATTTGGGCTCGCTATTGGGGGTTATCTGTTCCACTCAAAGCTTGGATGGGTGGGGGGATACTGTTTTTTCCTCTTTGCTCCATGCCTGGAAAAATGCTGCTTTGGGAAGGAGCAGAACAGTCACAGTCTTGGTGCACTAATGGGTTTATTGTTCCTGTGCTAGGATGAAGACACCTCCACTGAAGCAGGGGAGGGTGCAGATGAACATGTGGCAGCAAAGACTCTGGTCAAACCCCCTGATCAACTGGAGCTGACGGAAGCTGTGAGTAAAATGATGCCTGTAGTTGTAATGGGATGTGTACAGAAGTCCATGAGCCAAAGCCTACCTCTTACCTGTTTGCTTTGGAGGAAATCTTGCAAGAGTAAAATTCAGTATTTGCTAAAGTACCATGTCTGCAACATAAACTGAAATGGCTTTCAGCAGAAAAGCAAGGAGAATGTGCTTTGAAACAGAGTTCTGGGCTTAAGGTAATGTAACTGCATGGAGTTGATCCAAGAAGGGAATGGGGCCAGAGCCTCTCTCAGATAAGGGGGACCCTGGAGCCAACCCTGATGACAGGGGGGTACCATAGAGTTTTATGGCCATTTCACCCCAGCTTGGTTCAGTAGGACTGCAGACAGTCACCCTTCCAACTGCAGTTGTCTCTCTCCTCTCACTGCTTTGTGAAACTCTAGCATTGCTCTCTGTCCTCCAAGTAAGCCTCAAAAGAAAGCTATACATACTTCCCACCACTTCGGTGGTGAAAAGAATTAACACCAATATTGTTTTTTGTTTGCAATCGTTGATCCTGCAACCACTGCTACTGAACTTACTGCTTACTATGCTTTCAGACAGTGTAGGCTTCAGGCACAGGTAGTCTTTCTTGCCCTATAGAATGCAGCTAGCATTTTTCAAGCTCAAGCTTAGATAAGAATTAACATGACAGCTAAAGAACTCAAGAAAGCTCATAAAATACTATGGTAGGAAACGGGATGACAGTTCTGTATTCCGCTCTGATGTAGCTTGCCTCCAAAGACTGTTCTTGTGGAGTTATCAGCATCACAGAGATATCTGCAGCAAACTGAATATCAAAGAAATGAGTGTAAACCTGGTGATTTTTGTATGCTGTACTTTATATTAAAGGTGGAGTTTTATTTATGATATTATTTGTTTCCATTCCAAAGGAATTAAAAGAGGAATTTACACGCATCCTGACAGCTAATAATCCCCATGCTCCCCAGAATATCGTCAGATACAGCTTTAAAGTAAGTGTGGCATGACCTGTAAAACCAGGATGAGATTTTTTTCAATTAACGGGTTTTGTGTTTTCCTTTGATTTATAACCAGGTAAATTTCCTTTTAATGTAGCTTTATCTTGTTACATATTTACTGCCAAAGGTTCCTAAAAGGCTTTTGCAGAGGGTAAAGGCAAAAAACATTGACGTATTTATTCAGAAGTGGGATATAACAATTACTCAAAAAGATCTGACAGTGAACATAATTAGTGCAGCAAATCTCAGGCAGTAACTTTTTTTCCATTCTATGGTGGTTAGAGGAGAAAGGGCAATGCTTTACTCAGTCTGTAAGATATGCCTCAGTATCCTCACATCAAGATTCAGTTATTTAAATTATAGGAGAGCTCAGAAATGTGCTTTGTGAAATCACTGACAAGGGCTCTATTCATGATGAGTAGGAGTGAGCAGGGGAGGGTGCATCAAAGACTGTCGGGAAACAAGAGTCACACCTTTGTATTTCTGTGTGCAGAGCACACACAGCATTACCCTGGAGCAGCCTGCTCCTGCTAACATGTACAGCTAGCAACACAAGCTGCTGCAGGGGGAGAGTGGAGTGATGGCTTTGCTTCCCACTCATCCCTTGGATGGGTTGCACACCCTGAAAGAGAGGACACAGGGAGAGCTCCTCCAGCTCTGGCATTGGAGCATCCCCAACCTTAGGCAGGGAACAAAAAAAACAGGTGAAACATTTCCTAGCCTGTCTCATCTCTGTGCTACTGTAGCTAGTTTGATCAACCATTACATGAGATTACCAGAGAAAGGAAATCAGTCTCATGGAAGCAAATAAGGTCACTTTCTCTTCTATTTGGAGTTGATGTTTTCCATATTTATGGAATTGAAACAGGTCATGAATGATCCATATAGAATCATAGAGTGATTTGGGTAGAAAGGAACCTTAAAGCTAATCTTGTTCCAACCCCTCTGCTGTGGGAAGTGAAACCTTCCGCTAAACAAGGTTACTCGAAGACCTTTCCAGCCTGGCTTTGAACACCGCCGTTGCTGGGGCATCCACAACTTCCCTGGGCAACCTGTTCCATTGTCTCACCACCCTCATGGTAAAGAATTTCTTCCTAATATCTAATCTAAATCTACCTTCTTTCAGTTTAAAACCATTACCCCTCATCCTATATCAGCACTACCTGATAGAATCTCTCTCCTGCAAGCCCCTTTAGGGGAAGGCTGCTATAAGGTATCCCTGGATACTTCTCTCTCCTCCAGGATGAACAACCCCAACTCTCTCAGTCTGTCTTCACAGGACAGGTGCTCCAGCCACCTGATGATCTTCATGGACCTTCTCTGGACCCACTCCAACAGATCCATGTCCTTAGTGTGTTGGAGGCCCTGGAGATGGACACAGTACTCCAGGTGGGGTCTCATGAGAATAGAGTAGAGGGGCAGAATCACCTCCCTCAAGTGCTGGCCAAACTTCTTTTGATGCAGCCATGATGTGCTTTGGTTTCTGAGCTGTGAGTACACATTGTCAACTCATATTGAGCTTCTCATCTACCAACACCTCTGAGTCCTTCTCCTGAGAGCTGCTCTCAATTCATTTACTGCCCAGCCTGTATCCATGTTTGGGGGTGCTCCAACCCACTTGCAGGAACTTGTACTTGGTGTTGTTGAACTTCATGAGTTTTGCATGGGCCCATCTCTCAGCCTGTCCAGGTCCTTCTGAATGGCACCCCTTCCCTCCAGCATGTTAACTGCTCTATACAGCTTGGTGTCGTCAAGCAAACTTGCTGAGGATGCACTCAGTCCCACTGTCCATGTTTCTGGCAAAGATGTCATGTTGACTGACACCAATCACCTCCTTATTTTCAATACATCTTAACATAGTTTACGGGAGTATCTGCTCCATGATCTTGCCAGGCATAGAGGTGAGACTGACTGATGTGTAGTTCCCCAGGTCTTCCTTTTTAACTTTATAAAAAATACAAGTTATGTTGCTGGTTTTCTAATCAGTGGGAACTTTATTGGACTGTTATGACCTCTCAAATATGAGGGATACTGATTTAACAACTTCACCCACCAGTTCCCTCAGGCCCCATGGATGTATCTAATCAGTCACGTGGATTTGCGCACCTTCAGGTTCCCCAGGTAGTCTTGAAGCTGATCTTCTCCTACAGTGGCTGATTCTTCTTTCTCGCCTGCCTTTGCCTTCTGTGGCTTGGGCGGTGTGGTCAGAGCACTTGCCAGTAAAGACTGGGGGAAAAAAGTTGTTGAGTACCTCAGCCTTCTCCATATCCCAGGTCACCAGGTCTTCACTTTCTTTCTAGAGAGGGCCCATATTTTCAGTCTTTCTTTTATCATGTATGTACAAAAGAAGCTTTGTTTTGTTGCCCTTGACATCCCTGGCCAGGTTTAACTCTGTCAGGGCTTTAACTTTACTAAGCTGATCCCTGACTGCTTGGACAATTTCTCTGTATTCCTCCCAGGCTGCCTCTCCTTGCTTCCACCCTTGAGGCTTCCTTTTTTTTTTTTTTTTGCGTTTGTCCAGGAACTCCTTGTTCATCCATGCAGACCTCCTGGCATTTTCCCCTGAATTCCTCATTGTTGGGATGCATTGCCCCTGAGCTTGGAGGAGTTGATTCTTGAATGTTAATCACCTTTCTTGGCCCCCTCTTACCTCCAGGGATTTATCCCATGGTGATCTATCAAGCAGATCCCTGCAGAGGCCCAAGTCTGCTCTCCTGAAGTTCAGGGTAGTGAACTTGGTGTGCACTCGCTTTGCTGCCCTAAGGATCTCAAACTTCACCATTTCATGGTCACTGTAGCCAAGACTAACCTTGACCTTCACATTCCCCACCAACCCCTCCCTGCTTGTGAGAACAAGGTCCAGCATAGCACCTCTCCTTGTTGTCTCTGTCACTTGGAGAAGGAAGTTATCATCCACATATTCCAGAAACCTCCTGGGTTGCTTACACCCTGCTGTGTTGTCCTTCCAACAAATATTGGAGTGGTTGACATTCCCCACAAGGACCAGGTTTTGTGTATTTGAGGCTGCTGTCTATGGAGGACCTCATCCACTTGGTCTTCCTGGTCAGGTGGCCTGTAGGAAATTCCCACTGTAATGTCACCTATATATATTTTCAGTTCCTCAACAGTGACTGAGGCAGGCTTGATGCTATACTGTGACTGGTACAGAAAGCTGTCATATTTTTTAAGAAGAAACTGCTGAAGTGTCTGTGGTCTGCAGTGGCTTCCAATTGCTTTCGGGTGCAGCCCGAAATCTTAATACATGGTTTGAATATAGGTGTGTGCCTGCACCGTACAGTCCATAACCAAGTGCCAATCAAGCTACCATCAAATAGCTAAATTAGTACAGAGCTTATAAACTGATCATGGTGCTAAAAGCCTGTGCTGTCTCCAGACCAGAGCTGGTCTCTACATGTGGTGCTGTTCTTGTTAGGTACTCATTCGTAGGTATTCAGCACAACAGTCTCTGAAAGAGTGCTGTGTAGTAGACGTCCACTAGAACTATATTTAAACACACTTGCTTTAGTAGCAGTGGTAAACTGGAAGCTTTGTGTTCTTGCTGTTTTTGTTGTTCTATTTTTAATTTATAGTTCTCTGTGTACTGAGATATAAATACCTGCTGGAATAAAGTCAGTGTAAATATGCCAATAACAAACACATTTTTATCAGTACGGATCTTCTGAGCTTTAACAGTTTAGGCTACACAGTATTTCTGATATAAAATATTTTTTCTACACTAATTTTGTTGTTTTCTTCCTCTGTAGAAACGAGCATATCAGCCAGTAAGCTACGTGGATCAAATGGCCATTCACTTCTCTTTGAATGGGAATATGATACTCAAAGATTCAGATGAAGGCAGACGGCAGAGTATCAAATTAAGTGCTGCAGCAGGTACGTTTATTATGAAACAACAACGATTTTCAAGTAGGTCCTGGTGCCATTTATTCAACATGGTAGTGATCATGCTTCCTCACCACAGAATTGAACAGCTCCTATTTTGGCTCGTGTCCATCTCAGGAACCAAAACCAGAAAAAACAATCAGCTAGATGTTTGCCACAGTCTAAAAAAAAACCAGTGCATGCTTTTTGAGCCACGTGAACACTAACAATGACATTTTCAGAGCTATTTAGTGTCTTTTAAGCCTTCCACTACCATTAGTTGGAGACATATGTCTAAACTCTTTAGCCTGCTTTGAAAATTTTGGCCATGATTTAAAGTATTAAAACAGACATGTTTGGAGGCTCTGTGAACATTCAGGAAGTGATAATATACTTGACCAATTCTTACACTCATACCAGGACATCAACATCTGGATAATGCAAGATACAAGGTATTGAGCCAGTTGGACCTTTGGTCTGCAGAACTATCACCATTATTAGGTTTTCAGTCAAAAAGACACCTTAATCAGAGGCTGAAAAGACCTATTGTTATTAAAGAGTTCTTGAATTTTCATCAGTGAAAGATGTACTGCCTAGTGATTTTTCTCATATTTCCTCTGTTTGTGAAAGGAGAAGTTGTGTCACAAAGAGTGTCTTTCAAGGTGGTAACTGTCAGGCATGATGATAACACTGGATAAGCTCCTAAGATTACTTGTTACTTGCAGCTTCTGAGGGTCAACGACTCTTTTATTTTACACTTAACAAAATACGTATGATGATTTGAAGTAGGACAAAGTGCTGAATAGGATCTTCAGTGCTATGAAAACATGGATTCTTGTTAGCAGTGCTTTTCATAGATTACAAACCAGCTACATTCAAGCAGCTTAATGCGAACCTGACTACACACTCAAGGTTGTGATTTGAAGGTAGACATTCATCATTCTCTAGCAAGACTAACATTCATTTTTATCCATATTAAAAAAAAAGAAATCATGTTGTAACTCCTATGTGCCTTAAAAGCAGTATTCATGGTTGTACATAATTACAGCCATTTTTAGAGGAATAGAAAGGTCTAAAGCTAAAGGGCTACCCAGAAACAAAGCTACTCAGATCAGAAAGGGATTTCAGAAGTTTGAGTTGAGATGATATTTTTTATTTCATCACAGCCGTAATTGCTGCAGTTTCATGCTAGTAATAACGTTGTCCCCTTTTGTGGCTCACCTGGGGATTGATTACTGTGTTGTTAATGAGATAGCATTAGAAAAGGCTACATCTGTATATTAATGCTTCAGAAGATAGAAGGATCTGCAGAATCTGTCATAATATGTCCTATTATCCTGGGCTTATCACTTATCCTTTCTATCATCAGAAAAGGCACCTATTGAGACTTCTGCAGAAACATCTGAAGAGGCAGAGATTAAAGATGAAGAAAGTGCAGGAGATACTCAGGTAATTCTCCATAGTCAGTTGAGAGTCATCCATTTTCTTTTTAATAAGAGATTTTAAATTCCTTTATTATAAAATGGGCTTGATAAGCTTTTATGATTGATTCTTTTATGCCTGAGATGTCTCTGCTGTAGGTGAGATCCTACAGATTCTGCTAAACAGCTGGTGTCCACCTGACATTTTTTCGGTTTGTGGAAGCTGTGTAGGGGGATCACAGGTCCCTACACACCAGGTCTGTCTTTGTCCAGATATTATATAGAATCATAGAATCATAGAATGGTTAGAGTTGAAGGGACCTTAAGGATCATCAAGTTCCAACCCTTCTGCCACTACAGTAGGTTGCTCAAAGCCCCATCCACTCTCCTAATTTCCACCTTAATTGTTGAATCTTCAATTATAGTCTCCTTCACCAGGCAGTAGAAATCCAGCAGTCTAAGGAGTGCTTCTCAAGAAGCAAAGAGATGTCTGGTTCTTTCAGTGTGGCAGTCAGTGCTTTTATTTTCTTGCAGGCTGCAGGAGAGGAAGAGGGAGAGGAGGCAGGAACAGCAGAGGTAGCTGAGGCAGATGAGACGGAAGAGCCTCCTCCCCCGAGAATGAAAGAGCAGAAGCTTGCAAACCAGTTCAACTTCATTGAGAGAGCTACAAGGACTGTCAACAACCCTTTGCGGGTAAGCTGCTATTTCCTTTGATGACTTGGAGGATCTTTGCTTTAGGAGAGCATGTGGATCGTCTGTGTTTGTGTCAGATCTTGTGTCATATCCTGTAGATACTATTGGGAAAAAAAACCAGTGGTTTACTATGGTAAAACGTTTGGGGTGATGAAAGTGGGGACAGAAAAATTGCAGCCTCATGGACTCTTGGACAGCCCACAAGAAGGTTTGGTGTTACTGTAAATCCTTAAGCCTCTGCTTGGATATAACATTTTTCATGTCTATTTTCTCATCTAAAAAAGTACAGAACGATGGTTAAAGTAGTAGCTGAGAGCTTGAAATGCATAAATTCAATTTTCTTTTGTCCCCTTATGTCTTGTACTTCAATTCTTACCAATGGAGCAGGGATCAAAGTGCTCCTATATTAAAAGGATAAAGATATTTACCCTTCTGTTAAGCACAGGTATTAACAGACCCATGTAAGTATGACAAATCTTTCCTGCTTCTACATGGTACATCTTCATCCCACTCTGTGCATGCTCTTTCTAAATCCATACAGACCCAAGACTTTACATTCCTTCCCTAGGCTTTTTGATGAGCCTGCAGCCATTCTCAGTGACTGTGTCTTCATGGGGCCTCCTTACCGAGCAGTATCAGTGGTGCTGGCCCCCAGTTGAATGCACAAAAAGGAGCATTCTAATTGGAGATAAAATTTTAGATGGAAAATTCTCTTGTTTCGTTGCTGCCCTGGAACCAGAGTATATACAGCCTCCCCAGAGAGCCTGCCTGCCACCTTGGAACCATTACACGTAAAGTGTAATGTGTAATTACATAAACATAAAAAAACCCCATTAAAAAAAAACATAAAAAAACATAAACAAAAAGCCCTATAAACATAAGAATAACATAAACAAAAAAAAAACCATAAAAAAACCCATTAAAAAACCCATAAGTGTAATGTGTAAAACCCTTACATCTCACAGGCTTGGAGAGATGTAAAAGTTACTGTATTGTTGCAGCTACTATGTCCTAAAAGGAAAACCATGTCTGTTCAGTGGTTGAGATGGAGGATATCAGGAGAGTTTATTCAACAGTGAAGTGTTTACTGCAGTCTGAGCTGAGATCCTGTGTCTTCCAGACAGAGAGACACAGAATTTGTTATTTTTCTGTCCCCACATCTGCATATTTTCTTCCCATTGATTTCAATGGGAGAGTCTTTGTGTGCTTCTGTGTGATTCTGCCTTTGAAAGCAGAATAAAGCCCTTAAATAGCTATGAAGTATGCTGTGTTCTGTACAGGATGTGCAATTTCCACCTCTGAGACTGCTTCATTTCAGAGGTCAGTAAAATGTTACAGGCGGCTCCTTAAAATGTCCTGACACAACAGTTTTTTAAAAGAAAATGCAGTTTCATGAAATGAAAGTTTCA
Source organism: Scolopax mira (assembly GCA_004320125.1). NCBI lineage: Eukaryota > Metazoa > Chordata > Aves > Charadriiformes > Scolopacidae > Scolopax > Scolopax mira. The sequence continues at coordinate 451,037 of BJBW01001065.1, read as the reverse complement.
CAGAAATATATTCATTTATTTCAGAATGTTGAGAAAATGTGATAAAAACATTATTTTGGTAACACCAAATAAATTGTTTATAGGTTATCATTTTGTTCAACTCTTTTGTCTTGACAGCTGCACCCGAGTGTATTTTTAATATATAGGTGAAAACTTTTCAGAGTTGGTAGGAAATCATATCTGATCCTGCAGCTGGTAGCAGAATGTTTCAAATGGTAAAGGTGAAACAAATCACTCCAACTTCACCAAAATGAAATTCTGATATTAAATATTAAAAATATGTTGGAAAAAATCAGAAAGTCCTCTGAACCTTCTTTTGGTCCACAAGAAAATCTATTTATAATTGCATGATCACTGATAATGTTTGTGCAGAGTTCTGGGAATCATTTGGATGTTGAACTAATTTTAGGATAATATTATTCTCATTACCTGCTATGAGAAGGCTGTTTCCACAACTGGACTATTTTACTACAAAAAGTGTCAATGCAGAGATTACACTTCTTTCTGCTTTTTCTTTATTCAGGATAGAGAATGTCAATCAGAGCCTACACCTTGTAAAGATTTCTCAGCCACTGCTAACCAGGTATACCTTTTTTACTTTTAAAGGGTTTTTTTACTATATTTAGGAAACTGAGAATGGAAAAAAAAATTACTATGTTTGCACTCCTTGCAGTGGAATGAACTCCAATACTTTGTCTTTGATCTCTGGCTTAAATCTGAGAGCAAGCTACTGTGGCCTTTGTTTCAGCCTTGATGGATAAATTTACTAATGGTTTAAATTTTTAAGTTTAAGTGCCTTTGTTTAGCTGCTTTTAATTGATAAGGAACATAAGGAACATAAGGAACATTAAGCCTATTGCAATAGACTTAGCTCTTCTTCATGATGAGGGACTGTTGCACAATTGTTACACAGTATTTTCTCCATCTCTTGAAAATGTAAAAAAATACATTTTGTAAGACTTTTTACACATGAAATATGCTATAGCTTTATTTGGAAAGGGAATCCAGAACATTCTGCTGATTGATATTCACAAATGTTTTACAAAATGTATTTGTGTTTGTCACTGTTTCAACAAACATTGTTGCAAACCAGTGTACTAAACTGGTACTGTTTATATAATTTAATACTAATAATGTTTTATAATTATGTATATATATATGTATATGTGTATATACGTGTGTATAATTTAATAATTAATACTAATAATACTGCTAATAATTTAATAATATTTAATACTGTTTGGTTACCAGTGTACCACAGGAACACTGGGCAGAAAGTGTAAGTTAATGGCAGCAACTTAAAAAATGTGATTATAGGAAAGTGATAGGAAGGGGAGTGAAGATACTTCTGTGAAGCTGAAAACTGTAACCCATTCTGTTCCTGAACTTGAAAGCAGAGAGTAATTGGTTTTAGATCTTCTCTCCAGCCAGCTATGCTTTTCTTTCATTTTTCCTGACAGTGACATGACCTGAGAGAGAGAATAGATATTTAAGATAGTCAGGCTATTGCTAAAATTTAACATAAGTATTTGAAAACTAAGAGGAAAAGTTTTCCCTTGTTTTCCTTTGATTCTGTTGCAAATTTGAGTGGATATAAAATGATATTTTAATATATGCTCTTTTTTTCCTCAACTCTTTTTCATTCTTGTCTTTGCCTATGCTCATAATTTCCTCTTCCAATGTTTTGTGTTCTGCTCCTTCTCTTCCTCTCCTCATGACATCTTCTTTGCCCTTTCTCTGATGTTTGAGACATTTTTCCACCTCATTTCCGCCTGCAAATTTAAAAAATTTACAACACAATGAAGAATTTTGCTAAAGGTTTCTGCTACCTTCTTTTATTCCAGTGTTATATATTTTGTGTTTCAATCATATTGAGTCTCCTAAGCTGATGTGTCAGAATTAGGTTGCCTTTTGTTTTGTTCTGAAAGTAATATACCTGCTTCAGATACAGTATTAGCACTCCAATACTAATAAATAATTCTTAAGTAGAAAAATTACTTTTGATTCTGTTGTAGTAAGGCATTCCTGGCATATGGCATAGCAGAGGATATGAAACTGCTCTCAGTTTCCATTTGATCATATGCTGTGGAGTTGGAGTCCAAGATTTAAATTGTGTTAAGCAGCTACAATTTAATTTTCCAACACCACACGAGAAATGTCATAAAGCAGATGTTTAATGCATGTTTCCTATTAAACACAGATAAATTAGCCAAATAGAAAGTCCTACAAAAAAGATATGGAGCCAAAGCACCAAGAAGAGTGTTGTGGGAAGGAAATTGTTAAGAATGCAATTATGTGTTCTTTCAAAATAAGACATGCCCCATCAAGCTTTAAAATTCCTGTGCTTCATACTTCACTTTTTGTGAAATAAGCCATCTGTCTTCAGCTAATTCCAGTGGCAGTGTTACTGTTGTCAGGACTATCACATTTTTATGATGGTGTAGATGACTGTTTTCTGGAGCATAATCAAGTCCTGATAAATCTTGTCTCCATCTGTCCCACAGTGGAAGATCTATGATGCCTATGTGGAGGAGCTGCAGAAAATGGAAAGGTCAAAAGAGAAAGAAAAACCAAAAGCGCAGATAGCAAAGAAAGAAGAGGAGAAGAAGAGGGGAAGAAAGTTAACCTCTCTGGATTTACAGGTACATTTTCTAATGGTGGAAGAAGCATGCTCAGAGTAGTGGTGGATGCATCCGTAACACAAGTCAGGTGAAAGTTAGCAAGTTATGCTGACTGTGTAGCTAGTTGTCTCAGTTAACAAGTAACCGTAAGAAATGCAAAAACTGTTTTTTGCTAGGAACTGTATTTCCAAAACAGGATTTCCATTTTGCTATACTTTTTATGGGAATACAAAAGAGTGTGATGCCATAATCTTGTCTTTGAACCTGATTTCCAAGTGAAATTTATAGGTTTCTTTCTTTATGCATTGTCATGTTTGAGTCTCATTTTTAGTTAGCATGCGAAGGATAAAAGAATGAAATAAGTAGTAACACTGTGTGACTTTACAAAGAATTCTAACTGATGCAGAGGTTTTAGGTACAGTCTTCCAATCTGAAAGGCAAAGAAATCATAGAATCATAGAATAGTTTGTGTTGAAAAGGACATTTAAAGGCCATCTAGTCCAACTGCCCCCACAATGAGCAGGGACATCTTCAACTAGATCTGGTTGTTCAGAGTCCTGTCTGACCTGACCTTGAGTGTTTTCAGGGATGAGGAATCTACAACTTCTCTGGGCAACCTGACCCGGTGTATCATCACCCTCATGATAAAAACTGTCTTCCTTATATCTAGTCTGATTCTACCCTCTCTTCATTTAAAATTATTTTTATTATTTTAATGATAAGTTATAAAAATTTAATTTATATATTTTCTAGATATATATGTATAAATGGTATAATATATAATTTATATAAAAGTTAATAATAATTGAAGTCGAATCGAATAAATATATAATAGTATAATCGCAGCCCACGTACTTAAATTTTAATAAAGATTCTGGGAGTCTTAACCTAATTATCAGGGGGTCTTTGATGCATCATATATTCATTTAGTTGGAAAATGACAAAAGTGTCTCTCAATGTTTAAAGTCCTATCCATGATCAGTAATTACACAGCATGATGATACCTCAGTCATGGTGATGTGATCATCCCGAGAGGACCTTAGCCATTTTGAGTCCTATGGAGTAGCCGAGTGAATGACAAGGGCTGATCTACTGGAGTAACCTCAGTTAGTCTGGTTTCTCAAAGTAGCAGGTATCATAACTCCTGCCAGGCTCCAAGCTGCTGTCGTGATCTTGCTGTGAGGGTGATACTGGCTTCTAATGCAGGCTACTTCATGAGGAGCAGCCAAGGAATGCTTACCAAGGATGCCATAGTCCGTTATCCTAAAGTGACAATATCCCCATCTTAAAAATTTCATCCCACTTTAAGCACTGAGAATATCATACGGCAACCCTAAAATATTTTCTTCATGTTCCAGAATGTTTTCAAGTGGTTCAGGAAGTTTCTATGAGGGTTTAACAGAGTTTGATCTATGCAGAATTGTAAGTGGTAGTTTCCCCTCTCAGTCTAAATTAAATGATTTAGAAGGTGAACTGAAATAATTTCTATAATGACTGGAGGAAAATGCAACAAGAACTATAATACAGAATCATGGAAGTCAATTCTTAGCTTGCCCCTATAATAGGTATAGATCTATATCAAGATAACAAAGATATAACTATGTAGTAGAAACTGTTGGATCCTCAAATTGGCTTCATCACTTTCATGCCATATGACTGGTTCAGCTGTCAAGGATTTGGCTGGTTTGGCTACCCTAGCAGGAATGTGCCATCAAAACCCTTATAGTATAAACAGACCAGGAACATGTTCTGACAGGTTTCTTCCTGTGAATTGTGCCATTGAAACCCACAGTCCTTTCTAAAACTAATAAATCTTTCACTTGAGTACATTTTGGAGAATGAAGCCTGAAGTCAATGATGCAATTATGGGATGGTCTGCTAAAAGCTGAAAATAAAAATGAAATAAAAATTCTACCAATGAACGATATATTGTAAAAAACATGCTGCATGCTCCACTGACAACAGTGAGAAGCTGAAACCCAGGCACCCTCGATCCTTTCCTTTGTTGCTTTGCTTTTCACTCTTAGCACTTTCCAGGGGGATGGCGGGGAAGTCATAAAGTCAGTACAATGAAAAAAGCGAAAGGCAAAGCCAAATTGAGATCCTCTCTGAGCCTGGCAGATCAGCTTGAAGTAGATGGAAAACCTGGTGAATTTTCCAGTCATTAACTGGAAACATGCAACCTGAAGTAATCCAAGGCTAGAATAAGAGTTATAACAGGTATTACATCTCATCATGTGTAGGTCTTTAGAAATTAAAGATTGAGGACATCAGAGTCTGTACCTTGGGACTCAAGTCAGCAAACGGAGAAGTGGGTTTCACAGAGCTTCCAACTAATGGGATACATACTTTGGACTACACGTGGTAACTGAAACAGGACTTTTCCAGCTAAACACTATCTGAGGACATCCTACCTTCAGTCATTGCTGAAGGAGAACTCTGGAATGTCAAGCAGGAGATGTGGCTGATCTGGATCAAGGATACAATGGCTAGAAGCAGCAATTGATTTTCACCATTGTTTCCATCAGGCTAGATACTAGGAAGAAAAAGACTGTGATATGTACTGACATAGCATTGGATTCAACCCAAAGGGAAGAAAAGGAGAAAACAAGTGAATATTACCGGAGGTGAGTTTTTGAAACAAGGTCTTGCTATGGTAGGAGGTCATGAAAGAGAAGATACACAAACTACAGCTGCAGGGGTCAGACAAGGATTTGAAAACATAATGGATGAAAAGAAAGAGCAAAAAGTATTGGTACTGAATAAGAGGCCAGAAGAACATATGACTGGGAGAAGAAGAACATGTTCCATGGAAGAATGTGGCTAACACGAGACAAGATAAGAGCTTTGACAGTGGAGTAAAACATCCTCACTAGGCAAAAAAGTAGAATGAAGCAATGCACTGCACTGAAAAATGAGAAGAAGAAGCAAGGAAGGTGTGGTTTGACAAAACAGAAGAGAGAGACGGCCCACATAAAAAGGAATAGAGGTAACCAGTATTTCCAACAGAAGGAAAGATGACAATGATATAAAAAAGGATACAAGGAATAAAAGACATAATGACAGAAAGTATTTGACTAGAAACTGTGCTGAGGGGCTCTTGGAAATCTCTCAATATGTCTATCACTCAAGTGAATCTAGAGAGAAGAGGATGTGCTATATCCAAGAGCAGAGATACAACATTGAAATTTTTCCTCAGTTTTCAACAGAGGCAGCAAACAGAACATGGAGAACACAGAATACTAAGGAGGAATCATAAGGAGTTTTCCAAGCTGAAAATAGTTGGAAATGGAGAGAACTAGGCAGAAATGTTTTATCTGCTTGTCCTGTTCTTACTGTTCCTGAGCCATCTGTTTATGGCTCTGATGACAGAGAGGATCCTGGCCGAGAGATACTCATGGTCTGATCTGGTATGACCCTCCTTATGTTGTTGCATGAGTGAAGAAATGGCAGTGTCTGAGATAGAAGCAAAATGCAGAAAGTTTAATGCAGTTAAATTAATGCAAGCTAGCTCCTCTCACTCTGAGATGACAAGGCATGAAAACACAAGCCTGATAGTAAGGATTTTTAATTAATCTATCCAAAGAGGGGTGGAGCTATGTAACTGGAGTAAAACAAGGATATATGTAAGAGGGATAAAAACGGTTCCATTAGTCTGACCTTTGACACTACACAAAGCAATAGAATTAATATGGTGAGAAGAGATAGAGAACTGGGAGCAAATATGAAATGAAATAAAATAGCAGGTGTTTACCAAAAGTAGTCTGTGTCCAAATAATTTCAACTCTTTCTTTAACAAAAGTTGTAGTTTTCTTTAGGAAACTATACTAAAGGAAAGGATACTAAAGGTATTTAGATTAAATATTGTAAAGAGATTGCTATAGTGCCTTTGGGAAATGATTAGATAAACCAGAAAAGTTGTTATTAGTATAAATTGGGAGGGGCCAGTGGAGAGGAAGACTGTATTTTGGACTATTAAAAAAATATTTGCTAAGGGAATGAATGGAGAAACATGAGTGTATTGGTGAGTTGTGAAATGGCTGTGAGAAGATAAGCACATTGCTGTGGTCTATTCTGTGGGGGATAGCAGAGAAATATTATTCCTGTTATGCAAGGTGGGGTGATATTTTATCTTGAGTAGTACAGGGATATATGATTTTGATCACCCCTTTTTGGCGATGATAGATTACAAATCTGCATAGGTGTGGAAACAAAAATAGGAAATGAAAAACCTTGAGTGCAAGAAGAAACTTAAAAAATCTTAGCATATTTGCCTGGTAATGCAAAGGTAGAGAGGGAGTCTGAGGTAGAAAATATAGAGGGAGAAGGATTACTAAGGCAGAGGATAGCATCAATAGAAATGCAGATGGATATGAACCAGTTAGGAATATGTTAAAGCTGGAAGTTACTGCACTGGAAAAGTCTCTAATTGCCTCTGAAACAAAAGTGGTTGAATAGTTTTTAAAAAAACCTATTTTTGAATAGTTTGAATAGTTTTTAAAAAAAACTATTCAAACTATTCAAAAAAGCCCTAAGAATATTTATATTTAATAGAGAAACGCACATTCCTGGATCATGTGAGGTGCTACAGTGTTACTCCTTTCTGAGATAGGCCTCATGAGATCTCCCAGCACAGAGGGTCATAATTATAATTTGGAAGCTCTTAGATGACCACAGTTATTTTTGAATCAACAGCTGAAATCTGAATGCAACTAACCTTCACATTATTGTTCACCTGTTCGTGGTCATCCTTAGGAGTGGATGAGTTACCAAATCCCTTTGTTTTCAATGTGCTATTTACAGCATATTGGAATTAAAAGCCAACAGTGAAAATGAAGAGATGAGTACATTTCTGAAAATTAATAACTACTTAACAGGATTCAACCTAGGGACTTTATTTCAGATTTGCAGTGGGCATTTGTAGTGCATGGAAGTGTTGACTGCTTTTTCCTTTGCAAGCCAGGAGTAGTTCTAGTCACAGTATATGTATTGCCAGAGGTATAGGTAGTTACAACACTGGTTTTAGGGTGGGTTTGTCTTCTGGATATGCAGTTTTACACCAGCAGATGCCTTTTTTTCATGTTTCAGTTTACTGGAGTTACATATTGCAACTGGCCAACTTCTGAGAGGCAAATGTGAAGCAATTACTGCTAATGAATAATAGAGAAAGACCAAGACATTTATTTTCAAAGTACTAGCCCATTATCCATCTTCCATATGATTCAATTAATGTTATTGCTGTTCTAAAAATAATTTATGCACAGAAATAACCTACATACATTTGTTAGCTGATGAGCTCTCGTTCCATTTGGTTAGCTAGCCTAGAGTGGGCCTACCAAAAAAATGAGGTAGAAACAGATCTTTTTTTTAAAAAAAGGTAAATTATGCCTATCACTTCCACTGAAGATTTATTTCAGTAACATATAGAATAAAACAAATGTGAAATAGGACAGGATCCAATGAGAAAATAACTTACTCTGATCCATTTTAATGCCAAAAATATAGTTATTCATGGCTGCATAGCTAGCAGCTACCTAACATAGGTAGCTGCATAGCTACCCAACAGTAAGGCTGACTTAAAGCTCTTTAAATTTATCTGGAGAGTTTTCTGCACTGGAGGAAAAATTCCCTTAAATAATATATTGTTTCTGCACGTACAGTTTTTGGTTGTTTTTTTTTTCAAGCATACTTTCTAGTGACCAAAAAGAAAATATAGAATCGTAGAATCATAGAGTAGTTTGGGTTGGAAGGAACCTTACTATATCATCTTATTCCAACCTTTCACTAGATGAGGTTGCTCAAGGCCTCATCCAGCCTGGACTTTAACAATTCCAGGGTAGGGCATACATAATTTCTTTGGGCAACCTGTTCAGTGTTTCACCACACTCACAGTAAAGAATTTCTTCCTTATATCTAATCTAAATTTACTCTCAGTTTAAAACCATTAGACCTCGTCCTATTGCTACACTCCCACCCCATTTCCCTTGTAGGCACCCTTTAAGTACTGTGAGGCTGCAAGAAACTCTCCCCGGATCTGTCTCTTCTCCAGGGTCAACAATCACAAGTCTCTCAGCCTGTCGTCAGAGGAGAGATGCTGCAGCCCTCTGATAATTTTCATGATCTTTCTCTGGACCTGGTTGAGCACATCCATGTCTTTTTTATGCTGGGGGTCCCTAGAGCTGAACTCTGGTACTCCAGGTAGGGTCTTACAAGAGTGGAGTGTAGGAGCAGAATCACCTCCCTTGACCTGCTGGCTGCACTTCTTTTGATGGACCCCAGGGTACAATTGTGTCTCTGGGCTGTGAGTGAGTTCACATTTCTGGCTCATATTCAGTCTTTTATCTATCAACACACCCATGTCCTCCTCTGCAGGACTGCTCTCAATCCATTCACTGCCCAGCCTGTTTCCATGTTTGGGATTGGTCCAGCCCAGGTGCAGGACCTTGCACTTGGCCTTGCTGAACCTCATGAGGTTCACATAGACCCATTTCTGAATCCTGTCCAGGTCCCTCTGGATGGCATCCCTTCCCTCTAGAGCATCAACCACACCACTCAGCCTGGTGTCATCACAGATGAGCAGGACATAGCATTCAACTTTGAGAACAAATAAAGCAAGTCTTATGTTCTGATCTTCAGTCTAAAATTATATCTCAGGTTGGAAATTCAAAATGCTTGCAGTGTAAGTTTCCTTGTATGTGTTGGAGAACAAAAGCTGTCATCTCGCTCATGTCTGTAGGGTACAGCACTGCTGTTCTTCCCCTGCTCCTTCCAGCAGCAGGTGCGTGTTAGAAGAGGAGAGAATTTTTTTGCCTGCATAGTAGGGGAATGGAAGCTAATGCACCTGGTGAACCAGAAGGACTCCAGGGGATCAGTTCTTTTTACCTCAGAACTATGACTTTTACAATGTTGGATATAAAAGTGTTTATTGTGTTTCTCTTTTTTTAAATCAAATTGTAACCTTTTCAACATTTAACCTCTGTCAATTACGCTTAGTCAAAGCAATATGCTGGTGGCAACCAATGGCATTTTTACAGTCATGATGCCAATATTACCAGACTAATGTTAGCAAAAGTGAATTTTTAATAGGTATTTTAGAGGGAGACAATAACAGCAATAACAGCAACTGAAAATCAAAAGAGAGAAATCCCAGGCATTGAGAGTATTGATATCTACTTAAGATGTTTAAACTAACCTCTTTGATTCCCTCTTTAATTTCTTGCAATACTTATGAATTCTTAATGTCTAAGGCATGTCATACTGTGTTAAAATTTGAAAACATCTTTTTCTGCGTTTTCTTGAATTCTGAACATGACAGTAAATTCTCTGTGCTGTTCTCAAGAAGTCTTCCCACAGACACAAAGAAAACCTGAAGATGATGAGAGAGGCCACACTGATTCAGATCAAGGCTCTAACCACAAATGAGTGTGGAAGGAAGGGTAAGAACACAGCGAGAGTATCATCTCCTAGTCCCAGGTATTCTTCCTGGGCCTTCAACAATCTTCAGCTGTTTCACAAGTTTGATGTTCTTTGGCACACAGATGGAAGTACTTGTTCAGTTTCCCTTGAAACCACAATACAGATACAATTCTTGCATCTACAACACCATTTGACAGTGTTGCATAGAAGTGTCATCCTTCTGAAAGAGTGACCTCCATTTGTTTATTTTGAACTTGACTTCCAAGAGTTTCCCTTAACACCCCTACTTTTTGTATCAGAAGAGATAGTGATCGGTCAGTCCATGTCCATTTTCTGTGGGCCATTCAGGATTTTATAGACCTGTCTCATGTCTTCCCAAGCCATTTCTTCTCCAGACTGGAAAGTCACAGCCTACTGGTACTTTTCCTGGTACAGAAACCATTCTAGACTTGGACCGTCCTTGCTACCCTTCTCTGAACTTGGTTCCAAGTTCTACTTTATCCTTTCTGAGATGAGATGGGATGTCTTCTCAGTTTACTAAAGGAATAGGCAAACTCTGGATTTAGGAAAAGTGTTGCAGATTATTGAATTTTCTTTTTTTTTTTTCTCCTTTATATTGGCATCTCTGTGTAGTCCTTTGAGTTTCATCTTTTTTGAATCAAGACTCTTAGTCCCTCTTGAGTCTGTGCAGAGCCCAGGAAAGAAGCAAAGGACCAGAACACATGTAATCTTAAATCAAATCATATTCTTGGTTCTGACTGTGACTGTATTGCTGTAGTTTTGGGAAGTCATCTCACTTATTTATTTTTTTTTTCATGTTCAGGGCACTCTCTGAGCTATGTCAAGAATGACAAGTTTCTTTGCAGTGTCATCACAGTAGAGGAAATCATGTTGTGCGGGCTTCAGAGGTTTGAAGATGAAAGGCTCTGTAAAAGCAGTAGTAGGTGGATTCAGGTCCTTGGAGCAGCATGCTCTCAGAGTACTTTGCATATGCCTTGGCATTCTCACACCACTGCACAAAGCTGTGCTAGCACCACCCTCATGGCCCAGCACAATCTGGGGACTTCTAGTTGCTGCCACGCAGGCTTCTTGTCCTGTTTAGATTTTGCTAGTGATTGCACATACACAGAGGACAGAGAGCACACTCACACAAAAGAAAGTAGTTAGGAATATAGTTTAAGAAGATGGTTATAAGACTCAATGATCATGCATGCGGCTCTGCCAGATAGGAATACCAACCAGCCACCTGCTGACAGTCAAACAACCCCCATTTTGCTCTCTTTCCTGCATTTGTCCATGCTGCTTCTTCCCCCATCCAGCTGTATTGCTTCCCTTGTCTCCTTACATATCAAGAACCTGCCTCTAATTAAATTTTCCCCATTGGTCACATTTTTGCTGTTATTACTGGTATAGTTTCCTAGGCAATGTTAGCCTTATATGATCTTACTGATACAAGTACCTTGTACTTGTATAGCTGCAGGTATATCTACAAACCTTCACATATGCAGGCTTGCCCACCTGTGCTTCTCCCTGAGCAGAAAGATGGGATTTTCCACAGTATCACAACAGTTTCCACAAGAGGTGGACAGCAAATTGCCCTTTGCATGTTGGTTATATACTGTATGAGCTTAGGGATCTGTGAATGCATCAAGTTGGAATTACCCAGTGACTGACTGAAGAACTCCAAAATCCTACGATCTTTACTTAACACATCAGATCTTAAAGCTCTCCAGGTAGAGATGAGAGGATGTTCATACATGATCAAGCATCTATGGTTTCATTGATGAACTAATCAGGTGAGATGCGGGGGGGAACATGTGTGTTCCACTTGAATATCAGGAAAAACTTTTTCACGGTGA
>BJBW01001065.1:391371-439047 GCA_004320125.1 Scolopax mira | reverse complement strand
TTGGCAGGGGAGTTGGACTAGATGATCTCTATGGTCCATTCCAACTCCAAAAATTTCAGTGATATTCAGTGATATTCAGTGTGCTTTTAGCTAATCCCATCATGGGGTAGCTTAATTGTGTTAAAGAAAGCAAGACTCTTAACTCCCTTCACTGGTAAGTACCTTTCAGTTGAGCTAAATCATGACCAAACACTGAAGTTACTGCAACTCAGCTGTGTTTGTCATCTTGCTAGACTTATAACAAGGTCATTGCTTTAATTCAAGTGCCCTAATCATTAGGTGCTCGTATGAGGAGCACCTAATTATCCTTCATTCAAGGTGAAAGGACTCCAGTTCTTCAGTCTGATAGACTCATAAATGGATAGGAAATACATTTTTTCTTCCTTTTATTTTTTCTTTTCAACAGAGTGATGATATAACCAAGATCTCAAGGGCTGCTAAAATAATGGAGCGGATGGTGAATCAGAACATATTTGATGACATCGCACAAGGTACAGCCTTGCTGGGAGATGCTTCTAACTCAAGCCAGACATCCTGCTCTGAGTGGCCACAGCCCTAGCTGGGCTAGGCTAGGCTAGGGAAACTAGTAAAATGAGCAGGGCTCAGAACCTGCTGGCTCACACAACACAAACAGTTCATCAGACTGTGGGAATGCAAAGGGCCACATTAACCTTGCTCTGAGCTGGCCGGGGACAGCAGGTCAGGTCAGCACTTCCTCCCTCAGCAGATGCTTCCCTCCTGGATGCACTGCTGGCAGCTGCCTGTGCCAAATCACTCTCTACTGGCCTACAAGTCCTAGCCACGGTGACACACTCAGTCCTAAAGTTATTTTTCAAGGATTTTCTTATCTCTGCTCAGCTCCCTCCTGAAAGGCCACATTTAGCTCAGGTCACTCCTTGCTCCAGGCTTCTGCTTTCTTGTTCATTCTTTGTCTGCTTTTAGATTATCAGATATTTATTTTTGTGTGTGTGAGGACTTGATGCTTGATAAAATGCATTTACAGGACTTAGGTTTTGGTTTGGAGTTGAGACTTAAGGACTAAGACAGTTTTCATACTAACAATGGGGTTGTACAGAGGCTGTGAGGATAGCAGAGTGTTTTATAAAGTTCCCTGGCACTACACTGTGCTGATTTATTTCTGACTAATACACTGGGACCTTTTCCTTTATTTTTTTTTGGTTTAGATTTTAAATATTTTGAGGATGCCTCGGATGAATACAGAGACCAGCAAGGAACCCTCCTCCCACTCTGGAAGTTCCAGTATGAGAAAACCAAGAGACTTGCAGTTACTGCCATCTCCTGGTAAGTCTCTTTATTACAAACTTGGGTGTTCCGCGGGGAACGGGAATTTTTCGAATGTCGTGGTTACAATGGTTTCTGGGTTTCTCTGGGAAAAACTGTTTTGAATAATTACAGTCAGCTGCTTTGGCAGCACCTAGACATGCCTGATGCTTCTGGTTGCACCTTGTGTAAGGCTGAATGTGCCAGGTTTGTGCCATTCTGCAAAACCTGAAGGCACAGCAGTCTGTGTGCGGTACCAGGGCAACAAAAGTGCAGTGAGCAGAGCAAAGGAGAGTCCCTTCCTGGAAAACTGGGATAGACATGTCATATCGTTGGGTAATATGCTGTAGCAATGAATCCTAAAAAGCCCAGGGGAGGAGAAGGGTTAGCAACTCTATTTTTGACAAGTATTAACACAGCAGAATTAAAGCAGCAGAAAGGGAAATGCAAATACTGCATGTATCAGACAGGTAGCATCATAGCCTGTAAGATGCTGAGGTGCTGATACCAGACAACACCTTTATGCTTGGTACATATTCAAATGCTGCCCAGGAAACGGTGGTATTTGTGTACTGGGATTTTATGCAGTTTACTTTAGAAGGCATTTACCCTGCAGTCCACTGCTGCATATTTATTCCCAGTGAGTCCAAACCAATCACTGATACTTTTCAATCAACTCTCATTTTCTGAGATCATAGAATCATGAAATCATAGAAAGGTTAGAGTTGGAAGGTTCTTTAAAGATCACCTAGTTCCAACCCCCCTGCTATGGGCAAGGACACCTCCCACCAGACCAGGTTGCTCAAAGCACCCCAGCCTGGTCTTGAACACTTCCAGGGACAGGGCATCCACAGCTTCTCTGGGCAACCTGTTCCAGTGTCTCACCACCCTCACTCTAAAGAATTTCTTTCTGGTATCTAATCTAAATCTTCCCTCTTCCAATTGAAAACTTTTATCCCTTGGCCTGTTACTACACTTCCTGATGTTATCGCCACGTCTATTTCTGTGTGAAAAATCACTCATCACCAACATGAATGAGTCCTTTTGCTTTCTAATTTGCTTGGTCCTCCCCAGAAGTGGCTTGGTTCATGAACAGAGCATGAGACATACATAATCAGGTCCTCCCTCATGCTCCCCTGAACAAAGCCTCCTCTCTCTTGTTTGTGGGACAGTGTGAACATGTCTGTGTCTTGCCAGAGAGGCTCTATGCGGAGGCAGAGCAAGATTGTAGTCTTCTGTCATTTCAAGCCACTGCAGTAACTATATTTCAATAGAATATCAAGGATACAATTGTGTGAACAGTAAAATTATATGTAAAATTGGGTGATTGGGTGAGAGAGCATCTTTTACAGGTAGTTTGTGATGCTGTTATTTTTGTCTCCAGTATATGATAACAGAAAGGTGAAATTGGAAGAATGACTCCAAACTGCCTTATGTAACAAGCTTTTCTAATTTATTTTTTTATTCTGATGGTGCATTGAGTCTGTAGAGCAAGAGCATTAGAATGTCAAGGTATTAGCCCAACTAGAAAAGGAGAAATGAAAAGAGAAGTGATTTTATTTTATCAATGCATAATAGCAAATCCGAGAAAACACTCATTAGATGATTTTCAGAAATATTCATTGCACAGAATTGCTATCCGCTGGTTGTGCTTTGTGAGCTCGGGGACAGCAACAGTACTGACCTCTCATGTAAACCCTACAGTAACTGCCCACACAATAGAAATTGTAAAGAAAGTAGATGTTTTTCAACTAAAGGGACTTTAGAAGGCATAGAAGATGGCTGATTGCTCGTAGTCAGTATGCCTCAGCAAATATGCTGTTCACCAACTGGGTCAGAAGGGAATTTCCCTTTATGGTCTGTGAGAACAATCACGAATTCACAAACTGATAGCTCTTTTGAAGCATGCCTTATTACTTAATAACACGTAGGGAAAGTAAGTTTATTACCCTTATTATTAATAATAAGGGTATTATTCTGTTGTGGTTCAGAAACTTCTTTATTCTTGCCCCTAGAAGATGGAAATCGACACATTCCTGCCTTTTTCCGTTCCTGAAAGACCTCATTTTTAAAAGCAAACTTATGATTATAAAATGGATAAGCCAAGAAGTACTGGAGATTGACATTGTGTCTGTCTATGACCTTTTTATCCTTTTCATCTACTGCTGTGGTCTTCTGATGTTCTGGTTTTTTTATGCATCTTGAGTCTGGGAGAATTACTCATACATGAACTTTACTAGTACATATATCCAAAGGGTCAAGCCCTCAGACTGTATGCAGTCCTGTGAGAATGGATTCTGATATTAATGTGTGAAACTATGCATTTCTATGGAACTATATGGTTAATAATAAATGCAATCTTACATATATTTTCTCATTACAGGAATCCAAAGTACAAGGACCTATTTGCAGTGGGGTATGGCTCTTGTAAGTAACAAACATAAAAGAATCATTGAGAGATTTAAGATATTAAACAGGTGCATTGAGATCAAACTATATAATACTCTGGGGCATGGATTGCATCTCATAGCAAGAACTCACTTAATTTCAAAGCAGTAAATTGAGATTTAACTCAAGATAGGGATTAGGCCTTTACATCCCATGACATAAACATTCAGAAATGCATAAGCACAGGCAGCATTATCCAGAGCTTTTGGTTTATGACAGTGCTGACTCTCCCTTCAGTCAAGGACTTGCCTCTAGAAGCACCACTTAATCTTTTTTGTCTTACTTGATGGGCTCTGATTTCTCTGTTCCTGCCTTTCTAATTACTGAAAGACCAGATATGTTATGTTTTGCCAGAAGCTAATCATGAGAGACTTCTTTAAGTGTAAACTCATTGCTTTCTTGTTAGGAGACACTTTCCAAGTGTCTCTCAGAGGATAAGCTCTTCATTAGGTCACATCAGGCTCGGATTTGTGAAAAGGCACTTTCCCTGCCCTAGTGTCTGGGATTGGATATGGGATTATTTTGAGAAGCAAGGAACATAAAGGTCAGGGGTTGTTGTGTATCATTCCATGTTAATCTCTATCCAGTATTACTGCTCTCATGTTCAGGAAGTGGAAAAGAATTCTAAGAGGCTGATGTTTCCTTACCTTTTTTTCTTGTTTTGCTAGGTGCCTTACATCTATCTGCTCGGTTTATATACTTCTTTGTTTGTTGTTGGTTTTTTTTTAACTACATGGGAATCTGTATCAGCACCCTAACATTTCCTTCTGTTCAGAATCTCTTGCTGCTTACAGAGACACTGACTGCTGTATTCTGAATTCTTGTCTTCCCATTTCTCCTTTTACTCGTGCGTAGATGGGATATTAATGTCACTGTGAATAAACATTCTCTCTTCCATTCTCTCCCTCTCTTCTACTCTCTAGCTCTACCTGAAGTGCTGATTATCATGAACAGCTTCTTAGGGACAGGACAGCATTCTGGTACTTTCCCCCAAGGACCACTGCTTCCCAGGGAAATTCCCTAAGGGAGGTGACCAGTTGTAAGACAAGTTTTCCTGGGGTCTTTCTCACCCAGGTGCTGTTGTCTCCTCAATGTTATCTTCTCACCAGCCTAATCAATAAATTTTTCAGGTCCCCTGCAAATGCGTCTGGGACTAGCCAGGAGTCTACTCTTCTCCACTGTTAGTAGCTGCTGTAGAGTCACATTGCTGCCATTCTCATCTTGTCATCAGTGGCCTTAAAACCTCACCTTTACATCAGATCGATGCTGTTAACTAATGAGGGAATACAGATGAATGACTGAAATTCCAAACAATTGTAAGTTTCCATTGGCTTTTACTCGGAGCTTATGAAGATCACAGCAGTATCCCACCTACACATCTCCAGGGCATTTGCTCCTTGCAAAGATGGCCCTCAAGGTCTTGCCATTAACTCTGACACAGAGCAGAGCGGGGCTGAGAAAAGAACAATCTTGCAAAGGCAGCAGAGCTGCGTTCTTGCTCGAAGAAGAGGACAGAGTAGGTTTGTGAGAAGAACTAGGTGTTTTGACCCAATCTACCCACTGTCTTCTCAGAGCAGTTGTATTTTAGTTATTTAAATAAAAGCTGACTCTTCTGTAAGGCACTAATAATTCTCCATCTGGCTTGAAATAAAGATTAGTCATGGTGCTACAGGTAACCAGAGGTTGAGAATTGCAGATAGCTTGATTAGACACTAAGCTTTTTACCTAAGTACCCCAACCATAGGAATTCTTTGTGGAGAACAGAGAGTGGGGGAGCCAAAGAGAAGATCTTACCAGTAGCTGCATCTTTGCCCAACAGACATTTCAGTTAATCTATATGTGCTTGAAAATTACAGGTGGACATTTTTGCTAGTATGCTTTGTGCTGAAAAAGCTAGAATCTGTTGTGAATATTCTGAAATACAAGGCAAGTAATTTAGTATTTATTTCAAGGGAACACCTTTTTTGAATGAATGCTGAAGGCTTTCAGCTGTTATAAAAAGACAATGAAATTCATTTTTGAGAAATATAGGGGATGTGCGATAAAGCCCTCAGCGCTGGGCTTCAAGGAGATTGCTGTTATTCAGGAAAGTTATTCAAGTAGGTGTTTCTTTTCAAACACCTTTTAATCCTCAGCAATAGCCAAAAAGACAAAACAAAAATTGGTGGGAATCATTATGAAAGAAGAAAAAAACAAAACTTCTGGATACAGTGGAAACAAAATAGAAAACTACATATAAAATGTCAATACGAACAACAGTATAAAACTAAAAAATGAACAAAATAAGATCCATGATAAACTGGCACCTTGATTAGTTTGGAGTTCTGGCTGTGAACTCTGAGGAAGTGTTACGCTGTGGAAGGATTGGAAAAGGTCCAGAACAAGGCAGCAAGGATGAACAGAACTATATATAATGACTTGTGATTAGAGAGCATAAACAGTCTAGGACTATTATAATGACTAGGGAGAGGGACTTGGTATGGGTCTGTAGACTCATGAGTGGTTGGGGGAAAGTGAAAAGGGATGTTCATTATTGCCCATATAACACAAGAATTGGGAGATTGTATGAAATTACTGAGTAGCAGGAGCAGGACTAAGACAAATGTATAACAGAATAATACGGTACATAATGAAGTTGTGGAACCTTTCTTTCTTCCTTTGTGGTCTGGAGGACAGTGACAGACACAGATTCAAAAGAGGTTAGATAAATTCATGGAGGGCCAGCTTGCTGTTGTAAGGACAAACCATCCAATTCTGTAAGTTTGTAACTACAAATTGCTAGAAACTCTGAGTACGTATAAGATGATAGATCTATATTTGCTGTGGTTCTTATGGTATTTAAGCAGTTGCTACTCAGTACTGTTGGAGATAAGGTACTTGGTTACAGGGACCTTTGGTGTGGTCTCAAATAGTTGTTCTTATGTTGTTTTTTTTGTGAAATGAAGGAAGTGAAACCAGATGGATGGTCTTCATTTATACTGGTAAGAATTGCATTCTGCTTGCAATATAGCAGAATGTAGCATTACATTTTTCTCTTAAAATGACATTTTACTCTTGAAGTTCACTCCATCTGAGTCCTGGAAATGTTCCTGTTAGTTTGCCAAGAAGCCTAAATTGGCCTGACAATCTCTGTAATTCAGCAGGCAGCAGGTAGTCTAAAGAGAAGACTAGGATCAGCCTCTGAAAAAGAAAACTTGTCGAGAAGTTCTTAGGATATTCCATGCCTTGCACATCACCACAAAATGTGTCTGTACTCACAATCCCTGTGCTTGGAGAGTGTAGGAATTGGGCAGTACTTTCCCAGTGCCCTGCCACCCAGGCTCAGGAGAAGAGATAGAAGCTCAGGGATGGTAACCCTGAGAGTAACTTAGCCTGTTAAGTTATCTTAACTTGGTACACTAAGAAAGACCCAAATTAGTGGTTTCTGGGGTGTGCAGAAGTATTTGTTGTTTGTGTTAGTTCTTCCGTTGTGCAAAGAACAATGCATAAATGCAGAGGAAGGCAGGCCTTAAGTCAGTGGCTTGGTGGGCCAGGAATCCAGAAGACTTCTTACCCCATTTTTACAGCAGACATAGAGGACATGGTTTATCTCAGCCAGCTGATATCTAGGAACTGAGTCTCTGCCCTAAGCTTCCCCTTTAGCAGTGCGAGATGAACACATCCAGAAGCCATCCATTCTGCCATAAACCTGATGTCCAAGAGAGGAGCTTAAGTAGCTTTCTGGAAGGGGTAGTCTCTCCTTGTAGACTGTAGAGTGAGCCTTGGCAGAGCACCTAGCCTAAATACCTGTCTCTTAGATGGCAACTGTGAGGAAAGATGAATACTGCCAGAGAAAATTGTCCTGGAGTAACACAGGGGCTGGGGTAGTGCCAGGGGCAGCAGCCAGTGCTTTGGATCTGTGGCGGCCATAATGACAGCACCAGTCTTTTGTGCAGCATGCATTTGGGAGCACCAAGACACAAATAATACATTTGTCCTGAAACAAAAGGTCCTTTGTTTACTGGGTGTCCATTTCACTCCAGTGTGTCAAGTTCTTTACAAAGCGGGCCCTAGTTTCTTCCTTGCTTTTGTATCCCATTTCTGGAGTTTTCCCCAGTGATTTATTTGGATGAGGATTCTGATGCTAATGGTATTTCTTTGGCTTGAGATGGTCTCTTCTGAACAAGGAAATATTGTCATTGTAATTTGCAATTCAGGATCTATGCTGCTTGGCTGGAATTAATTTTTATTCCCATCAGGAGGAGCTGTCTTTCTGTTTTTGTTTTTGCATAAATGAGGTGGCTGGGCTGCTGGCAGGGTTCAAAGAGGCTGTGATGGGTGTTGGGCTTGTGTTCTGCCTTGCTGATGGGAGCACCACAAACAGAAGCTTTCAGGTCTTAGCAATCACCCCAGTTCATGTTCCAGAAGCAAGTGTGCCTCTGACAGCCTTCAGAAATTACTTTTTATGTGCAGCTCCATCTGCTAGTGCACAAGGTAAGTAGAGAAAAACAGTATTTGTGTGGCAAATGTATTTTATCCTACAGTTTCTTTGCACTCAGTAGATGTAATTTGCCAGTCACAAGGATGGGTGAGGAGTATGGATTTATACCACTGGCAATCTGAGGTATCTGGCAAAAGTATCTACTCAGCTCTTCACAATCCTGGGTCTGAAAACGGACCTCATGTGGACAGAAGTAGATAATGTAATGATGCTATATGGCTCTCTATCTTTCTTGTGTAACATGAGCATGAGCAATTCTAGTACCAGGATCCTTGTATTGGTGTGACTACATCTCAAGTAAGAGTTGTTATGGCTCTGTGACTGAACTAGATTGTTGTAAAATCTGGGCCAAGGCTTTCACAGAGATGAGCTGCTATTTAGTAGATGTCCTAGGCTCCCTGGTGCTGAGGATTCATGGGTGAACACTGAGACCATGGGCCAACTCTTATTGCACTCTCCTACATCATAATGTCAGGTAAACATGGGGAGACTGGGTGTACGGACAGAAGTCTTGTATTTTCCCATTGCTGAACTGCACTGCCCAATGAACATGGACAGTCTTTTATTTACTGCCCTCTACTGCTGATGGGGTGGCCATTGCAATAAGGATATTCCTGAATAGGACACACTCAGAGTGCTTCAGAGGGAGAGGACCAAATGAGCCAGGCGGTGTTAACAGCTTTCTGCTCACCTCTGTGCTTTGTAGGCATTGCTTGCCCTGCTGGAGGTCTCATCCATCAGCAGTTCTGCCACTCTTCAAGTCAATTCAATCTGTTTATCCTCAGTGCTCCATGATCACTTAGTTCTAAAGGATGAAGTGGAGTTGCTCAAGGAGCTAGCTCCTCAGGAACAGTGAGAAGCATTCTCTACAGGAAGAGTAGTGAAAACAAGATAGCAAGATGCATGTCAAATAAGGTTGGTGGGGTTAAGGAACATGCTTCTCTTACGTTACAGACAACTTCTTAGCTAGGATCTGATCCTGCACAGACAACTGAAAGGAGAATTAATTACTACACTCCATAGCTGTTGATGAGAATTTGAAGAATCAGGCATTTAAATAGAGATTAGAATAATGAAAATGACTGGTAACAAAACTAGCTCACTTCAAGAGGGGAAAAGTCATCCTTCTGGGACTGAGAGAGGATGTTTGGAGTTGTGCCATTTTCCTCTCACGCTTTCTGTGCAAGAAGCCTGGGTCCCCTCTGTCTAGAAAGCAAACAAACAGTGGAAAAAATAATTCATTGAGAATTCCCAATACATTATTCCCTCCAAAAATTTAATGAAAATTAAGATCAGCTCTTGCACACCACATGTGCATGTGCAAAGCCCCAAAGACTTCTGCTAGGCCAAATACTTTACTTTGTAGCAAAATATTTTTCTGCCAAGTATGAATTTGAGAGGCACAATTGAGAAATCTTAGGATCATAGAATGGATGGGGTTGGAAGGAACCTTAAAGATCATCGAGTTCCAACCCCCCGCCATCGGCAGGAACACCTCCCACTAGACTAGGTTGCTCAAAGCCCCATCCAGCCTGGTCTTGAACACCTCCAGGGAAGGGGCATCCACAGCTTCTCTGGGCAACCTGTTTCAGTGCCTCACCACCCTCACAGTAAAGAATTTCTTCCTAATATCTAATCTAAGTCTTCCCTCTTTCAGTTTAAAAATGTTACCCCTCATCCTGTCACTGGGTTCCCTGATAAAGACTCTCCCCAGCTCTCCTGTTGGCCCTCCTGAGTTCTGGAAGACTGCTAGGAAGTTTCCCCTGAGCCTTCTCTTCTCCAGGTTGAACAACCGCAAGTCTCTCTGCCTGTCTTCATAGCCCCTTGATCATCTTCTGTGGACCTTCTCTTGTCAGGTATCATTTGCCCTGAGTGAAGCTATCAGTGATTGGCTGTCACCAATTACTTCCTTATTTTCCATGTGCCTTATCGGAGTTTCTAGGAGCATATGCTCCTAGATCTTGCCAGGCACAGAGGTGAGACTGACTGGCATGTGGTTTCCCAAATCTTCCTGTTTTCCCTTTATAAAAATGAGGGCTATGTTTCCCATTTTCCAGTTAGTGGGAGCTTCACCAATCTGCCACAACTTTTTTTTTAATATGGTAGATACTGGCTTAGAAACTTCATCTAACTGAGGACCCTTGGATGAATCTCATCAGGTCCCATGGACTTGGCAACACAGAGGTTCCTCAGATGATCTTGAACCTGATCTTCTCCTATGGTGTACTGTACTTAATTCTCACAGTTTCTGCCTTTGGATTCTGTGACTTGGGCAGTGTGGCCAAAGCGGCCAGAGCACTTTCTGGTGAAGGTAGAAGTTAAAATGTCGTTGAGTACTTTGGCCTTCTCCATGCCAGTTGTAGCCAGGTCTCCCATTTTACTCATTAGGTGGGTACAGTTTCTTTCATCTTCCTTTCTTGTCCTATGTACCTGAAGAAACCCTTCTTGTTATTTGTTAGGTCACTAGCCAAGTTTAGCTACAGCTGTGTCTTGGATTTCTTGATCCCCTCCTTGCACTCTTGGGCCATATCCCTATAATCTCCCCAGTACGTATATCCCTGCCTCCACTGCCTATGCATTTTGGTTTTGTGTTTTAGTTTGGTTAACAGGTCTTGACTTAGCCAAGCTGCCTCCTGCCTTCCCTGGATTGAGAGGTTTTATGCACTAAAAAAAAAAAGTCTTTAAATATCTTCCAGCTCTTGTTCTCTCACAGAATCACAGAATTGTCATAGTTGGAAATGACCTCTGAGATCACAGAGTCCAAACATACACACATGAAAAACCCAACCCTACAATTTCAGCCACTAGAACATGTGCCTGAAGTGTCACATCTACACGTTCCTTAAATACCCCTAGGATGGTGACTCAACCATCTCCCTGGGCAGGCTGTTCCAGTACCTGACCTGACCACTCTTTCAGTAAAGTAATTTTTCCTAATATCTAATCTAAACCTCTCCTGCTGCAACTTCAGACTGTTTTCTTTGGTCCCATCTTTTTTCAGTTGTGAGAAGAGGCCAACACCCGTTTCTCTACAGCCTCCTTTCAGGTAGTTGTAGAGGGCAGTGAGGTCTCCCCTCATCCTCCTCTTCTCCAGACTAAACATGGCCAGTTCCTTCAGCCTCTTCTCATAGGACTTGCTCTCTAGACCCCTCACCAGCTTGATAACTCTCCTCTGGACATATTTCTGTGTCTCTGAGGCCATTTTCCCAAGGGGTTACATCCACTGGCACCCTAAGCAGTCAGAAGTTTGCCCTTTCTGAACTTCAGGGTCCTGACTCTACATGTTATCCTCCTCTCCATACCTCTCAAGATTGAAAGTTCTACCAGGTAATGATCGCTGCAGCCCACGTTACCTCCAGTCTTGACCTCTCCAATAATTTTTTCCACACTAGTGAACAACAGGTCCATCAGTGTGCTCTCTCCTCTGGTTGGGCTCTCCAGGATGTTTCCTTAACATGCTCTAGTAGTGTCCTGGACTGCTTGCAGTTCACTGTGTCATTTTTACAGCAGATGTCTGGGTAGTTGAAGTCTCTGTCAGGATCGTGGCCTGGGGAGAGGTCAAGGTACCCAGTATCCAGCTTCTTCCAAGGGAAGGAAAATTATTAGGCACCGTGTACCCTGGCTGCCCTAATGATTTCCTAGAGTCGTTCTTATCTCATGATGCTATAGAGAGACATTGAAACATTAAAGTCTTGGCAATCTGAGTTAGGGCAGTCTGACAGAGTCTATGATCCTGAGCCTGTAAGCAAGACAATTGTGCCAGGCATCAGAAAGGACTTACTGTATCACTGCAGAGTAGTGCCCTGGCCTGCCAAGTACTTTCTCTTCAGCTATGGACAGTCTATTGATTAAGATAAACTTGCAGAAAATGCAAAATCTGGGAGCTGTGTTAGGTAGCAGGAAAACATTCCTTCCTGATACAAACAGAAGAGGAATAAAAGCATTGAAGCATAAGCTGTGATCATAACTCTCCTAAGGCAATCCTATAGGTGTTCTGAGCATGGGGAAGGCAATCTTCTTCTTGGAATCAAGAAAAAAAAAATGGACAACAGAGATGGATCCCATCCTACCTTCATGTGCTGGCTGGAAGA
This sequence comes from Scolopax mira, assembly GCA_004320125.1. NCBI lineage: Eukaryota > Metazoa > Chordata > Aves > Charadriiformes > Scolopacidae > Scolopax > Scolopax mira. The sequence continues at coordinate 426,747 of BJBW01001065.1, read as the reverse complement.
TTTTTCTTAAAAGCTGTGTCAAAGCATATCTTGTAGAATGGTGCTCAGTTTTCCTGTCAAAGCTCCATCTAATCGTGAGTCTTTCACCTCCCTTCTGTACTGTTCCAACTTTGAATTCGTCTGCCCCCTAGAAAATGGTATCTCATTTCAAGGTCGAATTTGTCTAACTTAAATTTTCAGCCATTGGAACTCATTATTCTTTTGGCAGCAAGCTTAAAAAAGCCTTTCCACCAAGTCCTTCTCCATACATATTGCCCATATGCATTGATGAAGACATCTCTCATTTTTCTTTTCTTTAGGCTGAACTCATCAAGCCATACTCAAGACTCGTTTTCCATCTGTTATGTTATTTCAGTGAACTTTCTCTAACCTTTTTCCAACGTACCCACATTCTTCTGGATTGCAAATGCCATAACCAGGCATACTCACCTAATTTCTTTCTTATTCATGCCACCCACTGTTGCGTCATCTTCAGGCTCTCTCAGGAAACATTTTGTATCATCATGTAGATCAGACTAAAAATATTAACTAGGGCTGGACTAAGAACTGCTGCCTGGGAATCTGTCCTGGAAACCATCTCTGTTCATTTCTCTTTCTGTTTTCAGCTCTACTTTAGTATCTGGCAGAGAACCAGTTTTTAATCCAGATAGAATGTGCTCTGCTAATTCCATGTCACATAGTTTTTAAATCAAATATTCTGATGTACTTAGCTGAATGCCAAACAGATATATTCTTGTTAGCACACTATTTCATCAGTCATCCTGACAAGAGGGATGGCAGCTTTGACATTTACCCTCTCCATAGGTTTAGGGATCTAAGTAATAGGGGAGATAATTCAGCAGGACTGGGGTCTTCACACTGAAAGAATCGCACTGCTTAGAGATAAGGGCTGTGATCATTAATTCATGTTAACTACTTGTTAGAAGCTATAATACTTTATCTGATCTTGAACTGTAGATAAGTCCTTGAAGTTTTCTATGAGATTACACTCAAATTATGGAAAAAACAGCTTGTGGAGGTCAGGTCTCTGTAATTCACAGATACATTAGAGAGTCGTAGAAACTAGAACTGAAAAGATTTCAAAAAGTTACTAGTCCAGTGTGCAAGATAGTATTTTATTTAAAACATGAATTTGAGGGACTAAACTTAGCCCACTTAATGAGGATTGCATACATTGTAATTCCTTGCATAGCTGAGTGCAAAGTCCTATAGATAATAGTCAATCCTTATCACAAGTGTATGTTTGAGAAAGAGAACCCTAAAAGCCTGAAAACACTGATTTAACAGTATATAGGCTGTGGGCTTAAGGAGAATCACTGTTAGAAATTGTACCATGTGTTTGCGTGTGGGTAATTTTCTTCTCTGCAGTGGTAGAATTAAAGGTTGTGATGCAGCATGTGCAAGACAGTCTGGCCTGAATTTACATAATGAGCTGGTATTAAATTTGGTAATTTCTGATGAATGACCGATGAGCTTTAAGTAAAAGCACTAAGAGGATTGAATATTGCCTAACAAATTCAGATCTCTGAACCAGGTCACAGAAAGTCTTTTCCAGGTGGCTTTGGAGATGTTTATATATTTAAGTTATGTTCCCAGAGCAGGCAGAGAAGATGTCTGGGAGAAAAGTTCTATGATAATCTTTCTCTAAGCTACATGGGTTTATTTTTATATTGAGAATAGAGATTGAAGACTGTGTCAGAGAGAGAAAAAGCCTTTTAAATTGCTTAGATGAAAATTCCTTGTCTTGTATAAGGCTGTGTGGTGCGTGTGATTTATGTGAGGGGACTGTGCTGGGGTGGGGGGAGCTGGCAGCTCCCCAGTCACACACAATTGCCTGTGTGCTGGACTGGGTCCAGCAGCAAGCTTCAGCCTTTTCAGACCCCACACCAACCATACTGAAGTTTTCTGAGTGCAATACCACAAAAGGGTGATAGAGAGGTTCATGTGGCCCACGTGCCTCATATTGCAGTCTGGATTCAATTTAGTATTTGGCCTTTGTTTGCATAAAGCATTAAAAAACTGTAACAGATTCCAGCTTTGGGAAAATGTCTCGGTATTGGTTCAGAGGCATGTGCCCAGGACTGATCTGAGGTTGATAAAATTAAATACCTCTTTAATGGTAAAAGACCCAGGAGGTTTCACTCTGTCTTTTTGGTAACAGGTTTCAGATCTCTGTTGGATCAACATGGTAGCCAAGTGTTTCTGGATTGTTTATTAATGTTTCGGTTATTTTGTACTGTAAGTTGAAAGACATACCACCTTTTGCAAATGCTGGTAATACAAATTATTGATGATAGTTGATATGATACTGATATCTAACTATTAGTAGTGAATTTATATTAAGAAAAAAAAAATAGACAATCACTGAATTAAAACATATTTCTTGCTTAGTGGCCAGTGATTATAATTGATTATACTTGTTATATCAGGCAGTCTGAAGCCCCACTAAGTAATATGTGAAGTTCCTACTTGGAAGGGAATACTGCAACACAGAAAACAAAAATAATCACAGAGAAAAAATAAAAGGCAATATGTGAGTTTTATTTGTGAATCGTCAAATAACATTTGTACGGACACTGAGTACCCCTGCAAAAAAAAAAAAAAAAGGAAGACCCTGGAGGACATGGGCCTGCTCCATATTAATTTATGAGTGCTGTTTGTGCTATGTGACTTTTTAATAGCTTTAAGGAGTTTTCCATGACTGCATTGTATTAATTAAAAGAGGCTGCTGGGGAGAAAAAGGCAGGAAATAAAAAGTAGCGATTAGATGCCTCTGAGGCAAGCATATCAAAAGTCATTAATAACTAGGTCTAATGCTAATCTATGTTTTCAGCCATGAAGAAGAAATAAACAGAACATTGCTGCTGATAAAATGTTTTGATGAGACAAATATCTGAGGGGAGGTAAAAATGGGACAATGAGATCAAAGAGCGATTTATATCCTTTTGTAGCAGAGCACAAGGCATCACTCTGCATTACAGTGTCCAAGTGTACATTCAAAGAAATTCAGGCCATACATCCATACAGGGGGGAGCCCTATCTTGAGGAGTAATGATTGATAAAAAAGCTTGTGATGAAGGGCATCCTTGTGTGCAAAGGAATTGAGAGGTTACAAGAGCCTTTTATATTTAGTGCTGGAATGCCCACTCTGGAAAGATGTGCTTACCATTGGTCATATGCCAAGGAGAACCATGATAAACTGGGAAGGGTTCAAAAAAGAATGAAAGAATGATCTAAGAACAGGACAACTGACCTGGGAAACAAATTCAAGGAATTCAGTTTGCTCAGCTTGTCAGAGAAACGCTTATTAGGTACTTGGATTGCAGTCTGTTAACTCCCTGTATTGGGAAAGTGGATCATCTAACAAAGGGATCTTTAATCTGTCAGACAACTGATGTAACAAGATCAAAGAAAAGCTGGAGGTACATGAATTTAGGCCAGACAAAGTGTGGCTTTTTAATAGCAGATGGGTAAGTGAGAAAAGTTAATTTTGGCATGTGGTAAATTCTAAACCTCTGTAAATTTTAAGATATGAAAATTTTAAAGATACGATGTTTCTAAGTTTTGTTCTGTTGCAGCCATGATTTGTTTTTTTCATTTAAAACAAGATTTAATGTAGAAAAATCTTACTTTGTTTATATCTTATATTCCTCAGGAGTCTGATTTATTCACTCTCCTAACCTTTACAAAGGTTACTCTTTGTACTGTCTTGTGTTTGAGGCTTTAAAGTTCATTTGCAAAGCATCTGTATCCTCCTCCATGGTCTAGCAGTCTTTGAAAATCCTCCCTTGTGGAATCAGTGTTAGAAATTTAAGCCATCATACATCCGATTTATTGAGATAACTAATTGTGGTCAATTAAATGTAATTACACTGAAAATTACAACGCTTTTTTTCCAAATACCGAGTATCTCTTACTACACATACAGACTCTGGGGGTGTAAAATTGACAGTACCTATTATACTGTCAGCTCTGTTAGTAAATATAACCCAATAAGTATAATACATTAAGTGAATCATATGAAAGCTTAATTTCAGTTGGTGACTTAATTACTGATTTGTAATTTAAATTCTGTAAGCTTTGCCTCATATTTTCTAGCCTTAATGTTTTCATTAATTTAATTTTAAATCAACTCATAACATCATCTTTTCTGTAGCATTTTGTTAAGCATGAAATAGTAGAGCTCTGTTGATGTGTTTGGGGAAAAAGATGTATTAACAGATTTTATAGAGACTGGAGATCAAAGGAGGTGCTCAGCCATCCTATTGTGTCTCCGGTGCATTGCAGGCCATTAACTTCCACCCACTTACCTCTCTGTCTTAGTTTGATTCATGCATTTTTATCCACAGGGAACTAAACATTTGTGTGCCATAGAGTCCCACCTGTTCGATAAAGCTAGTCTGATGCCTTCCCTTTCTTGGCTTTGACCCTGGAAACAGCTACATTTAAATTACTGTGGGAAATTATTTTTTTTTACTTTTTTCCTAGCATTTCCACAACAGAAAGCAAGGAGAGATGGGTTAACTCACTTTGTTGTCCATGTCAAGGTGATGGCCTTGTAATGAAAATCAGCTAAAAAACTTTCCACCTGTCTATGCTAAGAGAACCTTTGACTCAGCAGGAGAAAATCAACAGATATTGAGGACAGGCAAAACAGCTCTACACACACTCTCTTAAAAACATTATTTGATGCTCTATTTTAAAGATTTATTTTCTGAAATACAGAAAATTATGTTCTTAAGCTCATGTTCTGTTGGATTTGTATTTCCCATTCCCGCCAAATATTAAAGTTACGTTATTATCATAGTTTGACTTTTCCATAGCAAAAGTCCTAGAATCAAGTCTATTTCTCACAGTCTAGTCAAAGTAACAAAAATATCGTCAGGGTCCTGAGGGCAGTCCTGACCACCCTCACCAGCATCACTTCTCAAAAGCAGTGAGACAAGCCCTGCCTGCTGAGGCCCCTGCACCTCTGCCTGTGTTATCATGCTTGGCTATCAGCTCCCCGTCTCTTCAGGGGCAGACAGAGATTCCTGCAACCATCCCAGACACATATTCTGTTCCCTGATAACCCAATATTTAGGTAGACAAATAACAAAGTAAGATCTAGATAAAATACAAGCCAATGTTACTTAGCCATAATGAATTTATTTGTACTTAATTATTAAGTACACTTAATATTACACTTAATTATTTTTCTGTATTAACTTGTTCTTTCAAGGTCTTGGTTTTCTTCTCCTTGCTTTATTTTTCATTGCTGAAGCCTTAACATGGTTAATCTGCAGATTTCTTAAACTGAGACCTTTGAGTTCTGTCTGAGAGATAACAGCAGAAAGACTGAAGATCTGGCCTTGATTTAACTTTTTGCATTAGGACTTCAAGGATGAGGTTCACTAACATGGGTAGATTCACAAATGATAGGAATCTTGTAAAATCCTTTTATCTGACAACAATCCAGATTTATATGATGCTTTCTTTAGAGAAATTCTAGAGTGCCCATGCAAGGGAAGGCTAAATGAACTGATTTGTTTAGCCTCCATAGTGTTCTGTAGGTATATTAGGGCTGGTAAATGTCTAAGAGGCATAAGAGCTGTTTAGTGCTAGTGGTGCAGGCACATATGTTAGTTTAAGGGAGAGTTTGGCATGCTATGGATTTGCTGTGGAAAAGGCCTGACAGGAAAATGATCTGGATCCAGTGATCTGAGAAGTCTCTCCATTTCCTCTGTTTCTCAGATACCACTGTGGTTGCGATATCAGCCACACAGATAAGGAACACCTCTGGCCCAGTAAGTTTTATTTACTATCTAATGCATAGTTTATTGTGGTTAAGCAGTTCAGTACTATTAAAGCTTAAAAGTCTTAAAATCCTGTTAAGAAGATGGAACTATTGTTAATCTTTTATGACTATAGGAATGCAGTCTCTCAAAGTGCTGCTGTTGAAAAACCTGTTGATCATACAAATAATTTGTACAGAATCCCATTATGTTTTTTAAGGTAACTGTTGCAGGCTTAGATATAATCAGGTGATCTAGATTTTTCAGTTACATTCACAGTCTTTCAAGCTAAGGAGGCACTTTAATTGTGAATCCCTGTATGGAGTCTGTAATTTTGGCAAGCAGTTCCCTGGAAGTGAAAGAGGGGGATTTTGTGTATTGAGGGGGTTGCTATAGGAAACATCCTTATTTCTGTCCTGTGATGTGGAAGGTGCTGCAGGAATTCTTAATGAGCAAGTTGCTGTGGGGCTTAGATGTAGTGGATATAGCTGCTTGAAATAAATTTTTATGTCTTTCAGCTGTAATGCTGAAGTACCTGCAAACACACTACTCCAATTGGCTTGTTTGGGTTAGATTGCTTTATATTGTGGCAATACTTCTGGGTCTCTGCACCGAGATGAACTTTAATTCCAATAGAGAAAAGATAAATCTCTATATGTGAGATCTGCAGAGCTCATGATCAGACCTTCTGTATAGATGTTATTAGCAGGGGTGTGACAGTTGATACCACACCAGCCAGATGGGCTAGTTATTAACCCAAATTCCACTTCCATCGCTTTATTTCTGAACTTTGTTGTTCCCACACCACTGTAGAAGAATCTATGCAAAGAATGTAAGTTACACGGCACTGCTGAATGAATCAGCATGAGCAGTATCCATGTCAGTTAAACCCCAGAGTCTTATTATTATGCAGAACACTAACAACAAAAACACACAGCATAAAGCATGGAAAATTTTCTCTGTGTAACTTCTTTTTGTGGCTTGATCTGCCTCTTGCTACACTGCACAGGGCAGATATGGGTGTAATCACCCTTAAAGGCACGGCTGTGTATGTAATTAATTTTTGTTACAAACTACTGTAGGCAAAATATATCTTTATTTTTATGTAGTAATTTAGCAACTCTATTAATAGTTGCTTCTTTTGGTAGATAGCTATATTACTAAAGCAGTCTGTGGGATAGAATTTATGGAGACAGGGAGTGATGGAAGTTACATGTCTTTTTCTATGATAAAAGGAATGTATTTTAAATTGTTTTGGATGCAACATAAGGTTTTATGATGTCTTCTGCAGAAAGCTATTTGATGTAAGAAAGTGAGAAAACAGGAAGAACTACAAGTAAAAAAGCTAATACTAATAAGCATTGGGAGTTTGTGTTTGAGGGAATTGTGAAAATTTCTTTGGTAGTTAGGAAATTTTTCCCTGAGGGTGTGATGGTATTGCCAAGTCTGATCATTCAGAGATCACAAGGCAGGCTCTCCAAATCATGAGATTATTACAAATTATAAGACTTGACTTCTTTTTATTTTCCTCCTCTGCTTTCAGGGTGGAAAGTTTTAAAACTTTCATTTATTGCCATGAGGTCTAGCAATGGTCTGTTCTGAAACAAAGCAGAAGCAGAACTTGTGTTTACATAATGTAGCTGAGGCTTGGAAAAAACATCCTGCTGTTTCAGCACTCCTGCTAAACTTGTTGTGGCTCCTGTCTATAGGATGTCTTGCACAGTTCTCTAAGCAGTCTCCCCTCATGGAGGTAGAGGCAGTGGTTCCCAAGCAAATGGACTTCTGTGACCTGAGAAGAACTCCAGTAGGTTCATGGCTGTGCAGATATGACAACTTGCAGCTTTTGCCATTTCATATGGTTTGTGAGTCGAGCTCGCAGCTCCACTCTGATTCCTGGAATACAATAGGGCATCATTGGTAAGTCATGGGTCTGCTTCAGCCTTGCCAGATTGATGGTCCTTGGTATTCATTTGCTTCCTTAAAAGCATTTCAGTTTATCTGTAGTGATTAGATTGCTGTTGTTGGCTAGACTATTTGTGATTTTTTAAATGTAATTTTTCAAATTTGGATTCCCTTAGAAGAATCATTAAAGTTTTGCAAAGGAAAGTTTGAACCACCTTGTCATATTTGCAAAAGGGTTTTCAAGATTTCCAACCAAACCCTGAATCCCACTGGGACCTCCCATACTTTAAAAGCATGAGAGCTTAGCTTCTTCCTATATGCCTCTTGTACTGCAGGGTCTCTGACAGCCTCTAATCCTTCCAGACTTCACAGCATGCTCTGAAAATTGCAATTTCCTTTTCTTCTTTGAAACAAATTCTTATCATTTCTTGCATATGGTATTACAGCTGACAGTATGTAGTCCCAGCCTGAATACTAAGACTCTTGCTGTTTCTTGAGCTATGCTACACTGTGTAAATTACTTAACTGGACTCTAAAGGTAGGTGCTGCCAAAAGGAAATCTCAATTATTTTGTAAATGACAGTCAGTTGGGACCATGTTCTGTGTTGACCACCAGCTGATTCACATTTTAACAAGCTATTGTTTTTCCAATTTGAATTCTATTATTTCTTGAATCGTCTGTTTTCTCTAAGCCTCGCTAGGTGCTGTTTGCACTATTAATCATGATTTTGTCTTTTACTTAATACATGTATTTACATAACTACAGAATTAGTTAAGAGAAAGGAGGGCATGTGACTTCCAGCTGAAGTGGAAAATTAAATTGTTGTCAGTTTGGGCAAACATCTGCAGAACAGGAATTCTGAAAACCACATGTAATGACTGAGATAACTGGGCAATGAAAGCTTACTGTCAGTTGGGCCGATTACCACACCTTACTGATATTTTCTGTGTTGGATAGAAGAAGACAATCAGGCAATATCTAAAATACTGCTAAGCTGTATTCTGATTTCATGCCTAGATATACCATTGTGTCTGACTGTATGGAATTGTATGTAATTTCCATTCACATAAACAAGATCAGAATAGGCCCACTGTTTTCATTGGAATGATGATGTCTGCTTCTGCATTGCAACATAAAGTCTTTCCTTGTTTGTTAGAAGGAACTGTAAAAATAAATAACTGGAGCGTTTCTCTTCTGAGGACAAATTTCTTATTTTAGGGGTTTGGAAGGGCTCAAGCAATAGCTGGTCTGGCCAGGCATATACAGTAACAAGGGAGCAAGAATAGGTACAGAAACCTGTTCTCTGACAAAATGTTTATTACAGGTTTTATTAGCGTATTGGTTTGATTTAATTTTTAGCTGTTCCAGTATTGGTTTCATACAAAAGTCAAAGTATGAAGTTAAAGAATGACATAAAATTAGGCTGGAATGGGCCTCTGGAAATCATTTCACTATATTAGAACAGGCTTAATTCTGCCTAATAGCTTCTGAGAGATGTGTGGCACTTTAAAGACTAGTGTCTTAAAGCTCAAGAGGATGGGGACTCTATCTCTTCTTAAGCAGCCTGCCATTGTCAGACTCACTTAATGGTGAGAAAAACATGCAAGCATGCACATGACCCACTTTGCCAGAGGGTTAGTTGCATCTCCAAACCTGAAATTGAGAAGTAAAGGAACAGAAGTTGGACTGGAAAGCAGACATGGGATTTTCCACTTCAGCCAGGGGGGCGAGGAAGGACACATCCTTCCTGGAGGAGAGTTTTTCCTGTGGTCATGCTGCCTTACTGCGGCAGGGACCTTTTAATTCTCTGTATATAAATGCACGCAGAGGGCCGTGATGCTCATCAGAGGCTGTGCCCTACCTATATCCCTCTCTTTGGAGAAAGACTCCTACAAAGGAACACCGTCTCAAAATAGGGTTCTGTTGCATAAAAACATCTCCAGAGAAACATGCATGGGATAATGACTGGTCATATATTTTGCGCCTCATGGGGAGATCTTCAAAGGACACTGACTACCAAGGAAGTAGGGGTCATTCCCACCCTCAGCCTCATCCCCTATTTCTATTGGCAAAGAGAGAGCTGAGAGTGTACACAAAGGCTTTGAGGATGCTCCTGTGCCATCCTTTGTGTGTGGCCTGTAGAGAAGAAACTGAATAGAACACCCAATGTATCCCCTGGAAACTATGTCAGCTCTTGTCAATGGGCTGTTTACAGACTGGACCTGTGGAACCACTGGCTTTTTATGGGCAGAGTCACTGGTGAAGACGTTTGGTGTAGTGCCACATGTGTTAATATTGGCTGGCATCACCTCTGTACTATAAATATCCCCATTGGATAGTGGCACAGCATTAATTCTTGCATGTTTTCATGCCAATTTTACTTGCTTTTTCTAATCAAATATTTACAAACAATCCTGCAGTGCTCTCTGGCATCATGAGGTGGCTCTCTGAAGGAAACCATTAATTTTCTGCTGTACAGCATCGGCTGATTAGTTGCTTTGTGGAGGAAGAACTGATATGAAAGCACAGAAATGAAAACAGCAATACTCCTGCCAAGCACTGTAGGCTGTTGCTACATGTTGCTTTCATTCATCAACTGGTTTTATTCATTTGTCTGAAGCGATGCTAGTGAGTGAATCTTACCAGAAAACTGTGAAGCTCAGGAGCACGGGAGCTTGTCTACCTTCCTGTCTTCTTTCTATAGCCCTGCTCCCAACACCAGAGGTCAGCTTTCTACTGTGCATTTGAAGCTCTTTCTGCTCCAGCTGTGGCATCTAGCTGTCACAAAATATAAAGAAACCAATGAGAAGATCTGACCATCCTCCAGGCCAACCATGGCTTGCAGGAAGGGTTAAAGCAGAAGTACTTAGAGGTTACATGACCTATACTGCACTTCTTCCAGCAGAGCTATCATCGTCCTTGCCTTCCAGCCTTGTGCTGTAGTTATCCATTTGTTGTTTAGGCTGACTTCATGGATGTGAGAGCTCCTCCATTCTGTTTTTGTTACTTGAAACTGCCTGTTACAAAACAAGAAATTAGTTTAGTTACAAAACTGCGTGTTTTAGTTATTTATATGGTCTCTGTTGCTGCAATGTCTGAGTTTTTGTTTTTGTTCCTTGAAACTGCCTGTTACAAAACAAGAAATTAGTTACAAAACTACGTGTTTTAGTTATTTACATGGTCTCTGTTGCTGCAATGTCTGAGTTCCTTTCTGCCTCAACTGTCTGTGTCTTGCCAGGTGAGATCAGTCAATGCTGCTTCCATTCTTACTGATGAAAAAGCCAAGCCAAGGGACTCATAGAAGACAGCACGTATCCAGAGCTGCATTCATCTCAGATGATCCCATAGGGCACTCCTAGAAACACATGGCTCTATTCCAGCAATTCCCACAAAAGGGCAGTGGCTCTACAGACATTTTTTCAGAGAGCTTATTCAATTTGGAGTGCTGCTTCTCCAGACTTGTGCCATCACACCATTATTCTGTTTTGGAGAGCCCCTAACTTGTCCCAACCCCCCCCTGCTCCTGCAAGAAGCAGGAATTATAGAATGGTTTGGGTTGGAAGGGACCTTGCAGATTATCTTCTTCCAACCCCCCTGCTATCGGCAGGGACACCTCCCACTAGTTTACTAAGTTAATTTCCTGTCTTTGCTGGCTAGTATCCAGGTAGAGAGTTAGGTCACCAGGCAGCTGTAAAGACCTAGTCCTCTTTAAATTTCATTCAAGAACTGCTGGTTATATAGATTGACTGTTAAATGCATGCAATATCACCATAAGTACCCTAAGATAACAGTGCCATCTAAAATTACTGGTTTTTTCAGCCAAATCCACAAGCATGGGGTCACTGGGGTTAGACCACAGAGGAGGAAAGAAAAAATGTCAGAGGGAGAAAAAGATCAGCATTTTTAGCAGCAGCCCATGTTTAGATAGTTTTGTGTCAGTTGTGAAAATGGACTTGAAAATATTCTCCTATCTTGATGTACCCTCTGAGAAAGAAAACTTCTAGCTAAAGCTGGAAGAGCAGTTGCAGAAGTGTGTTTTAGGAGGTCTGACATGGGATGCTGTGGCCATTCATGAACTGGACAGTAGTAGGAGGGAAGAGGTGCTACTTCTGAGTATGGTGCTAGTGAGACCTTTACTGGAGTGTTGCATCCAGCTGTTAACAGTTTAGTCTTCAAAATGGATGTTAAAATTGAAAAAGGTTCAGAGACGAGCCATAGTTTGACTTATGTTTGGAAGCTCCGCCTTCCAGTGAAATACTTAAACAGCTCAACTTATCTTATCAAGAAGTTTAAGTAGCAATTTGATTACTGTCTGTTAGTTATTTGAAGGGAAAGGAGGGACATATCTTGCAGAACAGAACTCTCTCATCTTACTTTTTCATCTGGGACAGAATTTAGCAACTGCAAGAACTTAAAGTTCTCGGAAAGCTGGAAATAAATTGAATTTTTAATGGTGGAAGTAATTAAGCGTAGGAACAAATGCAGGATTTATTCATCACAATGATCTCCGTTGGCCTTAGAATTTATAAATCTGCATTGGGCTAATTCCATCATTAATTCTAGCAATATGTAAGTTACTTTGTAAGCTCCTGAAGTTAAATAGCTTGTCATTATTCCTAGGGAAGAATGGTACAAAGAAATTGTCTAAGGCCCCATTAAAGACTTCTTCTTCAAAGACTTTTCTCTTTTGTCTTTTGTTCTGGAGATAAGCAAGCATCATTTTTCAACAGAGTGGATTGTAAAAACCTGAAGGAAATCTATCTAATTTAATGTTTTCATTAGAGTTGGAACTTGTGAAACATCAAAACTCTTCTTAGCTTACCTTTGTTTTTTTGATGCTGAAAAACAAAAATATATATTCTTCAGTATAAAGTTTTTCTCTGCTGAACTTAGGGAACTCAATCATAGTTTTCGATTCTCCACTTCGTGCTCAGTAATATTTTCTAGGCTGCCAATCTGTCAGAATAAACCCATGAATATCTGCACATTAACCTCCACTGACTGATATTACAGAATCATAGAATCATATGGAGTTGGAAAGGACCTCGGGAGATCATCTAGTCCAGCTCCCCACCAAAGCAGGTCTACCTAGAGCAGGTTCCACAGGAACTTGTCCATGCGGGTTTTGAATGTCTACAGAGAAGGAGACTCCACCATCTCTCTGGGCACTGTTCCAGTGATCCACCACTCTCACAGTAAAGAAGTTCCTCCTCATGTTTACATGGAACTTCTTATACTCAAGTTCGTGCCCATTTCCTCTTGTCCTGTTCCTGGGCACCACTGAGAAACGACCAGCCCCATCCTCCTGACACCCTCCCTCTAAGTATTCATATGCATTGATCAGATCCCCCCTCAGTCTTCTTCAGACTAAAAAGACCCAAGTCCCTCAGCCTTTCCTCATAGGAGAGATGCTTCAGGCCCTTAATTTTCTTTGTGGCCCTTTGCTGTACCCTCTCCAGTAGTTCCCTGTCCTTCCTGAACTGGGCCACTTCAGGTTGAGATTCTATCAGGAATATGTTAAGAATTCTCGCCATTGATAACTAAGGGCAGACCAAACTTTCAGTTTTTAGAAAGTTACAACACCACATCAGTGTAAAAAACTCTGCATGTTTTGTGGGTTGTTTTTTTTTCTTGTCTTTGTTTTGTTGTTGTTTTGGTTTCTTTTGTTGGTTTGTTTGTTTGTTTTTTAAAAATATTCTGGGTTTTGCCTGTTCTGTTGTCAAGGCTATCACTTTGCTGTAATATGTGTGAGAGAGGATAAAAATGAGTTTTTGGATACTGTGGGATGAAGTCAACTAGAGGAGGCAGGAAAAAAATTATTAAGAGATGCTTAAATCTTGTATCACTGAGGAATGGAACTAGCTTTAAGTTGTGTCCTTGGCACCTCCTGGTTATAAGATAAAGAGAATAGAACTTTCCTCTGTGAAGAACTTGAGGCTTACTCTGTGTGTAGGACAGTGTAATCTAGGCATCCTTAATTTTTCAATATTATTGTACTGGATTTAATTCATTGTTAAATATTAGCAAATAGCTGCTGTTGGAAAGAGCCTCATCTGCTATAAAGAAAACAGCAGCACATATTGCTGCAAGAGCTACTGCTCATTCTGCCCTGAGTTATTCTTTCCAGGTTCCTCTGGGTGTAGAAGAGCTGACTGGGATTCACTGGCACTCTCCAGCTTCTCCAGTCAAAGGGGGCCTGATGAAGACCTTCCTAGAGAGACAGTTCTATCAGCTTTTTTATTGTTTGGTGAGTTCTTTAAAGAGAAGCCAGCACAGCAGAATCTCAAGATGCTGTTACCGTGGATGCCAGATTGTGGATGCATGCCAAGGATTTTGAAGTTTGGAGATGTTTGGCTCAGCCTTCCTGTGCGCCCTTGGTGCTGTATGACTCTATCTTTGTGTCCAAGATGTAAGACTTTGCTCAGAACAACAGAAGCACACAACCCCAGCAGAACTCTGGGAACTGGTTTTTTTTGCATTGTAACGTGGTATTTGCTCTCTGAAGTTTCTGAGTGCTTTGCTGTGCTCAGTTTCCTAGGCAGTTTAGCTTTAGCCCAGGGCCAGTTGTAACCCCAGTATGTATTGGGAGTTGCCTAGGTGCCCTCTCTTCCCCACCTCAGTTCACAGAGGATAGGAGACTGGAGCAGCAGATGCTTTCTAGATGCTATGCAGTGCCAGGTTTCTTTCTTTGCTGTGGAGATGCTTGAGGGAAGCCAGCGTGCCCAACAGCAGGCTGTCTGGTGGAGACAGGAGATAATGGGAAGCTAAACTCCCATTTAACTCCCTCAGTGAATCTGTGGTGTTGACCAGACTTGTAGTCTGGTTTGGTTTATGGAGTGGTTGTCCTCCCAGAGTTCGGAATCTACAAAGTTGGCTGTCACTAGAGAAAGGTGGAAGTTTCTTCTTATGTGTATAAATATGTGATGGGACAGAATAAGAAAAACATATCTGGGCTGTTCTCAGTGCTATCAAGTGAAAGGATGAAAGACAATAGACATGAACTGAGACAGATGAAAGTCCCCTGAAACACAAGAGAGAATTTCTTTACTGTGAGTTGAGTAATAGAACAGTATCTCCACTACCTAGAAATGTTGTGGAGATACCACTTTAGAGATATTATAAATGTGACTCAGCACAGTGCTGGCCATTATGCTCTATCTGACCCTGCTTTAGGCACAGAGGACTGGACTAGATGATCTCCAGAGGTACCTTCCAACCCCAGCTATTCTGTGATTCTGTGATCTTTGCTTTCTTTTTAATCCTTTATCCTCATATCTAAGTGCGAGACAAAATTTGGTCCGTCATTTGCATAGATACCTTATGCTTTGTATGAGTCTTTTGGACCAGTTCCATTCCCTTGTAACAGCTAGTTGCTGTTTGGAAATTCCACTCTGAAGTATCTCTCTTCTTGCCATAACTGCCTTTTTTCCCTCTGCCTTTGTTGTCTGATCAAAGGATTGAAAGCTATTGCTTTGTTGCCATATATATTGTGAGTGGGCCGTATTTGAGTAACAAATATAAAAGTTATTTTTGTTTTCATTCAGTTCTTTTGGAAAATTAATAGTTTTTGTCTGAAATCTACTTTTAGTAGCTTTCAAAACCCACTTATACTAACCACCAATCATACACTTCACATATCTACTTGAGGAGCACAGTATTTCATGTATTAAAAATAAAAGCAAGCCAAAAAAACCAAATCATTGTGAGAACTGTGTATCTAGTATATATTCCAGCCTTACACAAAGAGGAATGCTGAAAGATACTGTCCAGATTTAATGCTGGCTGCACAGGGGAATGGGAAGAGGACCATTAGGGACCGGGAGGTGCTTAACCACAAATTAATAGGGACTTAGACAGTATTCTAGAACAAATATCACTGTTTTTATGCACTTCCTTAAGCATTTGATGTCAATGGGATCTGCAGAAAATGGGATAGGGCAGCCATCTGAATTGTAATGGCTGCTCTTAATATTCCTTTTTTCTTGAAGTACACGCCTGCACAAAATTTACTGCAGGTTGGACTGTGTGTATAATGCTGCTTCTTCTGTGCTCTGCAGTCAAATCTGGATCTTCTGCCAAATGTCTTCAGAAAAGTTCTCTAAGCCGCAGTATCATTTCTAATTGCCTCCTCCATGGTCTGGACTGGCATCTCATCAGGCATCTGTCTGCTTTCAAGAGGCTGCAGCACCATCATAAAGCTCTAATGTTCCTGTCCTTTAATTATGGAATACATAAGCATCTCCTGCAGTGTGTGCATCCCTCTCAGAGCTCTTCAGGTCAGGAATTCTGAGGTGCTGGCAGCCTGGCTTGCTTGCAGTAACAGCAGGCTGGTGTGATTATCCAAAGGCAGCACGTTTACAGATGTCCATTTGTTGCATGATCCTGGGGATCTCTGAACAACATGTGCCTCCTGGAAGCCCCCTGCTTGGCCACTTGATGGCACTCTGAAATATTTAGTTGGTTGCAAATGCTATCAAATACGCCAGTTTTTATGAACAGGGGTAGAGGAAATAGAACCTAAGGTATTAAATAGTGAAACACTATCGAGATTGCAGCTTAAGCCGACCAAAACAAGAAAGGCAGGAGCAAGAGTTCAGCTGCTCGTGCCAGCTGCTGCCAGATGTGTGACGGGAAGATTAGCACTTGTCCAGCTTCGCAGATGGGGAATGTGTGCTCTGGGGAGAGAAGTGCTTCCTCCTAGGTGTTGGAGCTGGGAAGTGTCCTCCATTCCCAGGTTATGAGGTGCTAAGGGAGTGAGTGATGCAAGATTGTTAGTCTGACTAGCTGAGGGTCTAATTTAAAAACACTCCTGAAAACAACAGGGGTGTTGCATTTGACATTATTGATATATGGAACTTTTATAGCCCCCATCATGCTGTGATGTGTGTCCTCAGAAGTGCTGTGAGAAGTAAGATGAAGAAAGGACTAAGACCACTTTAGCTGGTCTGACACAGTAGGGTCTGGAATACAAATCTCCCTGTTGTGAGTCTTGTACCTTTATCATGCAAGATACAGATATGGACTCTCTCTCCCTTTGAGTATCTTCAGAGTGTAAGTTAGCATTCATAACATACAGCCAGTTGTACAATTGCTATTTATACTGTTAAACCAAGCTTTCAGGAATATCTTTTTTAAAGAAGAAAATTTAAAAAAGAATTGTAGTACCTGCTAGACCTATCGTGCAAAACTCTTGTCTGATCAGAATGAGAAAACTCTGTTTTACCTACAGGATTGCAAACTCAGCCCAGTCGCATATTCTTTCTCTTTTTGCAGTGCTCACCTGCTCGCCTTTGTGTGAACCAGGGGAAAGCTGAGCTGCAAGCCAGATCCTCCTGCTGTTTTTGGGAAGGCGAGACATCTTTTCATCCCATTCTCCCCTGTTCATGTCTGCTTCTGAGTCTTTGCTCTCTTGTGCAATGACAAACAGCACATTGTTCCAGGCATTTCCTAAACTTTTTATTTGCCCAGTTGACTGCAGTCTCCCTTGTGTTACTTTGCCAGACTGTATTTTAGAGTAAGATGCAAGCATACCTAACAGTTCATTTTCTTAAAGACTGTTTGTATCTATTCGTCCCTATTTCTGAGGTGTGTGTCTTGCCTTGACATTTGCAGAGCCCACCACACTTACTAGGACTGTGACATGGCCTCAGGATGTGTATAAATTACAGCTTGCTGTGTCACTTGTCAATTTCATCTTTTCTAAAATGTCCAAATGATAGAGTAATTCTGTTTTTCCCTCTTGTGTACAAACTGAAACTTCTGTGCTTCCTAAACAGTGTCCAGCTAATCACATTAACTTGATCTGGAGTACCAGGAATTCTTGACAAATGGTGCAAGGTGTCAAGCAGAATGTTAAATTTGACATTCAAGCATCTAAATTAGCGTAAGCCAAAATGTTGTATGATTTCCTTCCACTGCACTGATGGGCTTACTCAGAGCTTGCAGACGTTGCAGTGTTAATACTGCAAGCAGAGGGTATGTATCTCCCTGGGGTGTAAAGTGCCCAGGCTTGTTGAGTTCACCCCAGTGCAGGTGATCTCACCAGGGGGTTTCAACTTCCACTGACAAATAAGCAAATAAGAAAATAAATGCCAGTGGAGTTATCATCTGAGACAGTGTCTCGGATGGGGTGCTGTTTGGATCTGTGGTGGCCCTGGAGCTAGGTATTGTTCTCATCAGTCCTTTGGATGAAATATAAACTCACAGCAGATGAAATGTGTGACTGATGAAAAGGCAGGTGGAGTTGTAAATCATGCTGGGAACAGGGCTGTTGTGCAGCGTGATTAATCTTGTGGTAAGCTGGAATTATTCAAACCAAATGCATTTTAATGCAGCCAAATATAACATTATACCTCTTTAAAGAAGGAGGAGTACTGTGTTTTGGAAGACAGCAACTCTAAAAAAAAAAAAGAATAAACCCCCAGCTTTCGTGGACAAGCAATAAATTTGAGTTCCTGGTGTGATATCTTGGCAAGGGAGGTGGAACATGATCCTGGAGTGCAACAGGGAGTCCTGAGTGGCAGCAGAGATATGATTTAAGTATTAGCAAGACTGATATTGGAATATTATGCTTGTTTCTGAACCAACATTTTTCAAAGCATGCAGAAAAAATTGCGAGTTCAATAAAGAGCCCCAGGTTAATATAAGAGTTGGAGAAAATGACCTAAAGGTGGAGAGAGGACAATATTCAGTTGAAATTTGGACTGTAATATAGAATTTTGTCTTGTGGTAGCGTGAGTCCTAGTCATGTGATGTCCTCCACATATCTGTGGAAAGTTTATTAATGTTCTAATCTTCATGTCTGTTGAGAAGCAGCTTTCTCTTTGCAGCTGTGAAGGCAGTGCCTTTGACTGGTGTGGCAAAGCTCATGTTGTCTCCCAGCTTTTTGCTGAGCCCACCTCTTTTTGCAATGCTTGTGAACAGAAATGGGATTTTTGAGTTCAGGCTGGTAAGGTTATCAAAAGTATGCTGAAAGGCGACTAGTATTCAGTTTTAAAATATTTTAATGAACAGAAAGTGCCAGATATGAGAGAAATCCTTCATCCAATCAAGACAGGCATAGCAAGAACTGACAGTGAAAACAGGTAAGTCAAAGAAGGAGTTAGGTGCAGCTTTGTAATCACTCTAAGCAATTAAAATTTGAAACAAACTGCAAAATGAAACAGCGGCTTCTCTGTCATTTGAGACCTTCAAATGAAGTGTGCACGTACTAGCCAAAAACAAGTTATTAGGCTCAAAACAGGATGTAGCAGTAATATTTCTGAGCTGTGAAATAGCGGAAACCAGGCTTTCTGACCTTGAAGCACAAAGTAATGAGTTCTCAAAACATTTTCTTTTCTGGGAAGGGACTGTTTTGAAAGTCCAGTTTTAGTCTTTCCCCTGCCCATAGCGAATACTGCTGCGCATTTTAGGGAATAGGATCAGAATGGGTATCAATGATCCCAGTTTAAATTTCTCAGGGATCCTGGGATAGGCCCACCTTGAGCAGAGTCCTGTAAAATCACAGTTCTGCTCCCTTTTTTCCAGCTTGCATAGTGTCTTTGGCAGTTCCCATAACTGGCCTTTCTCCCTTGTCTGTAAAAAGGAGTCCTGCAGATACAGGCTCAAAGCACTATGAAGTGCTATAAAACTTTCAGTTACTATTGTTAGTCCTTGAGAGCCTTTGAAAACACGTTCAGCACATGGTCAAACTCTCCGAGCTCCTTGGAAAGATTTGTTCTTTCTTGATTTTTCTGAACTATTGGCATACAGTGAAGCTCAAAGTGCCAGCCTTTTCCTCTTTTGCAGCACACCCATTCTGTCACCACAGCAAAGCGTGGAGTTGGCAGAGCTATTTAAATGAGGCAGAAGAGAGTCTTGCTGAAGCAGCACAAGCTCACCCAGCAAGTTTCACAGCAGGCTAGATTAGCCTGTGCTCAGTGCCATGTTGCACAGGTTTTGCTCACTGATAAAAAAAAAAGAGAGAGAAAGAGAATTCATTAATTTGATGACTTGCTCAGTCATCTGTCTGTGCCACGCAAGCTGTAGCACAGGCAAATTCTTAGACTGTGCTCAGGTTTTTGTAGAACTTGATAATACGAATAATTTGCTTAGGGAAATTTTACTGGCCTCCAGATAACGTTTTTTTTTGTCCTCTACACTGTAAATACCTGAAAGGCAAGTAAGCAACTGAGCCATTCCTTTGGGTATCAACATTTTTGTCTTTGAAACTGATCTCTTCTTCCCAAATGATGTTGCCCAACTGAGTGTAAAGCACAGCCAGCCCCTTCCCTTGGCATCGCAGAAATCCAAGCCAAACGGACAGAGCCCCAGCACACAAGCTCATCAAAACATGGGCATATCTAGGAAAGGAGAGAAGATGTGCTTGTGCAGCCGTGATGCTCAGAAACAAGCAGCTGTTCACAACCATCCATCTCTATCTTGGTTTTTGTTGGTTTTTTTTGGTGGGCTCTTCAGGGAGAAAGAACAGATTTTAAGCAGCAGAGGCTCCTTCTAGCATGGTGATTTCTTGGTCTGAGCCATATCAGCGAGATATCTGGCAGACCTGATTTCTAGAAAGCCATGTATCACAGGATCTAAGATACAAGTCTGTAGTGTTTTGGGTTTCATATCCTCCAAAGAGAAGGTAATTTGCCCAGTTTATCACATAAGAACCTGTAGCACTGGCGTTTTGTGTAGTAGAAATCTCTACTTTCACTCATGGCTATGGAGGGTGTGCATATTAATATTTACTATATGAATTCAGGATTTACCTCAAATGTTTTAGTTTCTAACCTGAGGATACTGTTGTCAGTATTGGTATTCAGCCACTAGGCATTTTGGATGAAATGGAGAAAAACCATGCATGTGTCCTGATTTTTTGGTGAACCAAAGGGGAAAGATGCAAATGAAAAAATAATTCTGTCCAGTAACCAAAATATTTTCATCTGATATTGAATATTTGCTGATTCTTTTTACACGCAGCAAAGGAAAAATATAAATGAAAAAATCTGTTAAAACAGACATTTTGTAAGATTCAAAATGAAAGATTTAGATGCTTTTCAGATTTTAGTTTTGCATGAACTATTTGGTGAGACCACAATATATTCTGAGGTACTTTACTACCACTAATTTGGTATTTTTCTGAAAAGGGCTTGGGTTGAATCTGCCCATCTCTAAGTGCAAATGCAGATGAATTTTTTAAACAGTGGCAAATTGGTTGAAACCTATTTCTGACTGCATGTGGTGCTTGCAGGCTCAGTTCTCCAGGTTGAGACCAGTAATCGTGCTATCTGTGTCTTTCATTTGCAAAGCTTGTCTTCCCACATACACTTGCGGTGTGTCAAGATCTGAAATTTAACCCCAGCTCAGGTGAGCAATGAGCATCCTCATGACGTGCAGCTCTTCCTCATTACAGCAAGAGCCCCTTCGCTCTCCTCTTGCTGTGTTGCCTTGTGTCCTCCTGTGAAGTAGGAGAACCACTCGTGCTGGCACTGATTGTCAGAATAACTGTCTGATGTTCTCTTGTATCTCCAGCTCTTGTATCTCAGAAAAAAAAGAGCCAGTTTGCACTTTGTGGGCCTGTATGGGGCAGATATTCTCTGCTTCTGCAGTGCATGCTGGTAGGTCCATGCGGTGCAGAGCAGCTATCTCAGATTTGAAACTTCTCAACCTCTTCTCAGCCTTTGTCAGCTCCAGCCCTGCACCCTCTGCTTTGCTGTGTGCTCTGTGATCTTCTAACATTGTTTCAGTGAGCTACCTGCATCCTGGGAGACTGACTACACAGGATTTGGGACACGCTCTTGTGCTCTGATAGTTTTCTCCTGAAAAACACAAACCTTTCTCTTGAAAAGGCCATGGTTCAAAGCTGTATTGCAGGTATGCTGCTATGGGTATGTGCTGTCCCTGCCATTCTGGAACACTGAGTATGGCTAATGAAATAAGCCCTTTTTTTTTTTTCATTTATTAAAGAACCTGTTGGAATTTCACAGTTTAGTACTCTGTGTGAGAATTCACCTTCCATTTAAATGCATTTATGTGCCCCCTCTCAGAAGGTTATTGTTTTATTGGGATTTATCTGTCATGCTTGAGTGTTAAGTGTGGATTATTCTCCTCACTTTGCCTTTTGTCAGAAGCAGGCTGTACTTTAGCTATCATATTATCCAGGCTTACATGCAGTATTCACACATCTGATTTAGCCCACATCTGTGATATTTCATAACATGAAGGAGACAATGAGTAGGATTCAGTTCTTGAATTAAGATGAGTTTGACAGTCAGTAGCGGGCTGGCTATTATGGTCAATGGACCCCGGAGCAGGGTCCAAATATAGGGATCTTCTTTAAGGTGAGTTTTCTACACTCAGTGAAGAGGATTGATTGTTCTCCACTGACAGTAGCAGGACTCAGCAGGCTGAGTGCACAGCCAGCCAGCCATGCATAGATCTGTATTTGGGTGTCTTAATCTGCAAACTGAATCCCATGTTTCACACTGCCAGAGCTTCTTCCCAAGGCTTTGTTTTTTCCTGTCCAGATGGACTTGCTGAAGCTGAGTTATTTTAGATAATAAAGGCCTGGTCCATCATCTCCAATTGTGGAATGTGGGTGGTCTATGATACTGCCCAATCAGCAGAGAGACAAGCACCTCCAAAACCCACTTCAGATCGTTGGTGGCTGAATCACCCTCTGAAGAGATGTATTCTCTGCTGTTTGTGCAGGGAGCTGTCTGAGGCCCCTCAGCCCATTGCCAACAGATAGAAAATGAATGTGCATGACAGACATTTTGGAAATATACCTGTGTGGTCAGCACACTCCAAGATAAATAAGAGCGTGAAACAGGTTGAATTCAAAGGCTGACAAACTGGTTTGACTTAATAGTCCATTCTGCTATGAGTCACTCCTGGTAAGTAATTTCTACAGCCTTACCCAGTGTTTTTGCTCCTGAGGAAAGGAGGAATTCATGTTTATCATGGCTGGACCTCAACTTAATGACTTTACTTGGCTACAGACAAAGACAATTCTGTGAATTCAAAGAACAGGGCAAATCTTTGACGGAGAAAGAAGTTCACTTCCTTTTCAGCTAGAATTCCAGGAATAAACTTTCCCTTCTTAAATTAAAAAAAAATTAAA
Source organism: Scolopax mira (assembly GCA_004320125.1). NCBI lineage: Eukaryota > Metazoa > Chordata > Aves > Charadriiformes > Scolopacidae > Scolopax > Scolopax mira. Next base: position 403,964 of record BJBW01001065.1, on the reverse strand, counting down.
AATATTATTTGGGTTCAGATATGTTTAAAGTAATGCCAGCATTGGAATCTCACCTTTCTGCAAAATAAGGAAGTCTTTTCCCCTGCCTGGCTCCAATGTACAGAGATCTGTGAAAACAGAATATTTCCACAATCCAAACACAAAACATCAGTAATAGTTCTGTTGACGATTGAGTTTCTCTACTGGTTCCTTGAATGTTCTTTATGTGGCCCCGATAAATTTGAGGTAAGAAATGTCTTTACCTGCAGGCTGCTTTGGCATCAGCTCACCACCAGGGAGAGTTCTCTGAAGTTAATGTTATCACTGGGGTACACGCTTGCCAAGCCCTTATCCTGCAGGCTGGTCAAAATGTTAAGAAAGGCAGGAAGTACTTTTAAAATGAGATGACTGTTTTGGAGATAGGACATATAGTGGGTACTTGAAGCACAGAAAACAGTAAATTTATTTCCCACATACTGTGGGTCAGAGGCCATTTGACAGTAAGAAAAAGTGCTTGGAGAGATGGCTAGGATACTCTGAGAGAGTGCATTGTTTTCACAGATTAGGAAATCTCCTTCTTTGCTTCTGGAGAGCTTATCTACATCAACAGTTTTTCTTCCCCTTTAAAAGAATTTGGAAATTGTTTTTCAGATGAGCAAAAAACCATAAAATTGCAGAGACAGTCAGGACATGATAAAAAAAACAAACATGAAAGATGGTCCTATTGAGAATAGGGAAAGCTAATTTCAGGCAGCACAAAGGAAAGGCAAAAGTAAATAGAAAAGAACACGGAAAGTCTTGGCAAAGAAAGAGCCAAGGAAGGAGGAGATATTGGACATAAGCAGAAAACGAAGCTGTCATGACTTCTGCATTGTACAGTTTTGTGTAATGGCAGTAGGTATGATGCTTTACAGATACTTCAATGAAATGCTTTTCTTTGAAAAAGCAGCGGAGGCTGTAATATCAAATATTGCCAATACAGAAATGCCTCTGTCCTTGGCTCAGCTTGCACATATGCATTGTTAATGAAATCCTAGCCCAAAGAAAGGAGTTTCCACAACATTCTTTTTTCCTCCACACTTCTCAATTCTCTCTCCTAGAAAAAAAAATGCCAAAACACTAGCTTTTCTGCATAAGCCCCTTGTCCCCATGTCCTGGGGATGACATACCAGTGGAGGAGGAAAGAATGTTCAGATGTATACCTGACAACAAGACCATTTGGTCCTGTGACTGACACCCTTCCCCCACATGACTTTGCATTCAGGTTGGTTTTAGGTATATGTGAGTGCTGTCTCAATATTGTATGTCTCAACAGTAGACCAATAGAATCTTGGAAACCGATTTAACAGCAAAGCTTCTCCTTGTTTAGATGACTTCATGAAGCAGGGCCAGGGCATGCTCCTGCTCTACACCATGAAGAACCCCTCCTTCCCAGAGTATGTCTTCAGCAGTGAGAGTGGCATCATGTGCCTGGACTTCCATAATGACCGCCCCTACCTTGTGGCAGTGGGCTTCTATGATGGCAACGTGGCCATCTACAACCTGAAGAAGGCAACCTCCCAGCCCAGCTACAAGAGTAGTGTTAAGTCAGGAAAACACACGGAGCCAGTGTGGCAGGTAAGGGTGCTTTTCCTTTCCTCTGACTGAGCTTTTAATTGGGATGAGTTTGGGCACAGCAGGAAAAGTTGCTGGTTTAATACATGCATTAGTGATTGATTATTGAGTTGTGTTTCAAGCTAATTTTGAAACATGCAGAAAGGTGCTCTAATGGGAAAGTGTTGGTTTAATACATGCATTAGTGATTGATTATTGAGTTGTGTTTCAAGCTAATTTGCTCTTAAGGTAATGCAGTTCTGGCATCTGTCACAAAGAGTCATCAGATGGTTGATACTTTGAAGGACTTGGTTGAAAGTCTTGCTATATCCAGTTTGACTTTATAGTTATGTCTACAATTTAATCTGAGTTAAAATTGGAGCAATGGAAGGTATATGCACTTCTGATCTTCTTTATAGCAGTAAAAGTGTGTCAGCACATAGAATCATAAAATCATAGAATGGTTATAGAGTTATACCTTAAAAATCATCTAGTTCCAACCCCCCTAGACACCTCCCACTAGAGTAGGTTGCTCAAAACCCCATCCAGCCTGGACTTGAACACTTCCAGGGATGGAGCATCCACTGTTCCAGTGTCTCACCACCACATATTTCAACGTGGTCTGTATAAGCCTGTTGAGGTGCAGAGGTGTGTATTTGCTATGCTGCCATTGCTGGGGTGTTGCTGCCATTAACTATTGCTGTCATTTGATTTGGGCTGCCCAATACAGTTATATGTCTAGGCAACTGTCAATGTTCCTTGTACTTTTGGACATGCCATGCATGGATTGTCCCACAGTCATGGCTCCTTGTTATTGCAGCTTCCAATAAAAGTCCAAGAAATCAAGGGATGCTGATGGGACTACAAATGAATGTGGAATATGCCAAGAGTGCTGGTGCTTGCTATAAACAGAGAGGTTATGCAAATGTAACATTTCAGAGAAGACCTGAATTTTATATTTGCTGCTTGTCTGTCCAAAGCTTTTTCTCTAGCAAACATTTTTGGTTCTTCTCACAGGTTAACATGGTAGACCAGCCACGGGTTGTTATCAAAATACAATGTGTCAAACACACACTCATGCACATAGAACTCCAAGCTTTTCCCATTGACATTTAGGCTTCCAGTAAAAAAGCTATGTTGTCAGGCTTTTTAAGTCCTGTGTACAGCTTCTCATGGCCTTGCTATGGCATGCTACAGGAGGTCAGCAGTTGCTACTGCACACTGTAGGTGCCAGAATCTCAGATCATTTGTGCCCCAGATGATATGGGGAAGGGGGATTATATCGCTGAAGGGGAATTATTAGTGGCCTCATCTCTACAGACCAGAAAGAGGTATGTTCAGGAGTAGAAGCAGTCTGTACAGGGTATTTAGAGGCATGTGTATGTTATGAGTGTATGTGTATGAGAGTTATGTGTACTACTTGGCAGCAATATGGCTCAGAGGTGAAAAAAATCATTATGCACTCCAGGGAGATAGGTAGGTCTGAAAAGGAGAGAAAATAACCCAGGGATATGGATAGAGATAGATATGAGTCTAGTCTAGTTCTTGCTTGTTTGTTTTATTTCCAAAGGTTTGGTGCTGAGAATTCTTTGTTTTCTTTTGCAGTAAAGTAAATTTTACAATTCACGACTTGCTATGGAACTAGTGAGCAAGGGTAGTAATAAGGTGATTTAAAGCAATCAGGAGAAAAGCTTGTACCTCTTTCAGAAAGATCTGAACTATAGACATTTGTCAATATCAGCCAAAAGGTTTAGAGAAGGTTTTCTCTCAATTTGATGGGAGGAAAAGCAACATGAAGGACTATCTGTTAGGTTGAGAAGTTGGATTGTTATTCCCAGTTCAGCATTAAATGGTTCTAGAAAGTGATGCCTTGTTTCTCATATTTAGTTCAAAGATGCTCTGTTCTCCCCCACCAGCACTGACACTAGTCTGAAGCCTGGTCTTGTCTAGACCTCCCTGTGAAGTCCTCACTTTTATAGAGACTGCAAGCCCATGACTTCGAAGACCAATTAGAAAAAATAACAAAGTTTTCCTGAAAAATTAGGAGCCATTTTTCTCTGGACTACTTGGCTCCTTTCTTTTGAAAGAATGCAGCCCTTGCACGATGGAAGCAAAATGGGAAGGGAGTAAATCAGGCTGACAGCTCTTTTCTTGTGCCATTTCTTCTTCAGTGACTTAGTAATATCTCAGTAAGTTTCTATAGAACAAAACTGATGTAACATATAGGCCCATTATTAAGAGCAAAATTGAATAATACACATTTTCTAATTCTGTTACCTAAAAATTTCAAAGAGCATAGCAATGGCTTCTTATAGATTTGGTAATTGTCTTCCACATACTGAGTGATACTATATTGTAAATAATGGAAAATTCTGAATTACACATTAAATTACACATTTGAATTTCTAATTCCTTACTACCAATTGATTAAGATCCAAAGCCAGAAATGAATAAAGACATACACAAAAATGTGTAATGTATATAAAGGATGCATATACATCCTTTCAATATCTGAAGGGAGCCTACAGGAGAGCCAGAGAGGGACTCTGTCAGGAAGTGTAGAGAAAGGACAAGGCACAAGAGTTTTAAATTGGAAGAAGGGAGATTTAGATTAGATACTAGAAAGAAATTCTTCACAGTGAGGGTGGTGAGACACTGGAACAGGTTGCCCAGAGAAGCTGTGGATGCCCCATCCCTGGAGGTGTTCAAGGTCAGGCTGGATGGGGCTTTGAGCAACCTGCTCTGGTGGGAGGTGTCCCTGCCCATGGGAGGGCGTTTGGAACTTGATGATCTTTAAGGTCCCTTCCAACCCGAACCATTCTATGATTCTGTGATTCTATGCAATGCAATGTGGCTAATACAGGCTGTAAGACCTTAGGTCTTGCAGGAACATAGAACTAGAAATGGTCTCCCAGGTCAGTGAATTCAGGTCTCTGTCTTTGGCTGCAAACACCAACTTAAAAGGGGTCAGCTCCTGGGAAGCTGTGTCAAACCTGTTATGTTATTCTGGGCAAGAGCCTACACGGGGTTAAGCTAAACCCCACTTTAATCAAAATAATCCTCATGCTTTCCTCATCTCTAGCACTGAGTACTGCCAGTAAGTGAGTCCCTGGACATAGTATCTGGGCCAATGGCTCAATCCAAGGATTTGGCTCTGAATATTAATGTAGGTGGCAAAAGTGTGACAACTTGACTAGAATTTGGCACCCAGAGCCCAAGAGAGCAGTCTCCTCTGGGGAGAAGTGACACCCTGCTGGGAAGAAGCTTTCAGCATAGAGCCTCTCTGTTTGCCAGCCTTTGAGCTTTTTGCTTACTTTCTCACTCCTTTGAAAAACAGATGATGATTAGGGCTTGTTTACAGCTGAGAAGAGTGCTTTTTTTCTAACAGAATGGTAGGGGTTGGAAGGGACCTTTGGAGATCATCTAGTCCAATCCCCCCTGCCAAAGCAGGGTCACCTAGAACAGGCTGGATAGGAATGCACCCAGGCGGGTTTTGAGTATCTCCAGAGGACTCTCTACCACCTCTGTGAGCAGCCTGTTCCAGTGCTCTGTCACCCTCAAATTAAAAAATTTTTTTTTCTCATGTTGAGGTGAAATTTCCTGCGTTCCTACTTGTGCCCATTGCTCCTTGCCCTGTTCCTGGGCACCACTGAAAAGAGTCTGGCCCCATCCTCTTGGCACCCACCCTTTAGATATAGGTAAGTATTAATGAGATCCCCTCTCAATCTTCTCCAGGCTGAGCATACCCAGGTCTCAGCCTTTGCTCATAAGAGAGGTGCTCCAGTCTCCTGATCATCTTTGTAACCTCTGCCCTTTCTAGCAGTTTCCTGTCATCCTTGAACTGGAGAGCCCAAACTGGACACCAGTGGTCTCACCAGGGCAGAGTAGAGGAGAAGGATGACCTCCCTCAACCTGCTGGCCACATGTTTTTTAATGCACCTGAGGATGCCACTGGTCTTGGCCACAAGGGCACATTGCTGGCTCCTGGCCAACTTGTTATGCACCAGGACTCCCAGCTCCCTCTCTGCAGAGCTGCTCTCCAGCAGGTCAACCCTTAACCTGTGCCAGTGCCTACACTCCATCAGGTTCCCCACCGCCCAACTCCCCAGCTTGTCCAGGTCTTGCTGAATGGTGACGGTCTTCTGGTGTGTCAGCCACTCCTCCCAGTTGTGTGTCATCAGCAAACCTGCTGAGGGTACACTGTGTCCCCTCATCCAGGTCATTGATTGTTGTGGCTTGGGCAAGACTGGGAAGTGAGGTGGACAACAGATGCTCTCTCCACCTCTCGATGGCAAAAAACACTTCACAGCCTGTACTGGCACAGACCCCTCCACAGGACATTGAAGAATATGTTGAACAAGTTTTTGTTACCTTTCATAAGTGAGATATACTAAATATTTTAGGTTTGAAGTGTTTAGAAGGTGGAGAGTTCAAAAACAAGCATTGATAACTCAAACTATCTGCTGTGTCAACATTTGTTTCTGCTGTTCAATCTCTTACCTAAAACACATCTTATTCAACAGATTTGTTTCCACTGTGTGCTTCTAGTTCACTTTCACGTCAAATCAAAAGGACATTATTTCTGCTTGTTGCTGGGAATAGTACAGAGCCAATACTGCTGCAGAGGGTTGGAAACATTTTTTTTAACTTCCTCACCACCAGAATTGCTGACTAAATTCCCATTGCAGAGTGTTGACCCTAAGATCTGCAAAGGGAACATTACTTTTGGCTGTGCTTAGAGTTTGAACAAATCTCAGCTATGTCAGGCTTGCCCATGTGCATCGTGTGGTTTGGAATTGTTATGGAGGGACCACTGGTTAGAAAAGCAGCTTGTTAATTTACTGGAGCTGATCTGGCCTCACTGAGGAGTTGATACCATGGAGCTTCAGATGGCATCCCGAAAGAGTTATTTTCTGTCTTATATTGGAGTATGAGAGGAGAAAGGGCTGGCCACCGCTTGCTAATTCTTCACCCAATGCCATTCAGGTTAAATGTGATGCTTGATGCTTGTCATTACTACAGGAGACCTTATCGCTCCCTACAACCACCTGAAAGGAGGAGGTTGTTGAGAGGTGGGGGTCGGTCTCTTCTCCCAAGTCAAAGATGATAGGACAAGAGGAAATGGCCACAAGTTGAGCCAGGGGAGGTTCAGACTGGATATTAGGAAACATTTTTACACTGAAAAATTATTAAGCATTGAAATGGGCTGCCCAGGGAAGTAGTTGAGGCACCATCCCTGGAAGTATTAAAAAGATGGGTTGACGTAGCACTTGGAGACATGGTTTAGTGATATTTTTTTTGTCACTTAGGTTGATGGTTGATGATTGAACTAGATGATCTTAAAGGTCCTTCCAACCTAGACAATTCTATGATTCTATGATTCATGGAGACAAAAAGGACAAGGCAGGATGATAATAGTCTGAAAACTGCCAAAGGAAACTAGAGGGAGAGTCAGTTTGCAGAATAGTTTCCCAGTAGAACTTGTGGAAGTCCCATCTCAAAATTAAACCAGATAAAACATACCTGAGGCTTACTCGCTGGAGTTTGCCCCCTAATTTTGTGAGCCCTTCTCCATCTCTACTTTCTGTCTTCTAATCTGAGTCCATAAATTAGTCTGCACTGAATCTTAGCAGTTCATGTAGCCACCCCAACCTCAGTAAGGTCTTGTTTTGCTGATGGAAATAAATCAGTACAGTTACAGAATCCTTTTAAAGTCAGCATGACCTGCTATTCTACACCTTATTTGGTGTGGCTGGGCACAGCTTAACAAAAAAATGCCTCTCTAGGAAGCTGATTGTATTTGCTGGACTTGGGAGAAGAAAAAGTACTTTGTTCATAATCCACTGTCACACGAGCACATTGTTTCATTTCTGATGATGGGCAGTCTCCTAAATCTGTCATCTGCAGTCAGACAAACAGATTTTGCAGCTTGCCTTGCCTCTGAGATGTTGCTGCTTCACATAATATTTTTTTCCTTTGGCTTCAGGCAAACAAGGAGTTTGATGCAAAGGAAATAAAAGAAAAAGAAAAGACAGAAGGTTGCTATGAAGGTCAGAATAAAGATTAGCCGTCTTGGAAAAGGCTCAATGCCCTTACTGTTCCCTTCACTGCTAAGGAACACAAAATAGTGTTTTCTGGGGGTAGTTCAGTGAAAAAACCTTATTCATCTCTGTGAGGGTACCATTAGAGGGTAACTCTAGAGGAGAAACAGAAATCTGGAGAAGAAAAGAGAGGAATTGAGAGAATTGAGACCTGAAAGCAAGGGACCTGAGACAGAGATAAGGACAAGGAGCATCAGGATGTGTGCTGGCAAGTGGGAGAATGTAGCCTGAAGGGATGGTAGAGCAGAAACCTGATGGTGAGGATTATTTAGCACAAAACCTCTAAAATAATGTAAGCAAACTTCATCTGTAATAACAGGTCAGCGCATAGGACCTTCCTCTCCAGCCTCAGCTTTCTACTACTTTCTTCCTGCTACTAACCCTGTCTCACATACCTGGCCCAGTGCAAACAGGACAAAAAGTCTAATTAACCTCTGTTGTTCCAGGAGTAAAGGAGGCCACTGTATCCTCACCAGAGAGGTCACACCAGTTATTCAGTGCATGCACAGAATTACAGAGGAGTGGGAAGAGCATCCATGGGCCAGACAGGCTGCATTTGGAGTCCAGAGACCTCAGAGGTCTGTCAGAAGCTCCCTTCTTGGAGCAGTTCTTAGCTTCAGTCCTGCTCCCTGTACTGAGCTCTGCATCCAGTGACAGGCTGTTGCCACAGCAGTTGTGCTGGTCTGTTGAGGACCTGAGACTACTCTCCTTACTGCAGCACCATGAGGCATTTAGTGGCCAAAAAATATCTGTCATGTGTTTGCTCCTTTCTCCTCTCCTGGAGGGAAGTGTGGGGAGGTAGGACTGTGCTTGGGAAGGGTTGCCATATGCTTGCTGTAGAAAACAGGGACAAGTTCTGCAGCTTTCTGGTGGTCCTTAGTTGCTGGGAGAGCTGACTGCAGAGTCACACCCCTGATGGAGGAAATCCTGTCTCCCACACAGTCAAGTTTCACTGAATTTTGAAAATTCATCCAGAAGCTTTGGACTTAGTTAAGCATGGTGGAGGTGGTGGAAATTGCAAGACACTGCTTCAGCAGAAATACTGGATAAAATATTTTGCAGCATATTTGCACCTTGTTCAAAACCTTTTGGATGCTTTTTGAGGCACTTTAAGGTTAGGCAAGGTAAGTGTCCAAATCTTCCTAAGTATCTTTGACAATAATGAACAAAACCCCTGCTCTTTTAACTTCAGTGTTTGGTTTTTTTGAAATGGTATCACACTGTACCTTCTGGAGATGCGGTTTCTGTAGCTGGTTATTTTTAAATTGTGCCTTGGGTGTGGATTCTTGTGAGTTAGAAATTCTCTTGCAAAACATCCCTTGCAGATCATGTAGCATTTGTCGGAAAAGCAGCCTTTTCTGCTTTGATGCTGCTTTTCCCTCTGTACTTCATACAGATGCTGAATTTACTTTCTGCCTTCTGCTCTCACTGCTGCTTGCTAAACAGATTCTTCTATAGTGTTATATTGTTCTTCTCCCTCCCCTCCCTTTTACTTAAGATCCAAACCATCTTATTGTAGGCTTTCAGGTTGTTTATTTTTTTCTGGTGTCTCCAAGCAAGCGAAAGTAATTTTCGTTGCCTGATAGTTGTACTGGTGCTAGTTTGTGGAAAGAACTTCACTTATAAAATTTAAGAGTCCCTGAAGGCCTTGGTATGTTGGAAAATGTTACCCTGAGGTTTAAAAGGGCAAAGAAGTTGTAATGCATTTGTTTGGCTGCTTGGATTTCTGAATCCTGTTCTACTGCTTTATAGCAGTCACAAAAGCTAACTAAATAATTAATATGAACCAGGAAACTATGTTGGAACTCAGTGGAAAAATTTATTTCTTTGCTGGCCTAAGAAAAGTGAAAGTGTATGGACTGGATGGGTCTTAATGGCACTGATGCAGCTTGTGAAACAACCAGAGTGCTTCTTTGAAGAGGATGAAATAGAGATGAGAGGGTGATAAGGGCAGAGGCCAGGCAAGCTGGGCAGGGACAGTGAAAGCAAGGTCGCACAGATATATAGTGAAATGAATATGAAGGCTGGCCACGGCTCCCACCCTTCTCCCAACCCTGGTGCCACTGTGAGCTGTCCCAGTTCCACGTGGGATCTGGCACCCCCAGTACTCCGCAGACCCTGGGGCTGACTCTCCCCATCCCAGCTGCAAGCCCGCTCGATCCAGTGATGATGGGAACCTTCTGTCAAGCACCTTGCAGACTCTGTCTCTGATTTAGCAGCATCAGACAGCTTGGGGATTTGGATGTGAGCCTGCCTGCCGTGTGTGTTCTGCTTTCCCTGCACACGGAGCAGGGAACTTCATTTTTTTTCCTGGAAATTGGAAATCCTGCTCGATGAGCACAGTCAGAATTAAAACCAAGAGCTGTGAATTCCGATTGGGTAAATACTCCTGAGCTTTACTGGCCTCTGGCACCCATTGCTCAGCTGCGTGCTGTGTCTGACACGGGAACACGGACACTGATGGGACAAACAGGTGAGATTCTAATTCTCCTCAGCTGTTAACATACCGGCCTAATAAATACAGTGGGAAGTGCTGTGAGGGGAATAACTGAGCAGATTCCTGGTGACACACTGTACAAAGCAGAGCATCCGCATCCCAGCAGGAAGAAAGCAAACTGAAAGTAGGACCAGCCCTATTCAGTGCTATTTATAACTGAGCTCTGCTTCCTCTGGATAAATCCTAGCTTCTGAAGCATGAGTGATGCACAAGCCCCAGGCTAGGCCTTTGCCCTGCATCAGTGGTGCTCCCATGGTCGTGCTCTCTGCTCAGCTTGGTGCTGAGTCCCTTCCAGTGTCTTTGGTAGGAGAGGTTTTGCTACCCCTTTTTTACACCCCAAATTCACGGATGGGTTATGAAGGCAGTGATGTGGCATGCCTGATTCTTTGCTCCTGTCTGATGCTTTTGTGCCCTTGACTTAACTGGTCCTCAAGAGATGCTGTTTGGGGCTGTGAGTCTCAGGAAAACACCATCAGGGTGAGGGGCAGTTGATCTAGCTGTTGGAGAAGTGATTTTCAGAAGAGGAGTGTTTATGAAGCTAAATATGACACGGGAGGTTTTTTTTACAGTGTATCCTCATTGCTCTTGAACCCATCTAACTCTTTTTCCTTCACTATCAGGAAGCTTTCAAGGACTTTGAAGTTGAAAACCCCAGGAAGGATTGTAGTAAAGCTTGCAAGTAGCCATAGGCTGTAGAATGAGAAAAGGAATTATTAAGCTTTTTGGATGGGAAGTTCTTGCTCTTACCTGCCGCAGAAGCAGACATCTTCCACCGGATAAACCCGGTGTTTGCTGGTACCCATGAACAAAACAATCAGCCAGCCTCATGCCCATGAGGCACGTGACTGTTGGCCTGTGGTCAAGGGCTGCCCCAGAAGCACCCAGGCATTGTCTTCTGTTCCAGGGTGTTTTGAGATGCTTTTGCTTGTCACAGCAGTAGGCTGAATAATTTTTCCTTCTGCATCCTTGCTTGGTGAGATATAGTCCTACCAAGTTGTCTGCCTTGGATGCTGCCTAACTTCTTTGTAGATGAAGCAGTTACTTTCATTTCAGTACCTATCTACTGTTACCAAGCCTGGCAGACACATTGACTCCCCCTAATCAGCATGTTTATTATCAGGAAAGCTGCATTACAGAAAAAGACAGCAGATAAAATCAGGAGACAACTGAGCAAATCCCTACTTCTGCTTCAGATAGGACGGCAGGAAGTACGTTGGGTCAGAGTTGCTTATTGAACGTGAGAGATGAAGGAAGTCCAAACTGACTGGAAGGCATTGGGATCCTTGAACATTTTGACATCAGCTGTCTAAATCATTTCCTCTCTAAAGCAAACAGTACAGCTAAGTATTTAAATATTACTGGCTTAAGTTTAGGAGGAGTTTGTCCTTGCAGACCTTATCTCTTTAATGGCTTTTGTCATGGGGACAAGTTTATTTCCTAAGCACACTGAGCTGATCCACTCTGTCTTTTTGCATGATTTTACAGTAAAGCATCAACAAATTTTTCTACAAAGGACAGAACAACACTGAGAACCCTCCTTTGCTTAGCAGTTACCTTATCTGCAGAGCTGTCATAACTGAAACATTTGCATTTAAAAGAAAACTCGGATTTTAAGATAGGAACATTTTCCAATTAATTGATTTTTAAGTTTATATATATATATACATATATGTAAATGATAGTAATTTTTATTTATATCTCTCCATCAGTTTTTACTCACACTCAAAAGACTTGTCTGCTATACAAAGCAGTCTCATCTATTGCAGTGAATGAAGCAGTCACAGTGTGGTTGAACGTGACGTGCAGTAAACTCGTGAGAGCTGAGGCTGAATTTAAAATCAGACTGAGCCTTCCTTTCTGGAACCGGGGAACTGTACATGAACCACAGAAATGAGAGCTGGCAAAGGCCTTGAGAGTGTTCTCTCCTTCCCCTCATGACATCACAGATGGTGTGATATTGTTCCTGAAATGCTTTCTTTAAAATGACCTTGAGTAGTCTAGCCATCTTCACCACTACTGACAGACTGGAGTCATTGTCCACACAGTACATGCCTCTCAGTGCATGTGGAAAGGTTCTCTGTAATTCCCTGCAGCAGTATCACTTTGCTGATTCCTGCACTAGCCTCTGATCCTTTTCTGTACTACTGTCACTTAGTCAGAAATGCCCCAATCATCTCAACACATTTATATGCTTTCTTATTCCTGCCTATGTCCCTCTACATTTGTCTTTATCACATTTCACCTTATTGTTTTCAGGCTCCAGTTTGTCAAGATAACTTTGAATCTTGATCCTAACAGAATCCTCTGTCTCTAAAGATGCCTTCTGCAAATATTCTGTGTACTTTGCAATCCACTATGCAACTTACTGTCACGGCCAGGCGAAGGGGGAGCAAGTACACCGACACAATGTAGGATCATACAAA
>BJBW01001065.1:279899-391163 GCA_004320125.1 Scolopax mira | reverse complement strand
AGACATGCTTGACAGTCCAAGGACTAGCCCCAACAACTTACTAATGAAAATATTGAATAGAACTGGATGCAGGACAGTCCCTTGTGGGAACCATCTAGAGATGTTCTCCCAAGTGGCCAGGAAATCACTGATTATGACTCTTGAAAATTCATTTTCAATCACTCATCCACTTCATAGTAATTCCATCTAGGCCTTCTTTTCTTAGCTTACTTCTGAAAACATCATAAGGAGTATGCCAAAAGCCTTATAAAATTAAAGGCAAATCACATCTACTCCTTGCTTGTAATACTTTAGACCCATTACCCTGCCAAGGAGGGAAATAAATTTTGTTTGACAAGATCTTTCCTTGACAAGCCCGTTTCACTGTTCCTTATCTCCTTATCCTGTACATACGTATGGATGACTTAATACTTTGTTCCAGCTCTCAAAGTTCAGAGTTAGGCTGAAGTCCTTTAACCTATCCTTCAAGACAATTTTTAGTTTGGATTTCCTGGGAGCACTTTTTCCCTGTTCCTATCTTCCAGGACCTCTCCTGCCTTCTAGTTTTTATAGATAATTGGTAATGATTCAGAGATTGCTTCAGCTGCTCCTTTAAGTACCCCAGGCGGAATTTTGTTAGGTCTTGCAGAGTGAATATATCTGTTTTATCTCAGCATACTGACCTGTGCTCCTTAAAGTTAAATGTCTAGTTAAAATTTAGCTTTTTGTATGGCATTGAAAGAAGGAAGACCTTAATATTTGTGCATTACCTGTGGTTTGTTATGGGTCCTACCTTCCTTTTTGTTAACAATAAATGGGGTGTCACGAGGCAGAGGCTCAGGTGAACCTTTCTGGGATATCTGCTTCTGGTTCCTCACAGGCACCAACCTCCTGGCCCCAAAAAAGTCACTTTCCCCTCTAAAGAGAGTCTCCAACTTCTTCCTCATGTAGATGACTCAGGCAGTGGCAGAAAGGTGTTAGTGCCTCCCAGCTCATGAGGATTGTTTTTCTCCATGAGGTTTCTGGAGTGCAAAGACTCACAAATCTGACAGTGGCAGCCCAGTTCTCCCCATATGGCAGGCCTGATTATTCCTCTCTGGGATGGTTGCTCCTCTTTAGTTGTGGTTGGATTCATCCATTCACTGTGCTTTTACAAGCACCATTTCTAGAGTTCAGGGCTGTGGATGGGGAGAGGTTCTAGGCTTTCACAGAAGGGCTTCTGAGAACAAAATCAAGGACTAATGTCTTCTGTGAACACTGTTGATCAAAACTCTTATATTTTTTGACATCTTTCATTCTTGCTAGATGTTCCACAGCAGAAATGCTGTCTGCTTTCCAGTGTAACAGACAGGAATGGTAAAAAGTCCTGATACAAACCAGCAATCTCTTTTTCTGAGAATGCCCCCCAAGGGCAGGAGCCCTTTATGCTGTAGCCTGCCATCCAGGCTCTAAGACGGACACGGTGGTCACCATATGGTTCTGACCTCCCTCATTGGAGAACTAACTGGGGCTTACCATGGCTCCTCCTTGCCTGCCTTCCCAGGCTTACCTTTGGTAGGAAGCCCAGACCCATATGCAGCCAGGGCACAGCAAAGTCTTCTCCTGATACAGTGGTATTATATGGCCAAAGTGCAATCAGGACCCAGGAGCTCCTTCTCCTCCAAGTACAGACTTAGCCAAAGAGGCTGTCTGGGCTGCCTTGACCTAAATCTTGCAGTCTGTACCCAGTGATCACAGCTCTTTAAAGTCTTCATCATTGCCTCGAGTCAAAGTGAGTCATCTGGATTTAGGTCATTCTTTGCCTTTATCCGAACTAACCATGGTGAGAAGTGAAGCTTTCTGCCTTTGTTCTTCCCACCTCCACGTAGGAAAACTTGCACTGCTGTCCAAGTTAGTACTGGGGACTCCAGACCCTGCTCTGCTCCTCACCTCTAAAACTTGCTCTGCCTGTCTCTTGCTGCATAAAGACTGATACTGGAGTTACTTTGCATGTGAGTGAAATAGCCTGTGCTTTCCAGGTGACCGAGTGAATAATTTTTGGGTGTCTCTTGTGAATGATTGCAGGAGAGCAGCCTTGCTTTTGGCATGTGTCTGGTGATAAGGCCCACTAATGGTGCCAGGCTGGGCTGCATGATAAGCAGCAAACGAAGAATATCTGGCAATACGTCCCTGGTGGAGGGCGTTTCGGGACTTTGTTGCAGAAGCACTACCTTATGTCAGCAGCAAAGAGGGACAAACTATTTGCTCCAGTGAAACAGGAAGTCAGAGGACTCCAGATGTTGTAGGAGTCCTCTGGGCAAGCAGCAGAGGCAAGTGACACAAAAAAAAAAAGAAAAAAAAGAAAAAAAAAGGCAATTTGTCATTGACAGGATTGAAGGATTGAGTGAATTGAAGGAGAAAGTGAAAGATTTCTTCTCTGCTGGTAATAACTTCATGTTTCCAGATGCTGGTCTGCTGGCAGGAACCAACAAGAAACATATTTGGAGGTGATAGAGGGAAGAAATGAGAACTGCTTCCTAGTTCAAATCAGAGACTGCTGTAGGGGAGTCCAGGAGAATATTTGCACCAATGCATAGGAGAGATCAGCCTGGCTCCAGAAGATGTGTGCAGAGATGCAGTTAGAAAAACAAAAGATCAGCTTGCATTGAAATTGGCCAGAGATGTCAAAAACTATAAAAAAGGGTTCTTCAGGTACATAAAAACCAAGCAGAAACAGGATAAAAATACTGGTCTGCACTTAAACAGGAGAGGTGAATTAACACTGAAATTATTGGTGAATCAACCAATAATGCCGAAAAGCCAGGGATTCTCAACACTTTCTTCTCCTTTGCACCTACCAGCACTGCTGGACCCCAGGCCTTGGGAACAAAAATCCAGGCTGATGCAAACACACCCACTGTCAGTGAAGGAAGAGTTGGTATGTGAACTAGTACAAGAGCTTGACCCCTACAATTTGATGGATGACATTATCCATCTGAGGGTGTTAAGTGATTTGGCTACTGTCATTTTTGAGGCCACTCTCTGTAATCTTTGGGAAACTGTGGAGACCAGGAGACATCCCAGAAAACTGGAAGAAGGATAACGTCACCCCCATCTACAAGAAGCGCTTAAAGGAGGTTCCAGGAATTATAGGCCCATCAGCCTTATTTCAGTCCCACGGGAAAGTTATGGAAGGAATCCTCCTGGAGCTATCACAAGTCAAATGAAACATGTGATCAGTAAAAGCCAGCACAGATTCTCCAGCAGCAAATTGTGCTTGACAAACCTGATGGCCTTCTATCACAAAGTAACCTGCTTGGTTGATGTGGGGTGAACAGTGGATGTTGTCTACCTGGATTTCTCCAATGCTTTCAATTGCCCACAGCCTCTTCCTAAAGAAACTGCTGTGTTATGGTCTAGACAAGTGGTCTGTGTGGTGGATGGAGAATATGCTGACAGGCCGCACTCAGAGGGTTCATCCTGGCAACCTGTTACAAGTGGAGTCCCCCAGGGATCGATATTTGGCCCAACGTTGTTTAACAAGTGAGCTGGATGATGGGATTGAGTGTATGTTGACAAAGTTTGGCAATGATACTAAACTGAGCAGAGAAGCAAACATTCAGAAGAGAGGGGCACCCTGCAGGAGGACCTGTATAGGCTGGAAGAAACTCATGACTAGACCTTACGAGGTTCAACAAGGACAAGTGTCTAGCGTCTGGGAAAACACAGGCTGGGATCTACCTGGCTGCGGAGCAGCTCTGTGGGAATGGAGCTGGGGGTCCTGGTGGACAAGATCAACATGAGTGAACAATATTCTGCTGCTGGGGCAGAGAAAGCCAACAGGATGCTGGGCTGCATCAACAAGGGCATCACCAACAGATATAAAGAAGCTGTTAACCCACTCTACTCAGTGCTGGTCAGGCCACACATGGAATATATATATATAATCTCCCCAGGAAAGTGATGGATTCCCCAACAGTGGACACTTTTAAGATTTGACTGGACAGGGTGCTGGACCATCCTATCTAGACTGTGCTTTTGCCAGGAAAGGTTAGATCAGATGATCCTTGAGGTCCCTTCCAATCTGGTGTTCTATGATTCTGTGACCCATGGAGCAATTTATCATAGATTCAGCACTTTAGCATGAGCCCTCAGCATGATACAGACTGAAAAACAGGATAGCAGCAAAATAGAGAAAATATCCTCTACACAGAGCAAAGGTGCCAACTCTTGGGCTAACACCTTCAGGTTTGCATGGGTCCTCCTGGTTGGAGGTTCATCTGTTTGCCTCTGCAAGCACCTACACTCTGTAAATCTGTGAGCTGGGGGCCTGGGCCATTGCATGTTGGATGCAGAGAAACTGCATCCACGTGAGCTTGTGCTCTTGCTAAATCACAGCACACGTTCAGCTCTTCTACCCTGAGAGAGCCCCAGAGCTCTGCTGCTGCTTTGCTTTGGCCCAGGTTTGTGCACAAAGACACTGGGGAAATGTGATTTCTACAGGGCGTTTGTGTCTGTGCTTTGCTGCCAGGGCAGGCACAGCTAAGAACAGAGCTGAGGGCTTATTCCCTCGCTCTGTGAGGATGCTTGCTCAAGGAGCAGGTGTTTGCTAGTGGGAAGCCTTGAGTGAAAGTCTTCAGCCAGCGTGAGCATAAGAAAAAATGTCTCAATCTCCCTGCTTAGCCCTGTCTGCCCAAGGTATGAAAACAGGGTGGCTGGGAGAGCCTGGAGGGGCTGGAAAGCCTTTGTGCTCCTGTCATGCACAGCTTGGCTCCTGCAAGAGACTGCGGCTCTGATCAGCTACAGAGCCAGATGGGTGAGCTCCCTGAGCTGCTGGGCTGGGCAGAATAGCAAGCTTTCTGAGAGAGGTCCACGTGGCTGCATCTAGAGCTCGGCAATGCATTACACAGAAACTCTTGAAGCACAGGAACAAGGACGTGTGTCTACAACTGAGTATTACAGAAAAGCACAAAGATAAATTAATACAGAGAAAGTGAAGGTACAAAATGAGCTGTGATTATCCTGGGTCATAAAAGGGAAGGGGAAAATATTTGGGAAGTATATTAGAAGTTAAAAGAATGAAGAATATAGACTCATTACTAAAGCAAGCTTTCAACTAATACTGAGTGGTATGCAAAAGGATGAAATATTTGATGCTGTATTGTTTAATCTTACAATAAGTGTCTGAAGCTGGCAGCTTAGTATGATTAATGTAACGAGGATAAAAGCACAAGTCAGAAGAGGGAAAGAGCATGTTAAAGAATATTCAGATGAGACAGCCTCTTGTTCATCAGCAAGATTGGCTTAAACATATGCTGGAGTACTTAAAGAAGTAGCCAGATCAATTCCTGATCATTAACAAGCATTTTAGGGAGATTTTGGGCTACATCCATCCTGTATTTTAAGCAGAGGCTGGTGTTAACGTGCAAGCCCTTTTATAGCATCTGAGAAAACTGAGTACCTTGGCTCAGAGGCAGGGCTGGGATGTGCTCTTGGGCATGGATGAGGGGAAGCATGACTCTGCTGCTGCCTGTGGACTCACACCTGTGACATGGGACTGGAATAGTGCTAGATATAAAGTGTGCTGCCATCAATCCCAAAACGCTTTTCAGGGATACTGCAGAACCAATCTTCAGCAAAAGATGTTTCTGCAGGTGCTTTCCTCAAAGGCACTGTCCGTGCATGCAGGAGAGACAGTGGCATGGACAGTGTACCACAGCCTAGAAACCAGCTTCTGGACAATTCACTCAGGCTGGAGGCATCCTAAGTCAGCCACAGGGACTCACAGTGTGGATGATAGCACAGCAGTGCACCAGGCTGCTCTCTGGCCTGTTAGGAGAAGCATAGCCATGAAAAGGAAAAAAGGTCTCGAAGGGCTGGAAGAAATTAAAAATATCTGGAGAAAAATGGTAGGATTGGACTCGGGGAATTACTGACCAGCAGGACCAATTTAAATGACTGGAAAAACACTGGAACAAATGGCAAAACTGTTTGTAAATATCTAGATAATAAAGTGATTCAGAGAAGCTGACATGGCCTTGTCCAGAATAAATTGTCAAGCCAGTATAATTTCTTTTCTTTCCTTTGTTTTAGAGAAATGGGCCTCATGAGAAGGGGGAGGCAGTCAACGTTATCACCTCTATCCATCTTGACTTGACTGAAGCTTTTGATCCAGGCTCACACAGTGACATTCTTATAACCAAAGCAGAGAAATATGAATTAGGTAATATCATCGTAAAGAGGCAGCTCAGGTGGCTCAGGCAGCATGCTCAAAGAGCAGTGATACAGAGCTTTCTATCATACCCTGAAGATGCTTCAAGAGACACTCTCCAGCTGTCAGTCCTGACCTTTTGGTCAATACTTCCATTAATAACTCCAACTACAGAATAGGGAAGCCCCCTTGGGAGGACAAGGCACTTTGCAGGGCATGATTAGGTTCAAAATTATCT
The DNA here is from genome assembly GCA_004320125.1 of Scolopax mira. Classification (NCBI taxonomy): domain Eukaryota; kingdom Metazoa; phylum Chordata; class Aves; order Charadriiformes; family Scolopacidae; genus Scolopax; species Scolopax mira. The sequence continues at coordinate 384,756 of BJBW01001065.1, read as the reverse complement.
TGATAAATTGGGAGAAAAGCCCCAAATTCAATGAAGACAAGAGCAAATACTATGTTGAGAAAGAGGAAATTAAATGCACAGATACAAAACAGGGGATGACTGGTTAGGCAGCAGGGTGTCAGAAGGGGATAGTACAACAGATCACTGTCAATGGTCAGCAATGCAATACTATTTCATAAAGACATGTGTCATTCTGATTTATTAGCAGGAATATAAGATAGAAGAGGTTGTAACTCCTCTCTGCTAGTGCCTAGGGATGGCCCTGTACCACGTATTTGCTGCTGCAAAGAAGGGCTGATGGTGAAGAAAAGGAACAGTGAAGGCTTGGAGAACAGGAGCTGGAAGAAACAATTGAAACATCTGGTTTTGCTGGGTTAGGAAAAAAGTCAAAAGGACACAGCAGTCTTTTTTTGCCCGTTTGAAGACTGTTATAGAAAGGGGAATAAACTGTTGTTCTCTGTGTCTGCCGGGGAGATGGTATGGAGTAATTGGCTTGACTTGCAATAAGAGAATTTTCCTTATAAAGGCCAATTAAGCACTGACTTATCTACAGGGAAGCTGTTGAATGCCTGTTGCTGGAGGCTCATGAGAACAGCCTATGTGAATTGTTGCCAATGATAGGGATGTGTCTGAGCCTGCCTTAGAGCAGAATAGACATAACTCTGAGGTCATTCCAAACCCTCCATTGCCATAACGTTTTTTCTGATTTTTCTGTACTAATTGCCAGGTTGGCACTGAAAGCAATTTGTCCCCAGGTCATATTGGCAGAGACTTTCCTCAGCAGCTCAAGTTGTTTGCTTGCTGGAGTCCTCTGAGGACCTCACTTGGCCTGTTCATGTAACCATGGCCTGGGGATCTGTTAATGCCTTTGGCTTTCCTCTACTCTACCTGTGACAGACTTTATTAATTTTTTTAGGTATTGAATGACCAATATGCTCTATTTCGCTTAGGGCAGGTGTCAGCAGCAGGGATGTGGTACACCAGTGCTGGCCAAGGGCTGCTTGAAGGTTAATGTATGGAAAGGGAATTGCTTGTCAGTCATCGAGAATGTGTTGCATGTGGCACCCCACAGCTGAGCTGTGGAAAGCTGAGGGCCAGCCAGAGGAGTAGCTGGAGTCACCCTTCAAGAAAGACAGGCAAACCCTGCCTCTGGCAGCCTCGTGGCCAGGAAGATTTTGACCAATTGTATTTTGTCTGTGTGAGAGACTAAGAGCCTCTGTGCCAGGAAGACTGATCAAGCATTATTTCTTGGGAATTTTCATGGGAATTTTCAAACCAGATTAGATAAATGGTCTAATCCCCTGCTGGACAGGACACATTGCCAGCTGCCCTAGACAAGGATGATATTATTCTCTTGCTAGGAATTTATAGATGATTGCCCTCCTAACCTGCTGTATGTAGCAGTAAACACGCAGGTTTTAATCTTAATTTTTCTATGAACAAATGGGAGTTTGAATAGTCTCAACTTCTTTGTAAATAAACAGGCTTTAAGAAATAAAAATTAAAAAGAGGTAGGCTCTTCTCACAGTAATGAGTTTCACACACTAATTTTGCACTGCAGAAATAGTCAGGTTAAAGATCACCCGGCAAAAATAGCAGCAGATCCTTGATTTTATTACAGGTGATCAGGCACAGCATATGACTTGCTGCTCTATGTTTACTTGTTTTCTTCCTGCTGTTACACATACTTTCCTTTCTCATATGGTTCTTTACTCTTACAGTAGCATAATTGAACTTTTGCTACAAATTGTCTCATGCAGCCAAAAATCCTGTGCTGATTATACCATGCTTCAGGAAAGAATTAACTTCTTGCCACTATGCACACAATTGACTGGTTCTCTCCTTAAATGGCCCTCCCTGCACAGCATGGATACTGCTAATGACAGGAGGTTGTGCCACGTTCATGGGCCTCTGGGAGCAGAAAAAAGGCCAGTTCTGAGCAGATGCCCAATTTGATTGCAGTATCATGAAGGCTAATTACTCTAATAAGCGTTCATGGGATTCAGAGATCAGGAGAAAAAAGATCACAAACACTATTAAAGTGTCAGAGGTGTTGAAGGAAAATTGAAAGTATTAAGTGCCAATTTCTGTTTTCTGAAATTCAGGCTAACGTCACTGAGAGCTGCTGACAGTCATTTGAGGGCAAATCCTGATGCGGTTCAGGCTGTCTACGATACGTACCTAATTCAGGTACTGTTGGCTGCTTTAAATGCAGGAGCAAGTGTACCCGGAGCAAATCAGCCTGCTGTTAGGGGCTGTTGACTCCTCCTGTCTGTGTAACAGGTGAAGAGAAGTAGTTGTGCCACCTAGCTGGGTCCCAATAGAAAAAAAAACTGGAATATTCTCCATCAGAGAGAAGGGATTGGGAGCAAGTAAACTCAGGGGACAAATTCTTTGCTTGGCGAATGCTGAAAGGAATCGGCCTGGAAAAAAAAACTCATGAGCTCATGATAGTGCTTAGGTTGTTGGTCACCTCCAGATGAGGTTCCTCAACACATTGTGTTAGTGTAGACATGAGGACTCAGGAGCTGCGTCTGCACAGGTTGATCAGGGTGAACGCCAGCCACTGAGCCTTCATCCATGGATCTTCCACTGGTGTGATGGGCTATCACTTGGCTCTATCTAGAGTGCAAAATGTCTACTTGACAAGAATGGAGCTGGGAACTCAGCTATGGCTGCCCCTGCACACCTCGAGCAGAGCTCACTAATGAGTGTCTGGATGCACACCCTGATCAGGGATCAAGCTAGGACTCTCCCTTCAGAGAGGATCTGGACCAACTCTGATCCTAGTGCGTGCATTGCATCAGCAACCTGGATGGTGGCTCCAGGTTTCTGGTATCGGCTCAGACCCATAATGACCCCAGTACAGGTATGTGCCACCTGCTTTTGTCTTCCACTTGCAGCTCAGGCCATAGCTGGCTTCAGGCTGCAGGTTTCAGACCCCGGGGGCCACCTTTTCTTGCACTGTGGTCCTGTGCCAGTAGAGGACATCTGAGCCACTTGTGCTAATGGCTCCCAGGTTTAAATGGCAAAACCTTTGCATGGTGTTTTCATAGCAGATACTCTCTTGAGAAATAGCTTCCCTTACCTCAGGCGAAGTCAGTTTCCCTTAGAGGAGGACTGGGAAGTGACTGGTTTTCGCAAATATTTGGAAAAGTAGCCTGAAAAAGGAGAATATGAGTTAGAAGAGAGCTGTGTTGGACATACAAATAAAAATATCTTATTGTCAGACAAATTTATAGTGGCATTTTAAAAAGTTCTGATTAGAAACATGACCCCTTTTCTGTGTCCAGTATGAGCATGTGCTTGTAACCAGTTCCCCCTGGACTCAGCGTTTCTCTTTGAAGAATTTGAATTAAAACTGCTCACTACACCAGCCCCTTCATCTGAAGCAGCTGCTGGTGACCGTCATTGTCAGCAGTAGCTCATGATCCCAGGGAGATATTCCTGGAATAGATATACCCTGTGCATTTTGTGCATCATGGCAAGCCTTGGAGATCACTGCTCTCCATATGTGCTGTTGAACCTGTCTTTTTATCGTTAGCCATTTTATTCTGGGACATATTGAATTACGCCATTCCTTTAATGCCACATAACGGAACTGGTTTCACTTGGAGACTTATGCTTTCTCCTGTGCAAGGATATTCAAAGGTATTTACTACTTGAGGCTCTTTAGTTGCATTGTATGGACTTGAAACTGGCATTTTGATGTATTTTCAGATGGATTCTTTTTATGTTTTGTTTTCACTTACTCAGAATAATGTGTTCTATGTAGAAAACCTGTTTACTAGAGGACTAATTACTCTTTGGTGAATCTCTCACTCCAGAGAACTTCACGGTATAAACAATTTTACAAAACAGAATTAACACTGGTTTTCCCAAGGAAGTATCATTACAATACCCAATCTATGTAATTAAATTATTGAGAATGCTTATTTTCTGAAACAGGTACCAGATAAATAGCTGGTCATAGAGTATGTGGTAAGCTCTAGGATAATCATGTCCATTTATCATGTTTATGGGATGATGTTTAGGGAAATGTACCTCCTGCACTACTTGGACAGGAACAGATATACCTTTGAAAACGTCAACAGAACCTGCTGCAGTGCATGTCCCCATTCTGAACTGACAGATGCCCACAGGAGCGTGTGCTGACAGGCCCAGTGACAAGTCATCCTTTTCCCTTCAGTCTGATTGAATTCCCAGATCTGAAAATTGAGCGTTCTTAATGCTTTTGGCCTAACTGAAATGTCTCTTCTAAACTGTAAGCCATTTATCTGAGTTCTAATCTCTCCTGCTGAGCTGTCACAGTCAAAAGGCAAATCTCCTTACCAGGCAGACAGATGCTCTGAAGGTGTAGGGAGGATTTCAATTTTAATGGAGACATTTTCATCTCTCTGAAACAGAAGTGCCCCAAGGACCCAAGTCACACGTTGCTTGAAGGGCTCGTCTGCACCCCACATAGGGACAGAAAGCTAATTTGAGGTTGTCTGGCTGAAGGGTAGCCTGACGGCACTGCCCTTGGAGTAATTAGACAAACAGGAAAGGGTTAGTTTAGGCAGGGTCAGTGATGTACTCGGGTGTCTTGGGGACCTTTTTGCAGCACTGTGGGTGTTGCTTGCAGGTGTCTTGTGTTTTGGTTTTGTGCCTTAGTGCAAAGTGCTGCATAGCTCAGACACCTCACAAAGCCCATCCTCGATGGCAATGCTCTTGTTGCTGCTGGGGGAGATGGTGGGAGTGGATGCAGAGTCCCTAGGGCTTGGGCTCTGCTCTCTGTGCAGCATCCCTGCAGGGAAATGAGTGATGGAGGTGCTGGAAACATGTCTGAAACTGCCTGTGGAGGTACTTGTGTTCATACATGCACTGCAACAGCGTCAGGTCTCTGCAGAAGAAACCACTGCTCTTCAGGAAGGATTTCAAAAAGGCCTGTTGAAAGCCTGGAACTCTGTCCTGCTGATACTGAGTGCCCTGTGCTAACTGGGACTGTCTTCTTGTTTTAAGGTCAAGTGGCAGAAGGATGACATGGACAACAATTTGAACTTCTTCTCTGTCTCTTCTGATGGGCGGATTGTTTCATGGACTTTAGTTAAGGTAAAAAAAAGGTGGCAGTTTCTTTTCCCAGCCAAATTATAACCAATTGTCTCCAAAGATCAATGATGCATTAGTTTTATTTTTATTTATAAGGAGCCAGGTTTGAAAAAAAGTGGAGCAAAAGATGGCAGTTGCAGTCCCAACTGGGTCTAGGGTTCCATGTTAAACTCTGAAATGAGCAGAACCAGACTAGTCCTTTCTGGGACCTAACCTTTGTCCTGCCTGCGCCTGTAGCAGCTCATGGACCTCAGTATAAGAGGTCATTTTGCTGCTTTGCAGCTGCAGAAATTCAAGACAGGTCCTTGCTCTGAAACTTTCCTTGTCCCAGGAGGGTCACCCAGAGACAGAGCAGAATAATCTGCTTTCTTCGCAAGCTTCAAGACTATTACACCAAAATGCTTCTCTGCAGACTGCAATTCAGAATGGGAGAGGGAAGGTGCACATTTCTCCCCTTGGGGCCAAAGTAGTATAGAGTAAGCTCACACTGGAAGTGGGATGGCAATAGACAATCAGACAATCAGGAACAGGGTTTCCCCCTGCCGCGACGTCCAGCTCACACCCAAGACAACCTTTGTTAGCTTGTTTGCATGCCCTGCCTTTGGCCACTTTTTCTTTTGAAGGACATACATTGATAGAAACTTAACATTAATGTCCCTAAATGACCCTTAGATTTATGTCTCTGAATCTTAGCATCTGTATTTTCTGTCTGCTATTTGACTTTACATTTTGAAGATTTCAAAATCTTTCACTTAAAAAGTAATTGAATTGCCCTAAATATGAATTTGAAGCAGTTGTCCCCTTATTCCTCAGCAAGCAAAGAAATTTCTTTATATCCTTGAGTACTCATTTTTACAAAATGTTATATCAAGCTGCTGAAGGCTTCTCTGTTCTGACAATTTCAGACCTTGCTGCCATGGGCAAGGAATTCATGTCATACATTCTATGTAAATCTTAGTCTCATGTTTACTTCAGGGAGCCTCTTTTAAGCTTTTATTTTTAAGTTCTCTTTTTATAAACTCCTCCAGGTTCATACATGAAGCTTTAGATACAAAAATCCCTCCTGCAAGTGTGTCCCAAGTCCTTCTCCCAGAATAGCTCTGAGAGCTGCCTAGATAGGGACAAGCTAACATTGTCCCAGCACTCAGCTCCTGTTTTATCCCCTGTATAGAAATGCCCAAAAAGATTTATGTTGAAGTGGGTAATAACAACGCCTACAGCTAAACACATCCAGTTGAGGTGACTTGGCAGGTTACAGCTACAGCTATCCCCATAACTGAGTGTGCTCATCCTGCTCCACTTAGGAGGCAAGAAACACTGGAATAAACCTCTTGTTTCAGAGAAATGCCACAACTGGGACAACCCAAGTGTCTGCAGGACTCAGATGGCAACTCAGCTTGTAGAGGGTCTTTTGCAGCATTTCTGTGATTCATCTGTGTTTAACTGTGTTCCCACATCGTAAGATGGTTTTTTTGCTGCCACTTGAGCATGTTGATATATCCACTTAAGCATCTTTGGTGTGATTTCTGAGACCTGCATCCACTTAGCACAATGTAATTTCTACTAATTCCTTGCACTTCTGTTATAAACTTGGCCACACCCATGTGAAAAGCACTGCTTTAAGATTTTTTTCAGGTGAAGTTACCTCTGCAATTGCCAGAGCTGGTACATACAAGCAGGGTAGCAAGCAGGGGTGGTGCACCTTAGCACCTTTAGGTGCTGTCTAGGTTTGGGTTTTTTTGAATGGAGATTCAATGGGGAAAACAAGAAACAGAATGAACAGGGCATTTTGTTACAATCTGAGGGTTCATACCCAGCAAAGAAAAACAGACTATCTGCTTGAATTCCAGTTTTTTACAAAAGAGCTATCTCTGGGTTTTATTTAGAATAAAATTGAAGAGACTCCAGAGGTCTTCTATTCTGCAAATCCATAGTTCAAATAGGGAATAAATGAAGGAAAGCTTCGTTAATCTTTTTGACAGGACTATCCAGAAGTAAAGCTTCTTCAAACACTGATAGCTGTTTGACTCTCAAAGCCAAGAGCAGAAAGTGAATAAATTCATTCTTACTTCCAGCTGGATATTTGGCAAGCCACACTCAAATTGTGGATAGAAGAGCTGTCAAATGTTAGCTAGAGACAGTTGATCTGCCTTGACCGTAGTGGCTTTTGCTGTTAGAAAGAGGCACAATCACTTTGGACAGACCTCATGAAACAGCACATGAACTGTTGTGTGTTTAGGCTGTTGTCTTGACTTGGTTTTGGGTCACCATGGAAGTGTAAAACGGTGAGGAAGGATGCAGGACTTCTGCAGCTTAATGGTTCTGCTCTCCTCCTTTGGGTGCACATTGCCTATCAAAAAGGAGAGCTGTCAGAGCCACATCAAGGAATCAGTTGGCACTCCTTCTCTCCTTCACTGGCCTGAAGGAGGCCCAGGTTTGATTGGTAGCCATAGTTCACACGTCCTATGTGGCCTAGAGCTAAATTACTGAACAGCTCTGGGCTTCCTTCCTTGCCGGAGGCTAATAACAACTAAAGGCAAAGAGTTAGCTCTAAGGCCTAATTCACTAATGCTTACAAAGTGCTTGGCAATTGTTAGGCAGAACAACATATTATTGTTCAGTACTCCTGGAAGGCCAAGCTGTTGATAGTTTGTTTACCCAGAGGAATATGTGAATGGCTCTGGCGACAAACAGCCCCAGGAACAGATGCATTTTTCCAGACTGCAAAGCTGGGTACAAAATAAAAACAACAGAGCAGGGAAGTCCATGCAAGTAAGATCCCTTGTGAAGGAAAAAGGCTTCAGAAGATGTCCACAGAGGTTTTGGCCGGATGGAAGTGCTGGAAGGCATCTTCAAAGAAAGGCTGCAGAAGGATGTGTGCTGAGAGAAGGTGTCTGTGGTTTCATTTTCTACTAAAATAAAGAGTAAGTGTGCTAGCACATCTATGGGCTGACCTCTGTTAGACACACCATCAACACCATCAACTGCAGGCAGCTCCAAAGCTGCTCTTCAGACCAGACTCATGGCTTAGACACAGTAGACATTCTCTGGAGAGTAAGAGGACCTGAGACACTGAGCAAAGGCAAGTGCCTGCTCAATGTGTGCTGACTGTGCTCCAGCAGCCCATCAGCTCTCCTGTCTGGGTGGGCAGCGAGTGGCACAAGGAGTATGCTCTGTTCCTGGATGCTCCAGGCACTGCCCTTTCAAACACTTGCACACAAACACCAGCATATATGGTCTCTTTCTTAGCATCACTCCTGCCTTTACTCACTGAATCCGACTTGATGTAACCCACATGCTGCAAGAAGAGTCACTAACAGAAGGCAGGACTCTGCATGCTGCAGTAGTCTGTTCTGATTCGTGCTGTCTCCCAGAGAACAGTTACTGTCTTAGTGAGAAGGAAGTATATCATCTTATGGCTTTTAATCTTTCTTGATCTTTCTGTACGTTTGCAGCCCCAAAATATGATAAAAATGTCTTACAGAACACTGCCTCCCCTGAACGGCACTACTGAGCAGATGCTCACAAGATCTTTTCCCACCTTCCCTAAAATGCAGTTCCCTGGGATTTACTTTGCCAGGTAGAATCTTTTTCCACCTGAGTCCTGCTCTGGGCTTAGGGAAGCTTCAACTAAAGCTTGATTCACTGAGCTGAGAAGTTATGTTTTGTTCTTACAGTGCCCCAGTGGGAAATCTGCAGATTCATGAAAACATCCAGTCCCCAGCCCACACTGCTCACTAATTTAATCTTTAGTTCTTTGTTCTTTTTATCAGCCCCAGGGTATTCTTATATTCACAACCAACTCCATTCTGCAGTGATATTTTAATTCCCAAAGCTCATCTAAGAATGGATCTTTGCCCTCTTGTTGTTTCCTCATACTCACCCACATTGTGTCTATTTCCATCTGTCTTCTGTCTCCCACCTCGACTGTAAACTCTTTGGGGGACAGGCTTTTTTGCAGTGTGGTGGCCTGCAATGAGAACTCGTTAGAGCTCTGCTGATAGCAGCAATATTGGGCACTTCTCCCTTGGGGGAACTGCCTGCTGAATGTTGTTGTTTGAACCTCATAGCCCATGAGTTTGTGAGGATTGGGATCTGAGGCTGCCCTGGGGATAACAGGAGGATGGCAAGAAGCAACTACTAGCAAGTGGTAATTTACTATCCATTAGCGTGGGTTTTAGTTAGCTATACAGTAAGACACAATACCCATCGTAAACCATGCAGGGTCATTTCACTTAACACAATGATTTAAGCTGCCAGTGTCAACCTCCACTCAGAAACATGGCCCCAAAACCCAAAGCTTTCCAGGTCAGCTGTGTGTGCCTGGGTGATGAACCAGTGGCTCCCAGTTCCAGTGCGCCAAAGCATCGGTTTCCTGGAGGTTTTATGTAAAGCAGCGTGTTAGCAAGTTGCCAACCACAAGCATGAAACATTAAGCAACTTTTGGAAGCTTGTTAAAATTCCTCCATAAAATTTGCCATTTCAAAGTACTGAATGTCTCTTGTATTGTTGCTGTAAAGCCTGTTATTCATGTGGAATCTCCTCTGCCTGCAGAATGAGCTGGTTCATACAGATGTCATCAAGCTGTCAGTAGAGGGAACAACGATGCAGGGGCCAGAGGGGCTGCAGCTGCAAACGCTTGGTAGGAACCCAAGTCCTTGCCATGCTGATTAATTACTGACACAAAGCCTCTAATCAGTCATTCTGGGGAATTAAATTGGGAATGGGATGTTGAGATGGAAAGGAGCTAAAGAGGGGTTACACCTCCTTGCTTTCATCATGTAGTAGGGCAAAGTAGGTCTGGAGCAATAGCCACTAATTGGGTCCAGTTTTGCTGATTACATCTTGCCTTTACTTGCAGAAAAAGATGAACATTAATACAAAAAAAAATGTCCATTTTACTAGGATATCCAAATATGGACAAGGCACAGGCATTACCTGTGTTTGTCAAAACTAAGTCAGTTTTGTTCTTCCTACCAGACATTATCTGGGCTGGCCAAATAAAGATGAAAATCAATGTTTGCCCTTTCCTGTCCAGCCAGTGGTGGGATGTCCCTTATTGGGTTTTAGCTCTCTAAAAACACAGCATCTATTCTGAGCTATATTAGGCTCCCTCCATACAAGGTGGAAACAGTCTAATCCTTCTAGGCTGAATCCCTTCATCCTGACCACCCTGTGTTTGAGATAGGATGGGATGAGTAAGCTCTGGAGGTCCCGGAATACAGAGGGAGCCTTGAGGAATCCCCTAATCATCCTACTGCACCTGCTTTTGTCTGTGAAGCTGTGGCCTGGTTTTGGAGAAGGCACTTGGTCTGCATTTAAAGATTGCTGTGTTCCTAGGCTAGTAACTACCGAACAATTTGTGAGAAGGTTTGCACTGCCACATAGGTTGCAAGAGACTAGCCAAAGCAGCACACTGCAGAACTCCCAGGGGCTTTGGGATTATTTGTTAGTGTTACTGGAAAATGGATTTTCAAAGACTTGTCTTGAATATTTAACAATCTATTTAAATGTTAAAAATGCAGACAGTATTACCGGGTTGAAATGACCTTAACAATTCCTTTGAGGACTACGTTTTGTTAACGTTAAAGACATAATGTTTAAGACAGCTGCATTTGCAGAAAGTTTTCCGTAACGATGTGCTTCTGAGCTTGTCTGCTTGTTCCTGTTTCTCATCTGATGATTGCCCTGGGTGTCCCTGATGGCCAAACACCCCAGGTTGCTCTGGCACTCAGCAGGCATCCCATCTTCTGATCAAGGACCCTGCTGAAATTTTCTTTCACCACCACGTGAATTGGCTTTTTAGGGGTGATATTGCATCTGCTTCAGGAGCAGAAGCCACAAAATTTCAGGGAGTCACATCCTATTATGGTTGACACCTGTAGCAGGGGGCTGGAACTCAATGGCCTTTAAGGTCCCTTCCAACCCAAGCCATTCTATGATTCTTTGACATCTATTTTAAACACAGTTCACAATGTTGCTTGATTCAGGGTTTTTGAAGTTAAAAGAATCCTTCTGTGTCTGGCAGAAGATTTCTGCCCAAATCACATCCTTTGCTATTGGCTTTACTGAATGGAGCCTGCTAAATGGCTTCTGAGCTAAGGATGAAAAGGCCACAGGGAGGTATGACGCGTGGGCTCTATTATGCATGGGAAACCATTTATATTTTTGTGAACACTAAGCAAACATAAAAGACCTGTTGTTCCCCAATAGGAGGCAGGCCTGGTCCTCATGACTCTTAGATTTGCAACAGGCATTTAAAATTCTTACCAAAGTGAATCCCAGGCCAATCTGTTCTTCCAGTTGCCTTCCAGTTGCCTTTTCCCTTTCTACATGTTGGCTTTTCAAATTGCAAGTCCTGGGGACAGGCACAGCTTGGGAAGTATTTGTAGGAGGGGTGACTGTAATTTCTTTTGGGACTTTCTGGCTAATAAAACACTTCTGAAAAGGCTGTCAGTGTGTGTGTACCGTAGGCAGGGAGCATACGTTGGCCGGATGAACCAGTTCTCTGCCTGACAGACCTTTCTTATGTTAACAGGCTGTGGGACATCGTTTGATTTTCATAAAAAGATAGACTATTTGTTTCTCGTTGGTACTGAAGAGGGAAAGATCTATAAGGTAAGAACAGTTCCTTTGTCCCTTGTTTTATATCCCCTGACCTGTGCTTGTCTGTTAGGTGCATCATCTTAACTGTTGGCTCAGACATTAACAAAGTACAGCTTCAGAGCCTGGTCCTGCCCTACGATCCCTGTGGAGAGCCTGGGACCAGCACAGAGACACAGAGGGTCACAGGGAGCTCTCTGCACAGACCCAATTAAGACCTTTCTTTTTTTGCAGAAATATTTCACATGCAAACTGCATCCCAGAATGCTTTGTGGATGGCAGCTGTGCAAGTGAGGTGTTAACTATGATCAGAGCAGAAGTTAAAAGGCATTGATCCTCTGTCCTCCTGTCTATAGGGAAATGGCAGAAAAAAACTCATCTCTTTTCCTTTTTAGACCTGTTATCCTGTGAACAGCGAGGCTAATGAAGCCTTGTTTCCTATGGATTGGTGTCCTGCAGCTTTCCCTTCCACAATTACATCCCAGATCCTTTCCCTAGTGCCATTCTCTCCTTGCCCTCCTATCTTCAGTTCCTCACTATCTACCCTGATCCTTCCTCTCGCTTGCTGTCCCTAACTCAGTGATCTCACCTCCATGGTGTAACCCTTGATTTCTGCAAACGGTGCTCACTGCCTCCCCTCCAGTGTCCTCCGGCAGCCTGATGTGGTGAGGGCAGCAGCCAAGCTTTGTTTGCCTTCCTGTCACTGCCCAGATGTTTACATCTACTATAGCATGTGTAAGACCTTAATATTGCCAAGTCCCGCTTGCAGCTAGCCTCGGCTGAAGTTGCCAGTGAGGTCAAAAGTTGTTTGGAAGGAGACACAAGCAGACAACTGGTCACAAGCATTTTGTTTTCTTAGGAAACAAGCTAAAAATATGAAGTTTTGAGCCCTGCTGTATTTAATCTTGAAAATAAATCCAGTACTTATTCATATAGCTTTGTTTGGACAGCATTCCTCCAAGGTAGCTTTGGGACTTTGTTAATATTGTAGCCACAGTCCTTCAGTGTGGAGGGTGGACCATCAGCAGGAGGCTGATGTGCAGAGCAGATCCACCCAGTCATCCCTAGAGGATGCTATAAGCTCCTTCCCCATGTCCTTCCCAAAACAGAAAAAAAGAACCCAAAAGAAATCACATTTTGAAATCAATATCAATCATTTAGGCAAGGCAGGCTCAACAAATATGTAACCCTTCCAGAGGGATGATGCTGATTGAAATCTCTCCCTCTGCCAGGAAGTATCTAGGGAAAATTTCACTCAGAGCTCACTTGGGTTGGACAAGACAGGTGCAGAAGGGAGGTGGGAGAAAGGGAGGGGGGACTGGGCCGATGGGTGATGGGCAGTGAGTTGCAATGGCTTTTTGTTGATGCTTTCAGGATCCAAAGCATCTGTTCAGTTATTAGCAGATGTTCTGAGCTCACTGGTCACCCACAGGAGTTGGTACCCTGAGTATTGTACTCCAAATAGTATTTGTCTAGCCCAGATCAAAAGACAGTAAGGAATCACATGTTTTAACTTCCTCAGTGCTTAGGTGAGTGATGGATATCAGTGAGTATGACAGTGCATGTCAGTGTTTGGTGGGGGCCATCAGTCACGCTTCAGGAGAAATGTTCAGACTGGTGTCCTGGCTGAGTTACATCGCAAAGGAAACTGCTTCGTGGAGGAGCAGTGAATAGGAACAGAATTTGGCAGCATTTGCATTGACAAAGCTGTGAAACCTGAACTAGGATGGGATTTTAATATAAGGAGTGATCCCAGCCATGAAGTCCCATAGACATTTAAATCACTTAGTGAGTGGAGAAATTCAGAGAGATACTGTTGTACAGGATCTTTTATTGTTGATAAAGCTGATTTCAGGGTTACTGGTAAGCAACAAACCATTCCTGGATTGGTGAGGCTTACCAACAAGGGGGACTAGTCTCATATTGTGCAACTGCCCTATAAAACTCAGGTGTTCCCATGGGCAGGAAGGGGCAATCTTCCATCAGATTGTATGGGCTAACACAGGGACGAGAAATCGTGCATCTAGCGCCATGGTATCCATGAAAACAGAGGGAGGAGTACTTGCACCCTTAGCGTCCTCTGAGAGTTTTGCCTACAAACAGTTTCAAAAGTCTTGGGGTCAACTGCTGCTCCAGACATTTCTCAAGAACTACCACGCACCTTCAGCATACCCTGTATGGAAACACATTTCGGGAGCTATCTGTGGGCTGCCCCCCAGAGCCTTGCTCCACTCAGATGCTGAGGACAGTGACATGCCCGACTGTCATTCTTGGGTCTCTCTGCCACACTTGCCCTTGCCACTGCATGTGGAGTGAGAGGGACAGACTCCTTACGTGCCGTATGACTCAGGGATCAAACATGGGCTGCTCTCCACATGGGCCGAATTTTAGATTATTTATTAAATAAATTGATAGGTAAATTTCAGGGAGGTGTTTTTTTCAGAGACGAGGCATGCCCACAAATAGCATGATAATATGTTAATTCTTTAGCTGCAGAACAATTACAGTGAATTTTTTAAAATGGCTTAGTTAATAGTGTTTCTGAAGTCAAGAAATCATTATCTTAATTACACACAGACCTATCTATTGCCCTTTTACGTAGAGGACAAACTGTTTCTGCATGAATATGATTCAGTAATGCAAAACTGCCTCTTTCCATATCTCATTTGCTGTTTAGGAATTGTTCAGCCTTGGTATCAAAATGTATGGTCTCTGAGATTTGTATTGAAACATTATTGCGGCTTCAACTCTTTAGTCAGAATTGCTTCGGAATAAACAGGGCTTCAACAGAAAAATTGTGATGAGATTTGAACATATTCATGTAAGAGAGAAGTTTGATTCAGTCTTAGGCACTTTGCTTGAGAGTGTAACAAATGAATATAATAAAACTCAGTGCAAGACTACATCGAAGGAAAAGGTGATTCTAATTTTAAACAAAACTAATTTCTTTCATACTCATTCTCTCATACTAAGCACCAGGACATTTGTCTCCGTGCGATCAGGACAGGATTTCTTGTGGTTATACAGATGACAAAGGATGTTGGCTGTTGAATCCTTATCACATCTCTTGGGTTTTCCTCAAATGATGATGACAAACTGGTTTCTGGACAGGCTACGGCTTCCTGTGACCCTTTAGCAATGGAGTGATTGTTTTCCTCACTGTCTAGTCGTGCTATGTCTTGCTGTGTCTTGCAAGTTTTTTTCCTTGCCTGGGTATTTTACAGTTCCTCATCTTCTCAACACCTTATCTTTGGGGCTTCTATTTGTTCTGTCCAGTTATCTTGTCACTTGACTGACTGCATTTGCTATCAATTAGCATGGGTTCTTTCTTTCATATTTTCTGTTGTTTCTCCTGATGCCTCTGTTTCTATTTCTAAGTCTTTCTACAAATCTTAGCACTTCTGCTACGGATCTCTATAAGAAGGCATTGAACAAAAACCGTGGAGACCCTCTGGTGCTGCTGGTAACAGCTGTCCACAGCTACATGGGACACATCTGTGTCAGTGGTTTCTGAGGAGCAGCTGGGTGCCTGATCTTCCAGGGAGTGCCAGTGTTGGTCAGTGCTCTTTTTCTTGTTAGATACGAACCTCCTTTGAAAAATACATTATTTTTTTTTATTTCTGTGCTGCCTAGAGTCACAATGTTTCTGCTAGTGAACTAAAGAAACACTCTGCATTATAAGGACACTAATAACCATCCATTCACCATGGATGCGGAGGAGTTTTGTGTCAGGCTAACGTCTAGCGTAAACTGAAGTGCTGTTAATGAAGGTTATTCATAAGTTTTGTGTCCTTGGAGTTCTCCTTTCCTCCCAGTATTCCTCCCCTATATTTTGTAGCTCTATCACCAGTCATCTTTATAGCAGTTTCCTGTATTGCCATAGACACATTCCTGCTTTCGTGTCTCATCATAAAAATACCATTTACTATTCACATATACCTACCACCATTTAAATAGGAGAAAAACATTCTCAGCAAATTGGAGCAGTGCTCTAAAAGATCAGACAGGCTGCACAAATGCTTGCTCCCTGAATCTAGTCATCCTCTTCAAAGCTGTCTTGTCAGGAGTTAGGCGTCACATTTTCCAGTGGTTCTGTTTTCATCCTGACATGTGTCTAATAACTGTAAGGTTTTTAAAGTGAATAGTAGGGGAAGACTTTGCCAGCAGTTCTAGTTAGCTCAGAAACTCTTTTCTTTGTTAAAGTCATACTTCTTTCTGAGGTTTCTCTCAACTTTTTTGTCTTTCTTCAAAATGCATCCTGGGAAGAACATGGCCCTGTCTCACACATCAGAGGGGATACCAAAGGTTGGGGTGAACACAGTGTGGGACTGGCAGGCACTGCCAGAGCACGCTGTGTGGCTTTAGGCTAAAGCAGGCATGCAGGGTCCATTTCTCACAAGGGATACAGCTGGGATTTCACAGGAAAGCCACAGATCCCATTCCCTTCAAAGGCTGGGCCTCAGCTCTGGGCCAGACTTGCAGACTGCAAAGCCGGTGTGGTGGATCAGCACATCCCAGAGCATGAAGGGCCTCCCATACCTGTGCCTGCAGAGCTGCACTGATGAAGGGCTCAGCCCCAACAAGGGTTAGAAACAGAGCGCTAAGCTTTACAGTTCTGTCGGATGCAGACAAATCTGGTTAGGATCCCACTCTTCAAAGTCCTCAATCCACATATTTGGAAGGACAGATGGATAGTGCAGCTTCTCTGTTGTGTTAATTACTTGTCACCCACCCTGTGTCTTCCCAGCACAGTGACTTTCAAAATAAGCCAAGTACCAATTTTCCTGGTGGCTGAACATCGGGAAGGGAGGTGTCCCTGCCCATGGACGCGGGGTTGGAATTAGATGATCTTTAAGGTCCCTTCCTACTTCAACCATACTATGATTCTATGATTAAGAATATGAGGTAAAGTTATAAAACATGCCATTAAAGGAGATTGCAGTTCCATAATTACACACATGGACAGTAACTCAGAGCATGCATTCAACTATTAGCAAGCTATAGGTACTGTCAGTAAATATCAGTGGGACAGGAGCCACTTTCTTGTTTCCCTTTCCTGATACAGCAAGCCTCCCAGGGATGCAGGAGCTGCTGCTGTGTGAATAGTTTAGCACCCTCAATCAAGTACCTGCTCCAATGCACAAGGGCATTGGAAGAAAACATGACAGTGTGTAATAAACAGTTAAGCCTTATGATTAGCTAGAGCTTTGGTTTGCAAGAATTAAAGTCATGTAACACTTCAGCAATCCTGCTGCTCAGGCAGATGATGTGTTGCTGCATTCATTAGGGAGTAATGAAAGGTGCTGAAAAGTTCTTGTAGTGACTCCTGAGGCAGATGGACATAAAATCTCGAAACCAACCCTAACCTGCAGTGTAGATACAGCCTGTGTGCGAGAACACAACCAAGGAGATGTTACCTGTGAAAGAAGGTTCTTGTTGCTAATGAAGGAAACTTCCAGTCCTGTCAGAGGGGAGGAGGTTTGGGGAAGATAACCTCATTTTTCTGTGTGCACGGAACTGACAAGACCTGGGTCGGGTCCCATGTTCCACTCATGCAGACAAGCTGATTGAATGTCTGTCTACCGTCCCCCGTCCCCCCCTTTATGAGCTCATGCACAAAGTGATTTTTTCCAAGGTTCCCAAATATTTTGCAACTCTTAATTGCATCCTACATTTTGCCATTCGGTAGCACCTGCAGCTGTGGAGCTCTGTTGAGCTGACCCTCACATGCATGTGCAGGGTTTGCCTGTTTTGCAGGCTGCTGTTGCCTGGGGTGCAGGGTAGCCCACCTGCCTGTCGGGGACAATCCAGAGTTCTGGCCAACCTCTGGCCAACCACTTGTGGTTCTCATACCTGTCACACCTCCCCAGAAAGTCACAAGAGACAAAAGAAAAAGGGCTGCAGAAGTTTGGTAAGGCAGGCTCTCAGAGAAGGCTATTGCAGGGTGATCACAGAGAAGGAACTTTCGGAGTGTTCCCTAAATCTTTAGAGCCAAAGGATCTGATAGGTCACTCTTGTGCTGGGAGCACTGTTACTGGAAGTTTTCGTTGTGGCACTTCAAATGCATATGGAGCAAACACAAGAGCCGTTTTCACCTGCCTTTCCCGAGACCCTTTCACAGAAGCACAGCAGGAGCTCAGGCTGGCAGGAAGGTGATGGAGCTCTTGCAGTGGAGAGTAGGCTCTGGGGCCTAGATCTATCTGTAAATCCAACCAGACAACTTCAATTTCTGCCTCTGTGTATTGCAGAGGGGAGCTTGGTGTTGCTTGCAAGTGGTGAAACATGTGCTAAATTATTTCATTTCTGTAGCAACTCTGGGTACCAGCCACCTCTTCCCAGCCAGCCCACAAGAGCCTGGGAGGCCACACAAGTATTCAGAGGCATCTTTCTGCAGATGATGAGCTCCAGAAGAAGGTCTAGCTCCAATTACTGACTAGTTGTTTCCATTGCAGTGTTCAAAATGTTATTCAAGCCAGTTTCTGGATGTGTTTGAAGCCCATCACATGGCTGTGGACTCAGTCAGCTGGAATTCCTACCACTTGAAAGTCTTCATTTCCTGCAGCTCTGACTGGACAGTCAAGATCTGGGATCACACCATCAAGTAAGTCTTGCTGGGTCTTGGTGTGGGTGGGGAGGTCCAGCCTGACATGCCAATTCACATGTCGACTCGGCTCATAACCCAGTCTCAGTTTCTCTCTTAGGCACTGATATTGCTGATTACTCTCTCATCTCTGTTTTTGGGGTTGGTGACTCAGATTTGTACTCCCCAGGTATGAGGTATGAAATTTAGCATCAACTGCCTGAGGAACTTGCCAAGCAGAGCAACTCAGCAAAGAGCCCAACTGCTTTGCTTTGGACCTGGCTTTCTTCAGGCATGACCTATTGTGGCAGGGTTATTCTTCTGGAGCAATGCTACAGAGAAATGTCAGGGGCTGGCTTATGGCTTCAGGGGCTAGACAGCTCCTAAGAGCCAGAGAGGCAAAACAAAAAATGGGAACATTTGAAAATACATAATGGAGTTCAGGGTTAGTGGTTGAGGTATGTCTGGTTTTAATCAGGAAATTGATTTTGTTGTAAATCAGTCAGAGTCAAATATTTTCTGTTGCCAATACTACTCTAATATTCCATGTTGTTGTCAGAAGCCCAGAGACCAAAAATCTCTTTTCCCGCTATGATTATTAACCAGAGAGACTCCATCTTGCTGTGTGTGTTGGGTGAAGCTTTCAAAATGTTGTCAGAAAGAAAGAAACACGCTACCTTTCTTCTCAATGCAGCAGAACCAATCCTGACCCATTTCTGTGGATGCTCAGCTTTGCCTCGCCTTTGACTCAGACCCTGGATGTTATCAGATATAGCGAAATACCCCATCTCCCACTTCTGCAGCTGGCTTTGAACAACACAGGCTGCAGCATCAAAGTGTTTATAGCTCAGTGTTTCACTTCCAGAGCGGCATGTCTAAATGAGTTCTTCTCCCTGGGTCTTTTTTTACAGGACTCCGATGTTTGTTTTTGATCTGAATTCTGCTGTAGGGGATGTTGCATGGTCCCCTTACTCCTCCACCGTCTTTGCTGCAGTCACCACTGATGGCAAGGTGAGAGCCTGGGAGCAACACTGCTCTGATTTGAGCTGAAAGAAAGTCAAGGGAGATTACGGTTGAGCATGGAGATGGCTCAGCCCAATCCTGGTCAAGCATGTTGGAGGAGCTGTGGTGGATTCCCAACAGCAGGAATCAACCACAGTGACAGGTTGAGTTGGCTGCAGCTTGCCTGAGCTGCTTGCCTCAGGACAGCAGGGTCATTTTGGTAGCTCAAGGCCCTAAAACTATTAATTCCTTTTTGCTCAGTCTGATTACAGAAGACACAGAAGTCATAAAGCAACAGAGATGATAAAACCTTACTCCTTCTCCCCCTAAGGTCTACTATAACCCTAGAAGCAATAAGGCCAGAAATCTTTCCGATGCCACCCAATTATGCAAATAGCTGAAGTTAAATCACAAATCAGAGGGCTTTTAGCAGATGCTGAGGGTCAGCCACACATCTCACTGCAGCCTTGACAAACCCATCAGAAATGCACATGGGCTCTCTCTTCTAAACACAGGTGCTTTCAGGGGGCCAATACCCTCTCAACCTCTAGCATAAGCAAACCAAACCTCCCTGCAGTCCTGGTCTGCTCCTCTTATTCCATGGATGGAAGTGCTCAGAGGGCAAAGAGGAAAGCACAGTCTTTTCCTATGCCTTCCTGCCCTTGGCATGCATATTTCTGGGCATGAATTGCTCATTCCTTCTCAACGCTGCTCCTGCTGCATTTAAGTTGGCTTTGCTTGCTCTCGTGTTGACCACATCAGTGCAGGTGTGCAGCTTGCACACACCAGGAGAAAAACACCTAACACGCTCTATTTGAAATCAGCTTATTAACCAGTGTAGCACTGGAGAAGGAGAGATGACACTCCAGATCAGAGCACCCCTCTTATGAGCTGACATGAGAGCATTGGTTCTGAACCTCCACGATATAAAGAAGCAATGGAATAAAATCGGTATATACTTATATTGATATTAAAAAATCAATTAGAGTAGTATGCCCAGGGTCAGCCAATAGAACTTTGTTCCAATTAAATAAAATCAACATTTTCCCACTGTGTGAGGCTGCATCCAAGAGTAATGATGTGGTAATGAAGTACTTAGACCAGTCCTAATATTGAGATGATGGCAGTTATATTTTTGCCTGTAGCCATCCATCCTAGTACCTCAGGTGGTTAATTTGGCCTGGCAAGTAGCCAGGACACATAGCTATCCGTCAACACTGGTTTTGTACTGTAAAACCACATTGCTCTGTCACCATGAGCTGTATGTTTTGCTGGTATAAATTGAAAAGTCTGTGCAGTTTGGCCAAATTACTCTAGCAAAAAGATGGCCTTTATATATCTCTACCATTGAATTGAAGTCTTGGCAACTTTATTGCAGTTTAACCTTTATGTTATAGCAAAAAATTCATTTCACTGATACGCTAGCTCATGCTGTGAATTCTTCTCTCCCAATGTAAGCGATAGAAATCTTTTCCCTGGGTGCCTGGTCTCCATGGAAAGCTCAGGGTCCCCCAGCCTGCAGAAAGCAGTGATGGTGCCCTGCCCTGGTGGGTCCTTTGTTCACAGATGTTCCTGTCCCCATTCTCCCATATACCAAATGCATGAATGAAAAGAATGCCTTCAGTGCTACACATCCTCTGACTTGTTTCCTACAAGTGAAGTTGTGTGTGACCCCAAACATGGCAAAGGTCCTGGTGACATTCACAGCTTCAGTTGGGTGCTGGGGTGAGCGGTGCAGAGAACTCTGAGAAGCACAGTTGTGTCCTGACACCTAACTGTGGGCAAGAGGATGGAGTTGTCTGCATGTGGTGACACTTCCTGGGCAGCATGACCAGATAGAGGGCAAACACTGGGTGTTCATGTGGTCAAGTTCCTGCAGTGATAGCTCATCTCTAGGGAGGCTTCGTGCTACTCACTTGGGCCAGGTTCTTTGTCCAACCTCTACCTGCTGCAGGAAAGCTCCTATGGACTTGGCAAGAGTTTGTGCAATGCAGTCTTTCCCTCCCACCCTTAGCTTGCCCTGGCCACTGCTGCAGTGACTCTAGTGTCGTTGCAGAGTCCCAGTAGTTGCAGCATCCATGGGTCTGGAGGTCGTCAGAAGCTATGGATAAGACTGTCTGGTTTGGCAGCAGTGCACCCAGGGTGTCTCACCTTGGCTATCCCACCTTGGATCTAATTCAGTAATCCTAATTAGAGTTTAATCTAGTAGGATCTAGTTCTGCTTTATGCCTTTAATCCCAAACTCTGAGGAGGGTGTCTGTCAGCCAGGGGCAGCCTGGAATTGGGCTGCCTGGCTGGAAAGGTCCAGGCAAGAGCTGCCTTCCTGTTGCAGGAGGCTTGCCAGGGCTGACGCTGATAGAAATTCTTCACCTCTGTGTTAGCCACTGACCATGCTGGGTGCAGCAGCATGTGTCTGAGACACAGTTTAGTTTCTCATTTGAACAGAACTTTCAGGATCTGCAGTGGATGTAGAATAAATAGTTGTTTACAGCCTTTTCATTCCTAGACATATCCCACTTTGTAGAAGAGTGTACTTCTTGGGAATATCTCAGTGCCTTGCAAAGGGCAGCCTCTATTAATGCTGTGAAAAAAAAAATCTACATTAAGAGGATACAGAAAACTACAGGGCATCGGCCAGAAAATAAAACATTAAAGATCTGTTCACAAACAGCCTCTAGCTTTGCATCCACAAGTAATTACGCCTGCAAGACTTGAAGGTTGCCTAGAGGTGGTTTTAAAATCAGACATTAATTGTGGTCTTAAAGGGATATCTGTCATATTTTGAAAAACACATTTCCTTATTGAAGCTGATGCTAAGTGTCCAAAATGCATGTATCACCCTGCTAACTCTTAAGACTGACTTGGAAATTGAGGCATTTTAGAATCTAAGAATCTCTCAATCCCCATGAATCCAGGAGGTGGGGATTTAAGGACAGCTGTAAATATCAGGGGTGTTATGATAAAATGTGTATGTTGGAAGCTGGGCATCTGCTTCGGACGGTACCGCCGCTTCATAAATAACCTGAGGATTCACATTTTGCTGCTGGTGCAGTGGATACTAACTGCTACTATTGCTCTTTATCATGGTCTGGGTAATTTCTTTAGTATCCTGCTCTGCCTGATGGCCATTTTATTTCTGAATGAGCATAAATGATTTGCAATGAAAATTGAAATAAAATAAAACGATCACTGAGACGTGCACATCCATGCCAATGCTGCCTGGAAAAAACCTCCCAATTCTGTAACTAGATGCCTGAATAAGTGGTCTGATTTTAAAAAGACTGGACAGGCAGCTGCTTTTATGGAAGCTAGCCTCTGCTGGATGCGCTCTGAGTGGTTGCTATAGAGTATTCAGCTTTGGTTTCAATCATTGTGCTATGTCCACTGCAGTTTTGCTCTATGATTGCAATTTCAGATGATGCTTACGTTACTTGAAGACTCCACAATGGGTTCTAAAGCAGACAAGTTTAGAGTTCCATTATTTCTAAACATGAGTCCTGGAGCTCAGTGGGCTGGCAGCAGTGATGTGGTCCCCCCAGGCCATCTCCTATAGGGACCTGGGTGCAGATACTGATGTGATTAGCACAGAAATAAAATGAGGTTAGAGAATACCTAGTTTAGTTTAGGTTGCAAAAGGTAAAAGCTTGACATGAAGTAAGAGGCTAGCTGGGATGAGAGAGCTGCTTTGGAAATAAGAAAAAATGTGGAAGTGAATTGTGTGGAAGTCCTATATTTAGGGTGCAGTAAGTCTGGGAATGTTGATGAGCTTATCGTAAGAACAGAGCCATGTCTGGCTCACTCAGGGCATGTGGATGCCTTCTTGTGCTGAATTGGTGCATGAATTGTTACCTCTGTTAAAAAAAGCCAAAGACACCATAAGTGTCTTTGTGTCTCCACATGGCTGGATCCCAGGTTGTGGGGCACAGCTGCCCCATGAAACAGCTGTAATGGCATGGTCAAGCCATTATTATTCAGCCTGGAGAAGGAACCCAGCAGCGGCCTTCCAGTGCCTACAAGGAGGTCACCAAGAAGTTAGAGCCAAACTTGGCACAGCAGTGCATGAAGGGATGATGAGATGAGCTGAAAACAGATGAAATTAGTTGCAACGAAATTTGGACTGGATGTAAAGAAAGGCTTTCACTCTGAAGGCAGCCAAGTAGTGGAACAGCTTTACCAGAGAGCTAGTGCCATCTCTGTCCGTGGAGGTTTTCAGGACCGGATTGGATAGGGCCCTGAGTAACCACGCCTGACCTCAGAGCTCATCCTCCTTTGGGCATGAGGTTGGAGTAGATACTTCTGGAGGTGTCTTCCAGCCTGAACTACCTTCTGCTCCCGAGACACTATGAAATGTCCTTGTGTGAGAAGGAGGATCCCAGGGGTTTCACAACAGGCTTGAGAGCATGCACTAAGTACAAGTCCATTTGCTTTCATGTTTCTGTTGTCTGTGTCCTTCATGGCTAATTCAAGAAGAACAAGTTAATGTTATAGCCACCTTTAGTAAATATTGATACCCTCGAGATAAATGCCACCCAAGTTAGCACTCTGCAAAGAAAGCTGCTCAGACATACGCTCCAGGCCTTTTCCCCATTACTGAAGCTCTTGACCTTTCAAGATGTGAAACACTTGAAACAACCCAAACCTTCAGGAAATTAGCTATTGCTTTGTGCTGCTCAGGAAGTGAGTGTGCCCTTTCCTGTTTATATAAACATATTTTACTCAACAACTGTTTTGTATGAGAAGTCTTGAAGACCAGTTTCCTGTTGTATCTCATGTAAAGGATAAGATGCTGAGGAAATGCCTGCTGCCCTGTTACTTGTCTTTTCCTGGCTCGGAGAGAAGCACTTGTTCAGTGCTGGCCTGAGTGTGTGTTCACAGAGCAATTTGCTGAGACTTGCTGCCCATTTAGCATTGACTGGCAGCAAAAGCCAATCTCTCTATCTAAAAGCGTGAATGATTTTGCAGATAGACACTTGCTAAACCTTCCAGGTCTGTAAGCATTTCACTGGGTATTTTGAATCTAATCCTGCCTCTCTTCGTAGGGCATGAATCAGGGATGCAGCAGACCTCCTGGCATCAATGCTTTTGCCCAGGGCAGCCAAGACTGTGAAACCCTCATAGCTACAGATGCCCCTGATGCGCATGAGTCTTTTCTCCTACCCTTTTGCAGTCGTCCATGGGGTTGGTCCATGCCTTATGGGGACACTGATAGCTCTGCAGGGCGGGGATGAGGCATCTCCTGGCTCTCTGCACCATGGCTGGGTTCCACAGTAAATGAATATGGCTCCCAGTGGTGTCACCCAGAAGGACCTTTGAGTAGGCTGAAGTGGACAGGAACTATTTTAAAATGGCTTTGAAATTACAGTCACAGCATAAGTGGTTGTTTTCCAGTAAAACTGTTCATTTTCTTCTGCCACAAAACCTAAAAGGCTCTTTTGTATTCCCTGATGAATCTTTGAGATTGATATGGACTGCTGGGCAGACTTATGTCTGCTTTAAAACAAGGGCTGGTGGCCTGTCAAAGCTCAATGTGGTAGGTGGGCAGAGACCCTGGAATTGATGCCGTCTCCACTTTGTACCAGTTGGGAAGTCCTCCCTTCTCTCCCAGCCACCGGGCTCTCTGTGCACTGGCATTTCTCTCCCCTGTCATCTGTTTTTGGCAAACAAAGCTGGCCTGGGAGACTTTGATTTGTCCTGCAAGGTCTGAGCCCTCACCACCATCCTGTTGCAGCTCCCATCCCATCATAGTGTGCTCCAGTGGGCTCTAAGCCTCAAGATGTGCATCAGGAACCTCAAGAAACTACTGCCCACTTACATCCCTTAGCTACTGAGTTGCAGGTGAGAAGAGTTTCTCAGTGCAATGGTTGGTTTCAGTGCAAGGTCAAACTGATAAATTTAAACTCCTTTTGTGAGTGGCCTTGCAGAAATTGTTTCTTACGCAGATGCTCACAGGCTAATTTTTCATTATTATAGCTATTGCTTTTTCAGGATATAAAATACAGCATTTTGATGAAACCTACCTGCTGAGATTAACTAGTCCATTCAGCTACACAGGAACCAAGTTTGTCTTTTTCTGCTTGCATGGACATATGAGAGTAAAAAAAGTGACTTAGGCAGCATCTCCAAAGATTTTGTTGATTCACCTGTTAGACTTTCCATAAAGACCTGCTGGAGGCACAGAGCCCATCAGAAGTGTCTGTGAGAGTTTAGAAAGCTGCTGCTCTTCATTATTGATGGCCATTAAGAATGGTCCCTCGCTTAGGTTTCAACTTGCAAGTGGGGACAATTGGCACTAGGGCCACTGAGAGCCTCTGGCTGTCTGCCCCATCCCGCTATACAGAGATGGCAGCTCCAGAACCTGGATGTTTGCTGCTTGGCATTTTATAATGACCTGAAATCTGAGTTTTAAATGGTTCGTTTTAAATGCCAGTCTCCAAACCGTGACGGTTCGATACCTGCCTTACAAAGAGCTTTCCTGGCCTGCTGTGGGGCTGCAGGTGGCAGAGAGCAGTGGCTGCTTCTCCCATCAGACTTGATGCTGCCCTTGCTCCTGCAAGTGCTTGCCTTCACCTGTGTGTGCTCCAGCCTCCAGCACCAACTTTCTGTGGTGGAGCATGGCCAGGACCCAGCCAACACATGAAGCTTGTCCTCATCTACGAGAACATGTAGTTTCGGCCTGACACCAGGAGCTGGGCCACAACTGGG
Organism: Scolopax mira; assembly: GCA_004320125.1. Taxonomy (NCBI): domain Eukaryota; kingdom Metazoa; phylum Chordata; class Aves; order Charadriiformes; family Scolopacidae; genus Scolopax; species Scolopax mira. The sequence goes on along the minus strand of BJBW01001065.1, from coordinate 358,781 downwards.
AGAGCACAAGGGATACTGGCAGAACTTGTGATGTATTCATGTAGCAGAACCTTGAGAGATTTGCCCTGGGGCACATAAGGGACTGGTTGAAACAGTCTCGGGAAGCGTCAGAGGACTGGAGGAAAGACTCTTTGCCCAGTATTCAAGAGCATGGCTGTGCAGGAGATACTACACAGCCTAAATATGCTATGCAGAAAGATCCTGGGACAAATCATTGAATCGTCTGTTTCTAAGTCTGTTAGATTGTGGGACAGACAGTTTAGTAAGGCCATATCACATAAAACTGATCTAATTCTGTTCTTTAGAGTAACAGGCCTGGTAGATCAGAGGATGGAGATGTAATACATGCTTACAGGTTGACTTTGGGAGCACTGTTGCTACAAGCCAGTAGGCAAATACAGGGCAGGTGAAAAGATGGATGTGACAGGATGGAGGTCATCTTCCAGCAAAAAAAAAAAAAAGCAGCTTGGGATGCTTTGGGGATGCTGGGGCTGGCGCTGAGACCCAGCGGTAATTCTGGTCGAATTTATCCGCCAGGACTTTCAAGTGCTGAAATTGTAAATAAGCTCAACAACCCCAGCAGCAATTTGCAATCAGCGGAGTAAAATTCAATAAAGATACAAACTGAATGTGCAATATGAAATGAGCACTAATTGGGGAAGCAGCAGGAGTGTGAGGGAGGCTGCAGCAGGGGAACTGCCTGCGCTGCCCTGCTCTTGCTGGGGCTCTGCTGCTGAGTCAAACCCTGGGAGAGCCACCCCATGGGCACAGCCAGGGCTCAGGCTGGATGCTGGTCTCCAAGGAAGGTTCATCTGTGCTGTTGCAGAAGGGGTTGCAGCATAGTGCAGAGGTATCTCAGCCTAACTGTTGCACGAGTTCAGCACAGATTAGTTTCTCGGCTTGACTTTCGCCTTTCAGAACTGACTTGAAAACTAACATTAAATTTAGTACAAAAGTGAAGAGCAGAAGGAGGCTTTGTGATTCATTCCAAAGCATCAAAGCATGCCATTAATGTTAAAGAGGAAAGAAAAAAAAAAGAGTCACAGGCAATGTAAGAGAAATCATATTAGACCAAACTGAAGTGCACCAGCTCAGGGATAGGATGTATCATCTCTTTAGCACCTGATAACAGCCTTCAGAAGTGTGCAGGACCAAGACAGGAAGGAGATTATCCTAATCAACTGAGGCTCTCGGAGCAGAGCTGGACTGGCAGAAGTGGTGATAGTGACAAGGAAGTTAGCTCGGATAAACAAGCACTTTCTTGTAAAACTAGTTACAGGGTTTCCAGAAGAGGTCAGATGGCCCTTCAGCCTGTCTGAATGAATGGCAGCTCTTCCATGTGCCAGGGCTTTGATTTCGTACTGACTCCCTCGTAAGGGAGTCAGCTGAGTCAAATCAGCTGAGGCTGATGCTGTTTTTGTACCGAGTCAAATTGGGAGCGACCCACTTCTTACAGAACGAGGAGAAGTTGAGAGATGCAGCCCTACAGTGAAGCAGCTCCCACAGTTAAACCAGGTGACAGAGATGTTCTCTTTAGGGCTGTGCCACCACCCTGGAGCAGTGGGCTGGAATGCTGCAGGGCAGAGGGATGTGCTTAGACCTTTCCCGTACCCTGGGGCACGGAGCCTGCTCCTGACTGCCAAAGCTTACCCAGCTCAGCCCAAAAAGCAGCTTTCACAGGTGCCTGGTCATCCTCCTGAGCTTAAAGCTACCTCTGAAAATACCTGTAACAGGGCTGGGGTCTGTCCTTTTCCCAGTAGCATGAATGTGCTCTGAAAGTCCATCAATTCTATGGTGTGTCTGATGCTGGTATTGGGGCAGCCGAGGACCAGTATTCCTGTGTTGTCACCGCAGAAGCAGGGAGGCAGCGAATGTTTTCTGAGTCAAATCTCCTTCCTCCTGCCAAGCCCCTGACTGCCCCAGGTGTCACAGGGACCGAGGACTGCATTCAGACCCTTATTTGTAACTCAAAAATATCCTTCTAGGGAAAACTAACTGCCCAGCCTGCCCAGTGCCTTTAGGATGCTCCAGCAGCTGCCTTGGGGATGCCTTGTGGCTAGAAAGGGGCTGAGGGTGGCCTGCCCACTTGTTAAATATATTGACTGAGAGTTTGAAACAAATCATCTGTGGAGTTTGCAAATGAATGAGGTATCATGATTCAGTCAAGAAAATGAGGTAAATCCATCACAAGGACAGTGAAAGCCAAGCATTGAAAGAGATGTCAACTGGTAAAGGGCATCATGATATTAAATTATCCCTCACCTTTTGCTCTTGCACTAATTTTATTCTTTGTTGCCAAGTTACCAGGTACATCTGCCTTTTTCTTACATACATACTTACTTCTCCCAAGCCTTGGTTCTGGTTGTCATCAGGTTGTTTTTGAGTATGCTAGCATTGCCCACACCACTGCTGGGGAATGAAGCCTTGTAAGCCTGGGAGAAAAGGACAGCAAAAGCTGCAGCCACTGCAGACCCTGTGTGTTCAAGGCATGCAATAAAGGCAGGGTAGGTCAAAGTTGCTCTTCAGCCACCTTCTTCATGGGCCACAAAAGTCAAGTAGTTTGTTCTGCTGGCAGAGAGATTGGTTGCTTTTGGGTGGTGCGGTTTGGAGGATCCAGGTCTCCTCCCAAGGTCCTCAGGCATTTCCATCCCTGGGCTTGCCAGGCTGCCATGCTGCAGGGCAGGGGGTGACAGCAGAGTGCAGGAGTCCAAGTCACCTTGAAGCTGCTGAGCAGATGAGAGCCCAGGCTGACTGCTCTATGTGCAGTCAGCAGAGCAGGTAGAGAGAAATGAGATGTTAAAAACTCGGAATGTGTTTTGATGCTGGAGCTGTGGTAATAGCCTTGGATGTGCACTGTGCCATGCTTACAGAGCAGCCTTGCGGAGCCTCAGTGGGGAACCGCTGGATTTTGGGAGGTGGAATACATTTGTATGAATCATAGAGAGAGGACCTGTGGGTCTGGATGCAACCGAGCTGGTTTTCTTCACTGGCTGTTTGAGAGTCAGGCATCAAAGCAACTCATTTGTGTCAGATATTTTCTGCGACTGTAACACATCAGAATTAGATCCATTATTGCCTGTGCATCAAGCATGGGGGCTCTGTTGTTACCCTGATGGTAGTTTTAAAATGTTCATATTGAATAAACAGCATCAGGCAGAGACTGCAGGGTTCACCTGATCCCATTTCAGATATAACTGGGCATCTGCTTAAATTCAGTGCTCCTTTTCAGGGGCTACTGACTTACCTTCCATCAAGGAGAGGTTTGCTTTGAGCATCTGCCTGGTATATCTACCATCAGACTGTCCAGCATGTTGATATTGTGAGTCTAGGTTTCTTTTGAAGGTTGTTGATGCCAGCTCATAAATCCCCATGCTACAAGGAACTGCTTATCTCAATGACTTGGGCTTCATTTGGAAGGTGGTACCTGTCCTCCTGCACCTCCTTGGGATGGGTGCGCAGGTCTACAGGGACCATAAATAAAATAGCTGATGGTGTCATTGGTTACTGCCCCATGCTTTATTCACCTGGGGGTCTGCAGATTAGCTGGAGGAAGCAAAAGAGGAGAGTTCTTGCACTTTCTTATTTCAGACATTTTCAGATTTCTTCTACCTCTCTCTCTCGGTGCCTCTCCCCAGGTTTCTTGTCCTTGAAGTCTGATTTATGCCCCTCCAAGGAGGTGGAAACATATTGTTCCTAAGGACTCTGTAACAAAAGAATGAAATGCCCTTTCCCACTATCTGAATGCTTATTAGCAGAAAGAATGAAAATGTCTGCTGTGGTCTGCAAGCAGCAGGGCTGCAGACCCTGCAGGTCCCTGATTTGCTTCTACAGAGTCTGCAGAAGATCTCTCATAAAAGTGAGCTTTTTATCAGGAGGTTCCAGCTCTCTCTCTGGGGACATGCACCACAGCAGAAACACTATTTGAGTACTGAAAATTAGAGGTTTGAAACCTCCACTCTGTAGTTTCTAAGCTGCTCCTGGATGAGTATGGGTGAGTGAGTGTGGTGGCCCCTACCTGCAGGGAGGAAAGTGCTGGGACCAGCCTAGACAGCGTGAGAAGTGGTGTGCAGAGGTTGCAGGAAAGAGGGGGCTATTCACAGGGGGACCCTCGCTGGTTTGTAAGCTTTGACAAGGATGTTGCTTTGACATCCCTTTTTGTTCCTACACAGTTCTCTGTACCACTGAAGCTCAAGCTGGTGTCCCAGCACAGGGCACTGCACTGCCATGGTGCAGTACGCTCTTTTCTCATCAAAGTTGCACTTTCTGTGTTAGGGACCCTGAGCAAGTTACTGTGTTTCCCACAGATTGGTTGGACTGTGGAGAGTCACATTCTGACAAGTGTCACTGCTTTGCTGCGTTGCTGGAGATAAAAGTTGGGGTGATGCTGTGGTACTGAGTGGGGCATCAGGGGACAGCTGGGTGGAAACCAGCCTCCCTTGCGAGCTGTAGGAGCTCAGGATGACGTGGCACATTGTATATCAGTGAATATGTAAATATGCTTATCCACCACATGTGGATAGTTACACAAACGCCAGGCCTCATCAAAAATGCCCATTTGCAGAGAGTCTGGGTGGCAGCTCTCATGTGGGTACTGATGAATGAGTGCCTGCCCCAAGAAGAAGGGTGCCCTATGGGGGTGCCTGCTCTTCACAGAGAGAGTTTGGATCTGGCTCTGGTCATCCTGGATCCCCAAGAGTCTGATACTTGACTCACATGTGGGGCTGGGTGGCACTTCTGTGGGTCACATAGTCAGGGAAGACTCATCTTGCAAAACCTGAGAGGCTGTCTTTGCATGTAAGCAGTGATCTGTAATCCAGAGGGACAGGGGTCCCTGGGGCAGAGGGGTGTAGAGAAGCAGTATGCTGTTTGGTGAGTCTCTGGGGTGGGAGATCCAGCTGGAGCCTATTCCATAATCCTTCATCCCGGGACCTCAGCCAGCAGGGCAGCTTGTGGTGTGTGGAACCCCAAGGGAGAGCTGCAGGTTTTCAGTCTCCTACTCTTTGTGGAGAAAGCCCTGCCCCAAGCCCCAGGCAGATCTGCAGATGGTGCTGGTCACATGCAGCTCTGCTGCTTTGCAGTGCTGTTCAGCTGTCTCAAGTGTTGTAGGAAGCCTTGGGCCCCAAAGCACGGATAACAGTGTTGGTCTGACCCCATTTCCCTCTCTCCTGAGAGTGCCTCTAAACCTCTAAATGAAAGTCTGTGAACTCCTCCCTAACGCCTGTGGCCCACCCCTCCATCTGGAGCCTCTGACAGCTGATATGAGGCTGATGTTTCCAGCTCAAGAACTGAAATAGTTTGTTCTTTTCCATGATTCCCTTGGCAAAGAAAAACAAGCCCGTTTGTTTAGAAGCTCATAAAAGAGGAGCTTTATAGTAGGAACATTCATAAACTTGTTTGCTTTTGACCTTCTCCGCATTGCTGATGGTTTCAAGTTCTTGTCCCAAGCATTGTGCTTGTCAGGGCTGTCAGGGACATTTTTGAAAAGCAGCCTCACCCAGGGTAATTTGCATTGCTCAGCACTCTGACACCCAGCCTTCAGACATGCCATCTTTCTCCTCTACAGTGCCGGATGGGTGTGAGGGGTTGACACATCCACAGCCCGACAGAAGAGCAGTGCAGAACCTGGCTGTGCAGAAGAAACACGGCCACTAATTCCATGTTGCTTTTTTCCCCCCTAGGTTGATTGATGCTGCTCAAGCAGTGGGCATTTCTTAGGTTACTTAGCATTGAGCTTGCGCCAGCGTGTGTGTGCGTGGGGAGGTGAATCATGCCCTTAAATTAATAAAAATATATTCTACGAGGGAAAGCAGTTTAATCTTCTACGACTGTGGGTCATGGGGGGGCTGATGTGCTTGAAAGAGATCTTGTTCCTTTTCAGAGATAGTGAGACACCAGGCATAAAATAGAAGCCAGGACAGCCACAGCCACCTTTATTTATGCCTAGAGGTAGGAAATCCAAATTACCTTGGCTGGACTGTGGGGCCTCAGGTGTCAGGTCTAGATTCAGAATTTAATACTGGCTTCTGATATTTTCAGCAGATAAAAATGAAATATTTTTTTCCACCTATGTTTCTGCTGAATGATGAATGACTTTCCAAGCTCCAGTTTCTTATCTGTGGCTGATGCTTTGGCCCTTCTTGACTTACGCTGTCATGGGTTTCTACAAAATACATCTGAGAATCCTGTCCACTTTTCAAACTCTTGCTCATCTGGAAAGGTCCTATTTTCCTTTAGTGGATGAAGTCTTCATCATCTTGTTTTGTGCATCTGTAAAACCCTTACATGGTTCTTCTGCCCAGACCAAGGACATCACATATTGCTAGATGTTGAGTCCTACGAAGACACAGCAGCTCATGAGGCTGCCTTGGATGTGTGCTTGCACATTGCCCAGCTCTTTGCTGTATGTAGACTCACATAAAATTCACCAACTCCTTGGTCAGTGATAGGAAAGTATAAGTACTGATTTGATACAAAATTTTCCATACTCTTTGGAATAAGCTTTTTGGAATAGGGGAACACAGTCCGATTTCAGATAATTCCTTGATTCAAATTGTGAACATGACACAAAGTTGAAATAATATGTCTCATCTGTCTCCTAAGTGCTCATAAACAACACAACAGCTGGCAGGAGATGTACAAGTACTTCAGTCCTAATTTCCCCCGTATTCCCACTGTACTTGTTAGCATGAAATATTCCCTTCCTTAGTTTTTATGAGACAGAAAAGGGAAAAGAAACATAAGGCTGAAAGTCTCCACAGTGGATTCAAGGTGGGAGTCCAGGATGCTGGAGATTGCTCACTTTAGCGCCAGAGAAGAGAGGGACGTCATGTTTTATTAGCCTTTGCAGGCAGTATCAATGACAGGAGCTAATTGCAATTATTGAGAGATAATGTTAAGTTAACACATTGTCTGGAGTAACTACCACTGTTCTCTCTGGAATCATGATGAAACACACGTTACCATGCAGTTGGTGGAGTGGCAGGTCTGTGTCACTGCTGCATCAGCGACAACCCCACCTGAGCAGGGCCTCGGGTGGGACTCCCTCCAGCCTCACCTTCCTCTTTTGGCCATTCTTTACCTGGCATGTCTCTCGATGCTGTGGGAGAAGATCACGTGTGCAGGCACAGCATCTGAAGCAGCTGGATTGGAGTGGGCTGCCAGCACCAAGCTGTCCTGTGCTGAGCATTTGCCTCTGCTTCCCTGGCTTTACCCCAAGGTACACCTTAATACTGTCCATGTTCTCATCACTTTCCTATTAATTACTGGTTTGAGTCTTTAATGTTATTATTAAGCTGGAAATGTTGGAAAGCTCTGCAATAAGGGGTAGTAAGTATTTCTGACAGCATTCCCTGCTTTGTGCATCAATCTGTGTTACACTCTGATTTAACACCTGGTTGTCTCATTACTTGCAACACTGAGAAGGGAGATTAAGGCCTGTAGGGTTAGCAGTGCTGGCCCTGAGCCTTCTCCAGACTGGATGAGCTGGAGCCTTACCAAGGGTCTTGGAAAGGGCTTGCACCCACAGCAGGGAACTGGTCTTCACCCCATGAGTCCCTGCAGGAGGGAACAGTCCCACAAAAGCAGCAAGCAGCTTCTGCACACTGGCTACTTAGAAGAAGACACAGGCCCTGACTGCAGATGGTAACTGTGGGCTGAAGCTGCCTTTCCATGGGACCTTTTCTCTGGTTTCTCCAGAAGGTTTCTCCAACCATCATGCTGCTGCTGAGGGATATTCTTGCCTGGTTAATCCCTTTTGTGTTCTTTGCCTTTTTTTTTTTTTTCCCCAGGCCCATGTGTTTGATCTGAGCATTAATAAGTATGAAGCTCTCTGCACCCAGCTAGTGGTGGCCAAGAAGAAAAATAAAATAACCCATATCCAGTTTAACCCTGTCTACCCTGTTATCATCATTGGAGATGAACGAGGCCATGTTACCTGCTTGAAACTGTCTCCCAACCTGCGCAAGATGCCCAAGGTAAGGATGACCTGCGTTCCCCTAATGGAGGTACCAAACCACAGCAGGTCTCTTCATGCCATATCACTGTCCTGTCTCCTTCTGTGCAATCTTGCTAGCAAAGCTGCTCTTTCTAGCAAGGTTTAAGGTTACCTCAAGTGATTACCTCATACCTCAAGCTTTTTGGGTGGGATGACAAGGATGTTGGATCCCTGTCTCTGTTCCTGTATGAATAAGAATGCTCAGTTCACTCCTGTGCAGGAGTGGGGACTGGTGGGAAGGGGGTTTGATGTCTATAGGCAGTTTCTCACCATGGTTCAGACAAGCCCAGAAGGTCTGCAGAGGTTGATTTGTTTCCCAAAGCTCACATCTGTTCTGAGCTTTGGGGTTTTTTTGCCAAACTCTTTTGAACCAGGTGAAGGAGGTCCCAACTCCTTCCCAAGTCCTCCCAAAGAGCCCATCCTGCCTATCTTATTGCAGTCCTTGAATCATCAAAGCCTGTCCCCTGACCACTATGCCATCTGTCCCGTAAAGGAGCAAACACTCTCTTTAATTTATGCTGAGACTTGGGATCCTTGTCTCAAGTGACAGCAAGGAGATGCATATGTCTCTGTGAACTGTTGAAGCCCCTTTTCCCACCCAGCTGTAAGGGCCATTTGTGAAGGATAATGACCTCTCCCACACAGATCCTTTACTAGACTTTCTTTCTGGGCTTCATCCAGCGTGAGCTGGATGTCTGTAAATGCAGTGTCCTTTCTGAGCCCATGTAATTCTCATATCCGGTTGTCTCTTGTTTAGTGGAGCTTTTTCAATTTCAGGCTTTTTAAAACTGATCCAAGAAAGCAATCTCTCAAGATGATCATCTTTTATTTATATACTCCCAAAGGTTTTATATACTTTACTAACCCACTGTATTAGGCAGGGCCTCTGTCCAGGAACTAATCACCCTGGTGTCATTCCAGAGTCTTCTTAGTAATTTCTAAAAAGTTCCTTCAGCCATACACCACTGTAAATGTGAATCTTTTCTGTGCTGAGAGGGCATAGAAAACAGTAGCATGGCATTCTCTTTCGAGCTGGGCAGAGAAGCTGTGGAGGAGAATGTCTCATGTGCTTGTCTATTGCCATCAAAACCACAGCCCAAGACCATCTGAGCTCCCAGGGCTGTCATCAGCTTGCCTCAGGGCAAGTTCCCTGGTTGCAGTATAAGTCCTTCCTGGGTGTGGGCAAGCACTGGGTCTGTTGTGGACCCTGAATGCACAAAGGTTCTGTGGTGGAGGTGGGTCACACACACATAAACGTGACTGCTCTCCTCCTGTGGGCTGAGCAGCACCCAGCAATACGGCACTGTGGGTCAGAATGAATTTGAATGTCTCCTTCCACTCCGGGAGGCCAGTAGCAGACTAACGAACATGCTGGTATGAACGTTGTTGTAACTTTCTTCAGAGGCAAATTGCATGTTGTTGACAAAGCAGTTTAAACTGTGAGTTCAGGAGTGGCTCAATCATTTATTGCTGACCTTAACCAACAGGTACCATATCCCTGGCAACGTAGAAATGGGATGGAAATGGACTCTGCTGCTCTGATGTTATTAAGCTATTTGTCTTCTGCCTGCTGGGTTAGGTTTGAAGGGAAAATAAACACTGAGCTACATGTTTTCTGCACATGCGGAGAAGAAGAAGGGGTGTTCAGGCATGGCTGGTGGTGTCTGCAGGTCCCCTGGCTACAGCCAGCTCTTCTCTGAAAGAGATGAGAATTTAAAATAGATGGCATGCTGTGTGGTGGCAAAATGGTGGATCTGGCCCAGCCAGCTCAGCTGCCTTTCTGTGCCACAAGTGGACAAGTGAGCTGGGTCACTATTTCATGGTGATATGACATCTGCTGTGCCAAATGCTGGTGTCCAGGACCTCGTTGTGAGGAAGTTCAGCTGCTGCAAAGGGAAACCGAGCTCTGGCAGAACAGGAGTGCAGTCCACTGTGTTGTCCTGTCCACGTCCTTCCTGTGTCAGCAGCAGCCTTCTTGTCCTTAGTTAGCAGCAAGCCTCCAGCTGTGTTTGCAAGGGTTTCATCTCACTGTGGGGAGTCAGATGTACTTCCAGAGTATTGATCCTGGCTCCTCTGAAGATCAAGTCAGCTCTTTAAACTTTTACCCTGTGATGCCAGCTGTAAAAAGGACTTAGCTTCTCCCTCCTTTCTGGAGGTCCCCAGAGCCAAGTTAAGTTGCAGAATGTCCACAGATTTTTGTAAGGGGAGAGGGTCCATCAGGAGTGTCCCACCTGTCTCCTTGCAGATAGAGAAACCTGTCTGTGTCTGGCTTGGCACCCAGGTACCCCAGTCTGTTCTCTCTGGCATTTGATCCCTGCAGAGCTTGGTGGGGAAAGCTGCCTGCCACCCAGGAGGATAAGCCATGGCCTTCTGAAGATTGGGGCCTTCACAGCAATCTGAAAGCTCAGATGCCTGGTCTTGTTTCCATTCAACTCCTCTGGACATGGGAAGGTGCCTTTTGCTGAGGTCTGGCAGAACTCTGGGTGCCAATGGAACAGGGCAGCCAGGCGTTCATTCAGGTGCCCCTGTCCCTCTGTTTCACATTGGTGTCACAGGGGTTTGCCTGTGGAACTTCTCCACCAGCTTCCCACACAGCTGGGACAGTTGCTTTTGACAGGTATGACTAGCAGACTAATCACCCTTTTTTGAGAGAGCTCCTAATAACCACATGTCATTCCAAACCCCATTCTTCCCCTAAAAATAGACATGGTGCTGTCTGCTCCATGTTCTGCAGAGTCCTTGGCTGTTGCTGGGCTTCCAAGACAGAGCTCACCAAGAGATTCTAAGGTGACTTCATCCCAGTGGGATTTCAGCTGTTCTGAATTTATTCTGGTTTGCCTGTTAGTTAAAGGTGGTGTGGTGGGTAAGTGGAAATAGGGAGGATAAGGGCTCCTAGGTTCTTGTCAGACCTTGGTTCATTCCTTTCTTCGTGTCCTTGAGCAAGGAGGGGAAGTTCAAGAGCTCTTTAAATAACTCACGAGGTTGATCTGCAGCTCAATTAGTTCATGTTTGTAAAACACTTTGGGATCTTTAAGAAGTGTTATTTAATACTCCAAGTTTTGCTGTCAGCAGTGTTAGCGCAGCCTCATTTATGAGCACTTGGCAGAGCAAATATGCCAAGGGGGGAATTCTTCAAAAGCACTCAAGTGGCACTTTCAGAAGTGACTTTCACCAAGACACCCAGTAAAAGCATCAAAAAGGGCCTAAAACACCCTGTGAGTTTTGGCCTCCTAAATCATTTAGTGGCACGTCAGAAAGATGCATTTGTTGGTGAGAAACAGCTGGGGACAGGGGCTCTGCCACCTGTCAGGCACTCATGTCAAGGTGCATCTATGGGTTCAGAGGGTACAGAGATCCCTCTGCTCGTGGCAAGCACAGCGGGCATCCCTGTGTCTTTCCCCCACACATTTGTGTCCGGGAGCCCTCCCTAACCCTACAGCCTGAAGTTTCTGGGGTGGGATAGAGAAATCCCCTTGCCCCGAGGCAGTGAGCAGTATTTATTTCCATGAGGTATGATCCTGCTAGAGGTTTTCTGTGCCTGTTGCTGTTGTCTCCAGATTGTGTGAGTCCTCTGGGAGTCCTCGTATTCCTCTGGGAACACACCATCCTATTGCTGAGCACCAGCTCCAAGAGCTTGGGAAGTGCAGAGGTTGTGGGGTGGAGGGTAAGGCTGAACTCAAACCTTGTGGGAAGAGCAGCGATGAGGCGGAGAGCAGAGCCTGCTGAAGGTGGGTTTGCAGTCAAACCACCACCAGCACCATCCTGCATTGGCCACAAACATCCATCTCCTTGAGCATCCAGCCCTGCTTGGGCAGAAAGCTGATGCCAAGATGCTTGCCTTGTGCAAGGAGACCTGGTGAAACTAGTTCAGGTCCTTCTGCTGGGAGCTCAGAGGTGAGGCAGTGAACGCTGGCAGTGTTCTAAGATGCAGCAGTAGGAACAAGTGTCTCTCTGCTGTCGCCCAAACCGCTTTGGGACTCCAAGCACTCCTTAAATATTGCAGAGGTTGTCAAGCAGGAATTGTTTAACTAATAAAGTACTGTTCCTAATTTGTAACAACCCTGGTGGTTGAGTTGACCCAAGGGAGGAATTGCTGTAAGAAGAATCAGTTTAGGGCAGAGCTGTTTAATTAGTAAGCCGTCCAGGTTTCATTCGAGGATTGGAAGAAATTAAAGCATTTTGTCATCACAGTCAGAAGAATGTGGCTGCTCATGGGCTTTGGTTTGTTTTTTAAAACATGCTAAAATAGCCTGGCACAACCTCTGTCAAAGCCAAAAGTAAGCAAGAGATAGTAAAAAAAAAAAGTGTGAAGAGTTTTTAGAAATGTTGTGAGACCACAGTGGAGTAGAAGAAGAGGCAGTGGGTCAAAGAAAGGTTACAATACAGCATTTGCTGCAGCTAAGGCAAATTTCTTGGCCAGTACTCAGGCTGACAGACAGGGAGGCAACCAGCTTCTTGGCCTGATGCTTTTTGTAGATATTTATCTTGGATTATCTAGGATGATTATCTCAGCCTCTGTTCCCGCTACTGGTTTCTTCACATGCAAGTCACCTCTTTCTCTATCCCTCAGGAACAGAAGAGTTACTTTTCCAGCAGTAAATCCTGGCTGGCAGATTCTGGCTGGGCATGAGCAGGGTGGGAAGGGGGCCACAGCTGCTCGCCACCCCAGGACATGGTGTCAGGGCTGCGTGTGGGCCAGGAGCTGCAGGCACACACCTGTGGGTCCAACACGGGGTGCCTATGAGCAGCTTGTGCTCTGGGGAGAAGTGAGGGGGCACGGATTGGCTCCGAGCCTTCCTACCCATGTGGCACATACTGGGCATCTGCTCTGCTCTCTCTGCACCTTATCACACCATCCAGTGTCACCCCCAGGCTCCCTGTGCCTCCCCACTGTCCTCTGCCTCTTTGTAGCCGTGATGATTTTGCCCTTGGTCAGATCCAGCCCAAGGATGCTGACCCAGGGAAGGGACACTGGGTTTTGCTGATGAAACACATCGGCTCTTTGACCATAAATGAGAGCAGGATCTGGGAAGAATCAGTTAGGGTTTGGGAGACTGTGATGCATAGTGGGAGGATGTTGGGGTTTTCAGGAGGCAAAGGAGGGAAGGGGATTTGGGGAAGATTGGTGGAAGTTAGTGAAGTTTTGGGGGGGGGGGGGCAGTATGACAGTGGCTGAAATACCCCAGCACTGCCTCCTTTGCTGTCTCCAGGAGCTTGATGTTTCTTCCTCCTCATACTCCCCAAGCAGCACCCACTGCATACAATTCTTGTGTTTGTCCCGAAACCAGCCTCAGTGAGATGCAGCTCGGGTCCAGAGCTGATACTAAGCTGGGACAGTGACAGACAATGGAATGCTTGATGCTGAACTGCACTGCTTTGTGGCTTTGCATTGCTGTGATCCAGGAATGCAGGGAGAAACTCTAAGGAGTTAGGAGACTGTTTCTGTTATTAGTGTCTTCCTGTAACTGTGGGAGGTGTTTCAGTAGCTTTGAGGGATGAACCGACCAGCAAGGGAAGAAGAATCTGAACTCCCTCCTTCTGTCCCAGGAGGTACAGTCCATCTGTATGTGGAATTGTGTTTAAAGATGGAAGCTATAGATTCGATACACTCTACGAGGTCACATCAGTCCTGGACTGGCGAGTACTTTAGTACTGAGGGAAGCCCATTTTGTCCCCAAAATTTGTATTTTGATAGCCTTCATGTGATATGATTCTGCCTGAGAGAAAAGCATTTGCCTCACCTCTCCAAGCAGCTCTAGTCTTGTTCTTCTCATGCAAGAGCATATTCATGCAATTGCACTTCTCTTGTTGAGATTCCTGCAGTCGCTTCTGTGCTGTTCAAGCAGTGGCCAATTTCCTTGTGTCTCTTCAGGGCTGGCTAATTATGCAGTGACCCAAAAGCACAGAGCAGAAGCAGTGCTGGGGGAATTTGGCATTGAACACCGTTGTACCTTGCCTACTTCAGGACAGCCTCCTCCAGATGCAGCTAGGACTCCTGATAAGGAGCCACACACCAATAAGCTTGGGTCTCATAAAAACTGACCTGTGGCTCGATGGCTTTGCTTCCTCTGGGATTTGCAAGTGCTTTTTGATTTCCTTTCGGTCCTTCCCCTGTTATTTAGTTTCGTTGCAGAGAGCTGCTCTCTGGACTGTTAGGGGAAGAGCTGAGCACTATGGGGTGGACCCAGGGACTCATGACACCCTATTTCTGACCACCTGTGGCTTTCTGCGTCACTTGGGTAGGCCATATATGCAAGGATATACGCACCATTGACTCCTTGGTATGGGAAGGAAACCCAGTGCTGGAGGTCTTCAAGAAGAGTAGGTTAGAGACATGCCTGTATGGACAGATCACCCTGAGCCTACCTTGGAGAAGGCAGAGCTGGAGATGGTTGCTGTGGCAGTCCCTGCTGTCGGCACACACTGGCCCTGGCACTCACTGGGGCCAGTACTGCTTGGCTGCAGCTTGCCAGGGTGTGAGCAGCATTGCCTGTGTCCCGTGGCCATTTCGCTAAGCAGATCTGTGACTCATAACTGTAAATCAACGTCTACCGAAGGGAATACTGATGTGTGCTGACAAAAGCAGGCTCCCCTGCCCCTTCTGCCTGCTCCTTCTCTGACACGCTTTCCTGCCCTGACACGGTGCTGTGAAGACCATTAGCAGGAAGACCTTCACAACCCCCCAGATCCCTTCTTCATTCACTGTCCTGCAACAGGATATCTCCCAATCTAGTGTAACCTAGGATAAAATGGAGGGACTTTTTAGTCCTAGAAAGCAGTTTCTTGGGAAAGGAGACAGTCCATGTGCCAGCAGGCCCCAGTCCTTCTTGGGCAGAACTGAAGCCTTTTGGTATTTGTCTGAAGACCCTGGACATATCCATTGCGCACAGGAGAGTGGTTCTATGGCACAAATCCATATGTCCAAAAGTGTCACACCACAAGCACAAAGAGCTCTGGATCCCAGAGGGAGATGTGGCAACTTGAGACACTAGCACTATTTGGACAGGTAACCCAAATGAGCCAGCAGTAGATCTAAAGGACTTGACTCTTCTCTCATTAAATCACTTTTCTTCAGTTTTGGAGAAATAACTTCTGCGTTGCATCAGACTGTGTGAAAGGAGAAAAGAGTTCTATGTTATTGTGGGATTGCTAAACCCCAAGGTCAAAGAGCTGGGGTTTTTCTTCTTTTCACTGTTCCTGGCCATGTACCATCAACCTTATTTTTGTTGTGTAATGTCACTTTCGGTGACCACTCAGTTTGGCAGTTGGTGAAGAGACAACATAAGCATATTTGCAAGTTATTTTAAGCTGTAGTCAATTCTCAGTGGTCATGATGAAGTGTGTTTAGTACGTTAAATGGAAACATTGGCAACTGGAGCAAGAAAAGGTCCCATTTTAAGAAAATTCAATAGTACTTATAAATTATTTCTAAAGTGCAAGTCTCATCCTGTGAGGTGCTGCGTACTGACAGGGGGACACTGACAAAGCCAGGAGGGCTGACTTTGACTGTCTAGTTTCCTCTTTGAAGATCTGTGTAGTTAAAAAGGTTGTCCATGTTTCAAAGTGATGCAGGACTGCTCCATTTTGCAATACTAGGTGTTTGGAGAAAAATGCTGCAGGGATTTGTTTTTCTGATCAATCATAGTCAAGTCACTGAGCTAAATGCCCCCCTCTACATATAAATCTGGTGTGTGTCCATTGAATTTTCTGTCCTTTGGGTATTCAAGTGTAACTGAAATCTGAATTTGGCCAAGCAAAATGGCTTTTAGTTTTCCTTATTTTATTTTTTAACTTGTATTTCTCTGTGCCAGCACAGTTTTATTGCTCCAGTTTTGTCTGTGGGTCTTGGGTCCCCTCCCTTGTGAACAGATTGTGTTTGTACTGCCTTGCCCACCATCCTAGAGCTCCCCAAGCCCCAGCAGCCTGGGCTTTGCTCCCCAGCAGCCCTATGAGCCCATCCCTACCCTTCCTGGGAAATGCCTGATGCATGAGAAGGGTTCACCTCTTCACCTCTTCAAAGGCCTTGCCTTTTGGTTGGATTTGTGACTGCCTGAATGTACCTGTTCCACTCCTCTTTGAACTGGTGCCTCTCCTTTCTCTGGCGCCTTGGCAGAAAGCCGTGGCAGCAGCGCAGCAGGGCACAGCATCACAGATATGGGAAGAGTGGAACTGCCCATCTCCACGGGCCACTTGGCTCGTCTCCCTTCCCCGGCTCTTCTTTTAGCTGTCCTCTGCAGATTCATTTCTCTGTACATGACTTAAATCCCCTCCAGAAAACCAGGGGATCCCAAGAAAGTGTCCGGTTCTTTGCCCAAAGAAAAGCCCCAGTACAAAAGGCAGAGGGACCCCCGGGGGGAGCGGGATGTTTTCAATGTGTGCTCTCAGCAGAGACAGAGAGGAAAAATTTTTGGGACATTCTCCTTCTCCTAGCAATGTCTGGGTGTGAGAGCAGATCTGCCAGCCTGCAGCCTCTCCTGCAGAGGCTATTTAGTTCTCAGCCCCCTGCCACAACTGATTATGGCTGCCTGCTGACAGAGGCAGCCTGGTTGCTTATCCTCCAGGTCATCTGAGGGTGAGCTGCCTTTTGGCCAGAGAGTCCCGAGCAGCTCTCTGGAGCGCAGCTATTCCTGAGCACTGGCTCTGCTGCAGGGCTGTGGAGGAGGAAAGCTTGTTAGCTTAGCCCCTGAGCCGCAGGGTGCATTTGAAGGGCAAGGCGACAGCTCATCATGAGGATGTGGAGCAAAGCAGTGGCTGGGGCCTGGGAGACCCAGTCCTGGTCCTGGACCTGGCCTGTGCATCTCCTTGGAAGACATGCAGCTCCTCTCTGTGTTGAAATGGGATGAAGGCACCTATCTCCCTGGGGACCATGATGGCCAAGTGAGAGATGTCTGTAGACACTATGGATCCGCTCCCTTATGTCTTTGGGACACATCCAGTAGAGTCATACCTCAGGAGAGGAGCTGATGGTGGGGTGTGCTGGTAGACAACTACATCCCACCAGGGCACAGCAAGTGATAAGATCTTCTGCCTCCTTGTATTGGCCACCATAGGATGTTGGATGTCACAGGCTATCAAGACCAGAATTTGAAGCTGGGGCAGCCGAGTCCCTGCAGAACTGTGAAAATCTTTAGAAAGTGGAACAAGGTACCGAGAGATGCTCACCCACAGCTGGCAGACACAGCAGTGATGTGTGTGCCATTACAACTCCAGCCCAGCAATCCCATCTTTGTCCTCTGCAGCCCCTCAGCTGTCTATCCTATCAGACAGAGGGACAAGAAGGGGAGGGTGAGAGTGCAGGTCCCAGTGTGGGGCAGCAGAAAAAGGTAGCAGTAGTATGAGTGGAAGGACACGGAGCTGGATCATAGCATGAGCAGGCAGGAGGTAACATACCATGGGCGTTCTGGCCAGCAAAGCACACAAAACACTGGGATGCAGGAGAGCAACTCCCAGTTGGCTCTGTACCTCCATAGGGGTTGATTTGGCCTATCATTGTTCTGGTCATGCTATTAGCTGGAAAAATGTAACTAGCTCTCTCCAACTCATGCCCCAGACACCTGAGGACTGACGCAGCAGATGGATGGCAAATGGGACATTGGTCTTCATTTGCGAGGCACATCCTAGTCATTGTTTTGCATTGCTTCACTGAACCCATCAACACTGCAGACCTTGGAGAAAGTGGCCTTTTATATTTCTTGAAGTTCTTCCGCTTTTCCTTGGTTGTGATAATATGTATCTTTGCCCAGGGAAGTTGTGGAGGCCCCATCCCTGGAGGTGTTCAAGGCCAAGCCATATGAGGCTTTGATACACCTGGTCTAGTGGGAGGTGTCCTTGCCCATGGCAGGGGGCTTGCAACTTGGTGATCTGTAAAATCCCTTCCAACCCAAACCATTTTATGATTCTGTGATACCTTGTCCCTGGGTATCAAGGACAGGTAGCTGTCAGGCAGCTGGCTGATATTTCTGGCTAAATAGAAGGCTTTTGCTGGACCTCAGGGAGAAAAGGAAAGTGTACGACCTCTGGAAAAAAAGGTTAGTTACTCATGAGCAGTATCAAAGGTGTAGTGAAGATATGTAGGAGAAAAATTAGAAGGGTGAAAGCCCAAGCAGAACTTAAGTTGGCTATCACAGTTAAAGATAACAAGAATAGGTTTTTTTGGTATATCAATAAAAAAAGGCAGGCTAAGGAGAATCTAGGCCCACTGATGAATGAGGTGGGTGCCTTGGTGGTGGAAGACACAGAGAAGGCGGAGCTGCTGAACACCTTCTTTGCTTCGGTCTTCACTACCAAAGCTGTCCCTCATGAATCCCAGACCCTGGAGACAAAGGAAATGGTCTGGAGAGAGGAAGACTTTCCCTCTGTTGGGGAGGTTAGAGACCACTTGGCCAAACTAGACATCCATGAGACTATGGGCCCTGATGGGATACACTCACAAGTGATGAGAGAGCTGGAGGATGTTATCGCTGAGCCACTCTCCATCATTTATGAGAGGTCTTGGAAAATAGGAGAAGTACTTGAGGACTGGAGGAGACAAATATCACACCAGTCTATAAAAAGGGGAAGAAGGAGGACCCAGAAAACTACAGGCCAATTAGTCCCTGGGAAAATAACAGAACGACTCGTTCTGGATGTCATCTTGAAGATAAAGAAGTTATTAGAAGTGGTCAGCATGGATTTACCAAGGGTAAATCATGTTTGACCAATCTGATAGCCTTCTATGGTGTTATAAGTAGATGGCTGGATGAGGGGAGAGCAGCAGATGTCATCTACCTTGACTTCAGCAAGGCTTTTGACACTGACTCCCACAATATCCTCATTAGAAACTACGGAAGTGGGGCTAGATGAGGGGGCAGTGAGGCGGATTGAGTCCTGGCTGTGTGACAGAACTCAGAGGCTTGTTATTAATGGAGCAGGGTCAAGTTGGAAGCCTGTGACCAATGGTGTCCCCTAGGGGTCAATACTCAGCCCAGTCCTGTTCAATATATTCATCAATGACCTCGATGAGGGGACAGAGTGTATCCTCACAAAGTTTGCTGGTAACACCAAATTGGGAGGGCTGGTCAACACTCCAGAGGGCTGTGCCACCATCCAGCGTGACCTGGATAGGCTGGAGGACTAGGCAGAGAAGAATCTAATGAGGTTCAACAAGGGCCTGCAGCTGGGGAGGAAGAACCCCAGGCACCAATTATAGTTTAGGGGTGGATCTTCTGGAAAGTACTACAGAGGAAAAGGATCTGGGAGTCCTGGTGGATGGCAGGCTGTCCATGAGCCAGCAATGTGCCCTTGTTGCCAAGAGGACCAATGGAATCCTGGGCTGCACAGGGAAAAGTGTGGCCAACAGGCCGAGGGAGGTCATTCTCCCCCTCTACTCGGCACTGGTGAGGCCACAACTGGAATATTGTGTCCAGTTCTGGGCTCCCCAGTTCAAGAGGGATATGGAACTACTGTAGAGAGTCCAATGAAGGGCAACCAAGATGATTAAGGGATTAGAGCACCTCCCTTATGAGGAAAGGGTCAAAGAGCTGGGGCTCTTTAGCCTCAAGAAGAAAAGACTGAAGGGAGACCTTATCTATGTTTACAAGTTCCTAAAGAGTGGGCTGAGCTGGACTCTTTTCAGTGGTTTCCAGTGAAAGGCACAAGCTGGAACATAGGAAGTTCCACTCAAATACAAGGAAGAACTTCTTTACAATGAGGGTGACAGAGCCCTGGAACAGACTGCCAAGAGAGGTCATGGAGTCCCCTTCTCTGGAGATTTTCAAGACCTGCCAGGATGCAGTCCTGAGTGATGTGCTCTGGTCAACCCTGCTTTAGGAGGGGAGTTGGACTAGATGATCTCTAGAGGTCCCTTCCCACTCTGTGTAATCTGTGAATCTGTAAATCCATGAATCATCTGGGTACTCTGGGACAGTGTCCCTCATTACAGAGCCCGGTGTTACTTGCTGCAGTGTCAAAGGTAGGAGATTTAGTGTGACATGCAGTAGGAAAACATGTGGCTGTGAAGGCCAGAGGAACAGCTTGAGATCTGGCACATCCTTGTAACTCCTCCTGAGCCACTGCCAGAGCCTAACACAGCCTTCCCCAAGCAGCCAGCCCGGGATGGAAAGGGCTGAGGCCACCAGTGGAGATGCAAAGAGCAGCCTGCCTGGGAGATTGCGTTTGTGCCATTGTAACACATCCCAAATGCATTGCTGTAAAAAGCCCTTCATTTGCAGATTTCAGCCACGTGTTTCTGACACTGGGTGTGCTGATCTACAGGGGCATGCTTGCCCTGATCAAAACCATCGTGCTGCTCCCAGCCCTTCCCAAGCCTCTCCCCGACTCTCTCTTGTATCACCTACCAGCCTCCTCTGAAAGAAAAGAGAGACACCTGTGCAGGCCGGCCGAGTAAACAGCCCTCGCTCAAATTAATTTGATCGGCTCTATGGAGAATTGTTTAAATGAGGGGAGGGGAGGAATTGCCGATGAATAAAATGTCTTGCTGCTCATGGTGATGGAGCTGACACAAAAGGATTATTTTTATTCCATGGAGGAAAGAAGAGCCCTGAGAAGCAGAGGGGAAGAGGGGCTGTCTTAGAGTCCCTCCGGCTGTGGGAGATGCAGCGATGGCTACAATCAAAGCAGCTCCGAGGTTCTCCTGGAGGGAAGCTGTTACGCTCCAATTCACTGACCGTTTCTGCGAGATTGGATGCCAGACGTCAACTCGTGTGAGGCCATCTTAGGGCAAACATCCCCTGCTCTCCCCTGCTCCAACATCCCATCACAGAGCTGCCTGTGTTCCCACCGCTCCCAATCCAGGGGGACACCTGAGCTCCTCAACCCCCACAGGGTCTTTGTCAGTGCAGAGACCCGTCCTACCTAGGCAGTGGTTAGGTTTCTCACCTCCAGCCTGTTGCGCTGAAATCCCCTTCTTTTATTCCCCAGAGCAGGTCCCATGAGTTGCATGGTGTCCCATGGGTGCAGCTTTCCCCCTGAACTCCCTGGCATGGAGGTGTTCTTTCATGCATTTGGCCATCATGCTCCCATTTCGCTATGGTGGCACAACTGTTTCACAGCATCACAGGAGTGCCAGGCCCCATCTCACCCCACGCCCCATCTCACCCCAGCCTTGATGGCAGAACACTCCCCACCATCCTGTATTTGTTCAGGGAATTGTCTCCACTCACACACAGTATCTTGCATTCGTTCCCGTTAAATCACATACAGGTTTTCCAGGTCACACCTCCGGTCCAGCAAAGTCATTTCAAATTCCAGTCCTGCCTTCCTGGACACCTGCAGCTTTCCCATCTGTCCCAGTGTCCATGCACTAGCAGAAATGCTGACCAGATCTTCTCCAGACCAGGGAGCTGAGAGCATCCCTCTGTGCTGACAGCTCTGGGTGCAACTATTCATCTGCGTCTTACTAGCTTTTACCCACTTTATATAGATCTTTCGCCTCACTTGATGATCAGAATATCAAGGTAGACAGTGGCAAAGTCTTCCTGAGGTCAAGATTAATGACTTTTGTGTCTTGCTTGTCCATGAGGTCTATTACCTTGTTGCAAAAAGAAATCAGATTAGTTCAGCATGACTTCTTTGGTACAAATCTGTGTTAGCTGTGATACATCTCCTCACAGGCACTTACAGGTTATTGTCTTCTTCCACGCGTCTTCTGAAAAGTGAGGTTAAACTCAAGGGTCTGTGATTCTCTCTCTCTTTTTGCTTTTTCAGTTTTCTAATCCCCATCACTCTCTGATATTGCCCAAGATAAATGCTTCAGATTAAGGCCGTTAGGTCGAGCCGATGAGAGGACAGCTGCCTCCCCAGGGGGCTGGGGCTGTTGTAGCCAAGATGGTCTCAAACATCATAAGCAAACGCTTTGGCATATGGGCACAGATAACACCTTTTATTCCGCAAACAAATACACCTGGGAAGAAAAGAGAAATGCTTGTGCCCTAAAGCTTGTCTTTTATTCTCCAGATATATATTAGCTGAGCTAATAAAAGGCATTGTGTCTCTCTGCCAGCCTGGGCTGTCTGAGTACAGGCTAACCTGAGCCTTGCTGAGCTGGAGCAGTTGTCTCCCCACTTGATTGTTGGTATCAGCTGTGATGTCCTGAGGACTGGGGGTTGCAGGAAAGGGGAAAGGTGCTTTCCCAGCAGAGCAGATGGAGCATGGATGTGAGCTTTCCTATTTGTTTACCTCCTCTGACTTTCTGACGGTGATATTGACTTCCTGTCAAAAGCCAGGCACCAAAACCAGAATGACCAGAAACTGCTGTTGCAAATTCAGCTGTGAGGCTGGAGAAGGCTCATCCCTCCCCAGGATTAGGCCTCCTACTTTGATCTGCACTGAGGGAAACTGCTAAGCCAGGAAAAGGAACTCAAAGGCTTTCATTTTATCTGGCCTGGGCATCCAAAGGACATCCAGTGGGAGTGGAGGAAATTAATTATTTATTGTCTTTCATGTCATTAAAGAAAAAAAAAAAAGCACCTAGGCTTTGCTGCATGGTTAGAGATTGTAATAGAGCAGAGCAAAAGCAAAAAGATGGATTGCGTTTCAATTACAACTGCTTGTTCAAGAAGAAAAGCTGTGCTATGAAAACACCGCAGCCCAAATGGCTGCTGCAGCCTTGGGGCTGGGAAACTTGGGCAGCAGAAGGAAAGGGAAGCCCAGCCTGAGAAATATCTGCTTATCTACTGCCACAAGGCCAAAGCCAGGGCCGAGGAGGCACTGTCTCACTCAGCCCAACCTCACGGGGTTTCCCAGACTAAAGCACGGGACTGAGTTCTGCTCCTGTAGCGGGGAGAGAATGGGGTAGTGGAGGCCTGAAGTGCAGTTCCTGAGGATGGAAATTCTGGGGTGGCTGCAGGGGGTAAAGACTATCAGAAGGATCTGTCATCCCTTCTGCAACAGCTAAGGAAACTCTAAGTCACATCCCTTTTGCTTGCCTAGGGAAATTTGTTTTGTCAAGGTGTTTGTACCCTGCTCATAGCCAGGGATGTGCTGCCAGGCATGATTTTTCAGAGGTTGGTGGTGTAGGCAAAGTCTCCTGCAGTCAGTCAGATCTTCATTTTGAGTCAGGGTTAGTCTGGGCTGTAACTCAGAAAGGCAACAAGAAAATGAGATGCCACCACTGCCTACCACTGCCTTCTGCCTACGCAGAAGAAGAGAGAGGGCTTAGCAGAGAAATGTCCAGCTCTTGGTTCCCTTGTCTCTGAAACAGTCATAAAACTTGTGGTGACAAGTTGAGCAGGTTCCCAAGAGCAAAGCAGTTGGCTTCTCCCCTCCTCTTTGTCCTTTACCCCTACCTAGCTTGTAGTTCTCTAGGGACCCACGGGTCACAGTGCTTCACAGGGGCAGTTTTTTGTTTTCTGCAGGTTGGAGTGAAACCACTCTCTATCCCTTGACCCTGCGCCTCCCTATGAACGAGCAAACCCCAAGCTGGTAAAAAACTTGGGCAGATCGGACTGAGAGATGCTATAGAAGTGCCATACATCGTGTGATGTGGTTGAGGGAATTGGGGGAAATCAAACATTGCAATCGAGCTGTTTCCTCTGCTTCAGAAAGAATTGCTTGTCTTTCGACTTGAGACCTCTTAAACACCACCACACACTCCCCGTGCACTTATTACTCCATGGGCTTTCAACCTTGCTTAGCAAATGCTGTTTGACTCAGGCCTCTGATAAACCTGTGATTATACCTACAAGGTATTATTTATAGCCTAAAAGAATGGTTCGACATCATGGACTTTCTCTTAAAGATAAACTCCCTGTTTAAAAGGGAAAGCATAACACAAAACCTGCGTGGACTCAGGAATGGGAGCTGTGGCCGGCAGATCTTTAAAGGTAACTGCAGGCAGGGGTCTCTGCCTGTTAGGGATGAGCCTGGCGAGGTCCAGCAGGGTATTTTTGTGATGCAGCTCCTGTTGATAGTGCTGCCAGTGTCAGATTCAGAGGTGAGTGTTGCTGCTTAGTAAATAGTGCCGGCAGCAAGAGGCTGAGGCTGAAGCCTCAGAGGCCAGGCTGGCTGACTGGGCACCATGGCATCATTTTAGCTTTGCCCATCAGAACACAGCCAGGAGCAGGGCAGCAGGGGGTGGGTGTAAATCCCAGGCAAACCGGCCTGGCAGGTCTGCGGCTGCACCCTGGAACTGGAGATGCTGAAAGAGGCTTGAAGGTTGTAAGGGAAACTGGTGTAACACTGAAGCACTGCTTCAGACACAGAGCCTGGCTGCCTCACTGGGGTAATTCAGAGCAGGAGTGAAACCAGAGCCCCATTTCACAGACAGGGAACTACTGGAGAGAGTCCAAGGAAGGGCAACTAAGATGATTGAGGGATTAGAGCACCTCCCTTACAACTCAAATTGCTGGGGCTCTATAGCCCGGAGGAGAGAAGGCTGAGGGGAGATCTTATCTATGTTTACAAGTATCTAAAGGGTGAATTTAAGGATGATGGAGCCGGATTCTTTTCAATGGTTTCCAGCGAAAGGACAAGGGCAACAGACTCAAGCCAGAATACGGGAAGTTCCACTCAAACATGAGGGAAAACTTCTTCACGGTGAGGGTGACAGAGCCCTGGAACAGGCTGTCATGGAGTCTCCTTCTCTGGAGACTTTCAAGACCCACCTGGATGCAGTCCTGAGTGATGTGCTGTAGGCAACCCTGCTTTAGGAGGGGAGTTGGACTCGATGATCTCTAGAGGTCCCTTCCAGCTCTGACAATTCCATGATTCCATGTTTGGGAGCAGCATTTAGCAAATCTGTCACTGGCTGCAGCGCACACAGTGCTGACACTTCAGTGGAGGTGGCTGATTGATTGATCAAAAATGCAAACTATGTCTGGAAAGAGCTAGAGAGTTAATCTAAGGTCTGGGAAATGTTACCTCAAGGAGGTTTTTAAGGCCTCACAGATAAATTAAGTGATAACTTGTTCTCAGCCTAAAAGCACCAGCATAGAAAGGGATTTGCAGTGGTGGGAGGCTCTTTAAATTAGCAGAAAGAGATATAATGGGTAAAGCATACATATTTAGTGTGGCAGTAGCTTGTCTGCATTGCTCACACTCCTTCAGGTCAAAACTCCTTGTCTTTTTCTGAAAGATGTGCTTTCATTCTTCTTTCAGTGCCAAGAGGAGTCATTGGTGTGATGAGTTACTGACTGAGGCTGTGTGAATCATAATGGTTCCTTCTGGGCTTAAAATCTGTTAAAACTACTTTTTTAAATGACCTGGGATTGATGGACAGCATTTTAAAGAGAGATTCACAGCTTTTATAAAGAGGTAACCACAGATTGGAACAGGCCAGGTAGCTGTATATGGTGAGGTTTACAGGCTCCTGAACTCTTCACTTCTCTTGATTCTGGCTATTCTATTAGCTCATGAATTAAACAATCAAACTGTAAGCAGTCAGACACAGCAAGGAGTTATAGCAACAGCAAGCAGGGGTCAACATTAAATCAATGTGATCCTGTAATTGAAATAAGCCTAATGGGAAAAGATGCCCCACATGCCTTGGGGTCATATAAGCTCACCTCTTATGGCAGGCTGGAGCTTTCCCACTTGACAGTAAGCACAGGGTTACAGTCCTCACTTTCAGATCACCATGGTGCAAGCTCTCAGGAATTCTTGGACCAGCTTCCTCCTTGATCCTCTAGCTGTCTGCCTCAGGATCTCACTCTCCATGTGTTTTCTCTGGTTGCTTTCTGGTTGTCATTTTTGACAGAAGATTGAGAGACCTTCTTTCTCTTTTTACCACTCCAATACCAACAATTCTAACTCAGTGCAAGTCCTCCAGTTCCCAGACATCTTGATAGTAGGCTCTGCTGGACACAGTCTGCTTTATTAACATCTCAATTCAGTACTTGGACTACCTTGTGCCTCTCTTTTCATAGATGAAACTGGAACCTTCCTGTCCACTCACTGAAAATGAAGACTTTTTACAGTCTGTTTTTCATCATCAGGGGCAGAGAACAGAAGCACTGAGCCAATACAGCTGTCACCTCCTTATCTTAAAGCTCCCTAGAAAGCTCCTTTACTTTTTTTTTTTTTTCCCAGTGCCTGAGGATTTGGCATCACATAGCACTGGGAACATGAGGTGAGAGGGGTTTACTCTCTTTGCTTCCTCCCGCCTCCCAAAGCTTCTTCCATTAACGCTCACCTAGTGTTTCTTAATTAGCACATTCTGGCTTGGAGCTGCCTGTCTGTGTCACAGCCTTCTGGAACAAATCTGCTGAAACTTTATCTATTGTATGGCAGGAAATATCGAACACTTAGGCTTCTTGCTGACTGACAGCTATTCTTATGCCATAGCATTACATATGTGTTGAGTTTCATTCTCACCCTCAGCCTCTGTAGCATTCCTTGGTTTTTCCTGTCTCTCCTGAGGGAATATACCTCAGTGATTGTGTACTTGCCTTTCTTCAGACTTTTGATGCCAACCCATGACACATGCATGGCTATGCTAAGCCAGGAGATCACAAAGGTTACACCAGAAGCAGGTAGAGTAGCAGGTGGAAAAATCACTCCAAAAGAGCGGGTGTCAGTGGCATAACTGGAGTGGCATCTTAGGGCAGTCTGCAGATTTATTTTGGGGGGTTGGTTGGTGTCCTCACTGGCATTTCAAATTTCCCATTCACTCCTTGGATAATCTAGCAGACGGTCCACTTATAAAATCCAGAGAGGCCCTGGTGGCTTGGAGGGTCACAAGGACTTTGGAAGACAAGGCATCACATCTCCACATGACCTTGAAACATTGGAGAGATGGACTGGAATCAAGGTGAATTCAGTAAAGACCTTCATGCAGTGCCAAAAATATCTGCCGGGGCTGGTCTCGGCTGTGCTTGATCCTGCCTCATTGCAGAGTCCAGACCAATTTCCTGCAATCCAAGGACTCAGAATTCTGTTAATGAGCCCAACCCAGTTGGTAATCCCATGCCTGGAACATGGTATGATTTCAGCGGGGAGTGAGGTGAGAATTTGGCTCATCTTCTGTTCACCACAACGGCTTCCAAGTTCCAGATGGTCATATAGGAAGCATTGCATTGCATTTGTCCATGGT
The DNA here is from genome assembly GCA_004320125.1 of Scolopax mira. Lineage (NCBI taxonomy): Eukaryota > Metazoa > Chordata > Aves > Charadriiformes > Scolopacidae > Scolopax > Scolopax mira. The sequence goes on along the minus strand of BJBW01001065.1, from coordinate 331,761 downwards.
TAAATCAGGGGTTGCTGGAAAAAATCAGCTCCGTTACAGGTTCTCTGCTGCTCTTGCTGGATTCCTGGATCATTTATAGATGGTTGCTGGGGAAGTTAAATTACAAACAATAACCATTCACAATAATCCAGGCTTTTTAAGGATTTTACAGGCTAGGGAGAAGATGGCACTATTTCCCCGGTTACCTTCTTCTCACCTTCAGAGCAATTGCAGCTCTCACTTAGGGATTTTACGCATCTTTTTGGCAAATAGGGTGTTAATGAAAGTATAATTACTGGAATTAAATTTGGATTTAATTTTCTGTGCACAAGTGGCCCCTTTCTGTCTTTCTATTGTTTTCTGCTTGGTTGCCAGCTGTGAAAATATCTCTTTTCAGGATTGCTCGTGATGCTGAGGCACTTGCGCAGTGCCGGGCCAGCAGCAGCGCCACGGGCTTGTCTCCTGCTGGGCTGAATTTCACCCAGCTCTGAAAGGATGCTGAGCACTCCCCCGCAGTGAGGGGGAAGAGCATGATCAGCAAAGTGCCTGGAGAATGCACTATGTCTTGGCGTTTGTGGTGTCTGCATCTTGCAGCACTTTTCACACGGGATCCACATGGTTAACTGTGTTTCAGGAGAAGCAGTGGGATATAAGGGGGTGAGGGAATGTTATTTCTACAAGTCAATTGCTTCTGCCCTGCCTCTAGGTCATTTTTGGTGGAGAAGAACAATTTGAGGACCCTCAGAACATCACCAGGTGCTTGTTCAGTCTTTATCACTTCCTCCCAGACCTGTAGCCTGGTGACAGCTCTGGGCTTTGGGGAGATCCTCACACCAGGATGCTACCAGGAGGATCCATGCATGGGCTTAGATCAGAATGGAAACAGGAGAGCCTAGGAAGTGACTACTCCTGAGCTGATGCTCTAACCATGCTGGCAGAATCTGCAACCAGAACTGATATCTCCACCAAGGAGATACCTCTACCAAGAACCTTCCAGAACGAATGCTGGCTGTTTGCCTCAGCCATGTCCCTCCGTCCCATCTCCAGCAACACAAAGAGCAGGCTGAGGATCAGGCCGTGTTTGCTGTTGTGTTGAGGCCTTCAACCTCAGTAAGGTGACAGGCTTTGTGCCACGGTTGTTCTCTAAATGTAGAAGATCTGTCTTCTTAGTGTGAGGCATATGCATCAGCTTCAGTTGCTGTCTACTAACAGGTTCCTTCTAGTCATTAAATCTGCAATTAATTGTCAGATAGTTGCTTCTGCCAGCTTGGCCACCAGCTGCTAGTTAACCTTGTTCCATCTTTGGTACTGGTGGGACTTGCTGAGTGATGGAGAGGTTACCTTAGGAAGTGCTTACTTTTAGGACCTTAATGACTTCAACATTGTTTTCTTCACAGCTTACCTTTATTTTGTAACACTCTGTTGCAAAAAGCTCCCTTAGTTTCAGCAGCCAGCTGAGCAGATGGGTTTAACTGGTCTACGGCACTGAGGTAATTACATTTTGGTACAACAGAGGCACAGCAGCAAACATGTAAAATTAATTCAGGTGCAGTATCCTGGTTAGCGACTCAAAGCAAAACGCAGTTTAGGAGGCCACCCTTGGCCAGCACTGTGACTGTGCTGTTGGCAGCATGGGCAATCACTAGGAATATATTCCTCTGGTTTCCATAGATGGTGTTGGATTGGCTTTTCCCGTGGCCAGTTATGTCAGACATGCATTAGCATCAGAGGGATTGATTACTGCTTGCATTTCTCTTTGGCTTCTGTTATAATTAAAACAGCAATACATGCACGAAGCAATTAGATTTTAATAATGCTTTTCCAAACAGGATGTCAAGGAGCTTAGTACAAAGATTGGGCTGGAGCCAGATCAGGATCTTAAGACTCAATTGTCATTCAAATGACAGCCTGGACAGCTTACCCCGACACAGGCTCTAGATCCCCTTTTTGGTCAGAGTGCACCCCATCTTTGTCTGCCGACAGGACCTGGCAGACCCCAAGCTCCTGGGTGGCAGGGCCAGAGTGATACACGGATGGGGACAGGTCACTGGTGGTGCATGTGAAATCTGGGTCTGTTGGTGGGAAAGGAGCATCCCCAACTCCATCCCCATCACCACCCCCATCACTGTGTGCCAGGGGGGGTGATGTTGAAGTTTGCACCGGGTTACTCCCTTCAGAGCAGTTATTGATCAGGTCAGGACAGATCCTCTCAGCGCTGCAAGTGTCTCCCAAAAGGAAGACAGGTCCTCCACAGGTGCCCATGCCCCAGGGGAGTGCTCCCTGAGCTGCCTCCCAGCACATCACTGGCTGTCTCCTGTGTTGTTTTACCCTGTTTGTTTCTGGCTGATATGCAGTCCTTGCACCCTGCATCTGCAGTCGGGCCAGGATGAATGCTCTACTCTGTGCAGCTCTTACCCAGGCTCTTATGGGCAGTGCAGTGCTGCTGGGTCACTGTGAAGGTGAACAGAACCCCCAACATCACTGCAGGCTCAGAGAGATGTCCCAACAGCCAGCCACAAGCATCCTCCACCAGGCAGCCTGTGCCAAGCCTGTCTTCTGGAGAGGACTGACACCCTGGCAAAAGCTGCTAACCAGGAGCTTCCAGGGCAAAGGGGCACCATGGTGGGTTACAGCTGAGCCTTGTCTGTCTCTGGGGCAGGAAGGGATTTCTCAGCTGCTGTAACAGAATCGGATCCTGGGGAAGAGCAACTCTAGTTGCAGGATTTCCCATGCTTGCCCTGCATCCAGCTTCTCAATGACCCCTTTTAAACCCTGATTTGCATGCTGCAGCGTAACTCAGTCGCAGCTGATGCGATTTAGTGTGACGTACCACACAGTCCAGGCTAATAGTGTATCTGGTTTCCAGGCCTGGGAGTGCTTGTGTGGCATTTTATCATTTGCTTGGCTGTTTCCTGTGCAGCAGGTGGAGAGAAGCTGTGCAAATCATTTAATTTGTGGCAAATGCAAGACACGGTCTGAAGTAAACAAGATGCACTTTGGTGAGGACGGAGGTAAAATAGGAGGAGAGGGAAAGGAGATGGGAATAAGCAACTGAGGAGGTGGACTGAAAAAGATCTCAGCAGTGCCCTGCCGTAGCAGGGGTGTTGTACTGGACAGCATGGGCAAGAGAGCACAGGACACGTGAGCTAATCCTCCCATACCACTTAGTAGTGCTGAGGCTTCAGCTCCAATCTGGGGTACTGTGTTTGAAGGATATGGGGGGCAGGAGAGCAGCAAGGACAATGTGGCCAGCTGAGAGGCTGGAAGCAGGAGACACAGAGAGATGTGCACCCCTAGAGTGGTCGTGGGCTGGCAGGGTAAGGAAAGCAGTGCTCTGAGGTTAGGATGGTAAAAAGGCAATGCATCCTAATGGCAGCCAAAGGCTTAGGGAAAGGGTTTTGGTGGGTGTGAGAGGGACGGGCTGGTGGCCATCTCCAGGAGATGGTGGGCAGTGCCATCCCTGAGGGCTTTCAAGAGAAATGGCCATGCAGGTGATGAGAGCAGAGCATGACCAACCCACCGCTTGGGGCACATTGTGCTGGGCACCCCAAGTGGGTCAAGTGCTGGACAAACATCTGTCAGAAGCAATTTAAAAGTACCTGCTCCCACTGTGGGCCAGGGCAGGCTGGTGGAGTAACCCCTCCTAGCCCTGCTCCAGGTAAGGCTGGGATTTAAATGAAGCCTACACATGAGAATGTGTTGTCGAGACAACACAATTGTTCACACAGTTGAAGTATCTAGTGCTATTTCTGGAGCATCCCAGAGTTCAAGTGCTGTCACGGAGAGCAGGAGAGATGGAGAGAGCATTGTGGCCTGACATTAAATTGCAGGCTGAGCTTTTTCAGTAAGCAGAACAGTATCAGTAGCAATACTTCTTTCATGACATTAGCATTTAATGTTATTAAGCATGGGGCATCTGTGAGTGAATACATTTATTTTCACTTCTATTTATAGCAAAACTCAGTTTCCAGCATATTTATATTTATTCGGAGTGAAGTACATTCACACGCTCTCATGTCAGTAAGCAAACAGCAATATACTTCCTATGCAAATATTTTCATGAGTTATATTTAAAAAACCTGGCATGAGAAAAGCTTTAACGTGCAGTGTTAAGAGAGAAACAGCAGCTGGAATTTCCTAAGGCAGTTTTAAAAGTGACCACAGGAGATATATATATTGTAACAGTGGTGGCCAGAGAAAGAGGGATCGGAAAAAATGGTAACTTCTTAAAATATACAGTTTGTACAACTGCAAATGATGTCTTATGAAATGCTATGCTCTGTGAGATAACAGTGGTACCAGAGTAATGCAGGAACTGCATATTGGCATCCACGTTTGGTTGCTTTTATTAAACTCTAATCTGTAACAGCTTACTGAGCTGTCATTCAAAAATGCTAAAGTAAAGCTGAAGTAAGAAAAAAATAAGAGATGCTGAGTGATAAAGAAATGTTGCTGGGTGGCTGGTGGTGCTACCTGCCAAATTGCATCAAAGGCTGCAGCTTCAGATCGCTGGTGTCCCTGTGCACCTCAGGGCATCTTCTTGCTTTTGTCCCTTTGGATGGGTTTGGTGTGGGTGGCCATGGGTATTGTGTCTGCCCAAGCCTCTTGCTGCCGGTGCCAGTCCAAATCAAGAGGTGCAGCAGATGTGGCTTCTTGTGGTGGGTACCAGAGCCTGGGAATCTGGGGCATCCTTAGGATTGTTTAGGTTGCATTGGGGTTTGGTGTCTGGGTTTCACTGCAACTGCAGCAATGTTTGAAGCTGAGCTAGAAGCCAAAGTATCGCGTCTAATGGTTTGTATGGACAATCTCAACTAAAACCTGGTTCTTGCTTCCTTCCTCCCTATCTATTTCGTTCTGAGAGATCCCACCAGCTAAAGCATGGGGCACTAATGCCCCTAGCAGCCTTTCCCCCTGATGGCAGTTTAACACACATCATGTGGGCAGGCTTTGGATAACAAGGCTTTCCTCTAAGCGGTGCTAAGACATAATTGAGGTCATCCATCCCATCCAGAAGAGCTTGACAGCACTGCAGAAAGCCTGAACCCAGCAGGGCTACATCCAGGGTTTGAGGGCAGTGGATAATGCAGAGCCTATCCCTCAGGGAGAAGAAGGAAAGGGCATCCCATCCCTCTGGACTTATCCCAACAGTGTTTTGCACCACTGGGACTCCCTGGGCTGGAGGCAAAAGCTTTTGGGTGTTTTACTCCACTCCACCCCTTTTACAAAGTCTCTGCAGGTCAGAGGAGGGTAATCGCCTTGCACATTGGTGTTTTCTCAGTGCTTAGCATGAAATCTGTGAACTGATGTGACTGAAAATCTTTTCCATGCACCTTATGAGGGGTTTATCATCTCACCAGGCTACTCTGTTCCAGGCGGCTGCTGTTGGCTTGTCTCAATGACTGAGGGTAATGATGCCCAAAGGCAAAGCTGTTCTCCAGCTCACACACACACACTGCTCACGGTTAGAGTGCAGCTAAATTGTCCCCAGGGGTGGCAAAACCCAGTGTGGCCTCCTAAAGGAGCAGCGAGCCTGTTGCTGATACTTCCTAATCACAGCATCAGTTGAGGGCAAAGTTAAGGGTATTTGCTGCTTTGACCCATTTCAGACCATAATGTTTTTTGATAACTTTAAAATTTATCTTGCCCTTTAAAGATATTCTTTTGGTGATACATGAACTGAGGAATATGACCACAACCTTGTTTTGAAGTCATAAGCTTCAGACACAAAAAAGGCAGAAGACCAGCTGCTTTCACAGGTTTTGGTGGGTTTCTGCAGGTGTTACTGGGATAAATTCAGATGGAGTTAACGAGTCATTGTAATACCCTATTACTCGGAGCTGTGGGGACTGCCATGGACCCAGTCTGTGCTCAGCTTTCCCTCTTTCCCTTGCTCACTGAAGTTTTCATGCATGGCTGCTAAATGTGGTCTTCTTATGGCTATATTTAGGTGCCTAAATTAGTGGTGTGTAAGAGACATTGCTTGTGGCTCTGGAGTTAGCAAGAACAGGGAACATTCAGTGTGGCTGGAAGCCAAATCACTTTGTTGGCAGCTCAAGCAGAGAAGCCCAGTGCTAAGACTTACTTTCTTAGGCTTTAGGTCAGCCTGGCTTTGCCTGTTCTGCACCCATGGTGCCCACCAGCACCCTCCTCATCCTCCCCTGTGCCCGGGCCTGGAGAGGTCACTGTGAGATGGGCCATACAGTTTACCAGCTTCCCATGCCCAGCCCAGGTAGGCAGCTGGGCCAGTGCTTTCTGAGGGATGCCTGCCCATGCTTCGTTAAATCCTGTTAGCACAACTTGACACAACGTGCTCCGGAGCGTCAGGAGGGATCAAGCTGCAGCACCAATCAGCATGAAAGCAAAAGCCAAACTCCTCCATGGATTTGATGGAGGCTGCCAAAACCCAGAGGGAAGGGTTTGGCTCCTCCTGTGTACATGTCTTTTTCTTGGACAGAGAACAGTGCTTGGAGGGTGAGCAAGGCTGAGGGGGTCCCAGCTGGCCTCCGACGGAGCAGACACAGAGCTGTGGTGATGACTGTCCTCCCTTATGGCTGTGGTTGAGGATTTGACCTTGCTATGAGCTCTCTGCTGCTGCAGAGCCCACCCATCCATCTAACCATCTCTCCTCTCTCCTGTTTGTAAGCCAGCCATCCCTGTGGCATGCTGTGGGCAGGTACCTGCTGTTTAGATACAGGTGACCCCTGCCCACATCCCCTGAACATCACCCAGTTTCCTCTAGTTTCTTCCCAGTGATAGTCTCGGCCCCTTTCAGGTCTGATCTAATTTTGTTTGAACCTCCTGCCTGTCAGACATCTCTGATCTTTTTTCCCACAGCTTTAGTGGCAATGTGTGCTGCTGAGCCACAGGCTGGTGTCTTTGCTGGTTCCAGTGGCTTCATGAGGGTGTTCCAGCAAGCAAGGGCAAGTCACTTGGGGCCACAAGACCTGTCTGCCCTTCTGTGCCTTGGCATGATCCAGTGCAGATGCTAGCAGAGATCTCCGAGTCCAGTATGTGAGCTGGAGCAAGGAGAGGTGCTTATCCTGAACAGTGCAGGTTTCAGCTGAAGAAGGGGGGATGAGCATCTTTAAGGCCAATGATTCTGTGTAGTTGCTGATGCCTGAACGACCCAGCCATCCCCTGGGCTTTTCTGATGGTTTCATTCCCTGCAAGCAGAACATTTCCTGCGTCATTTATTTCCAAACAGTAGCAAAATGAGTCTAAATCCTTATCTCTGGTCTATCAACTAATCCTTCTGCGGGCCAGGAGCAATGCTGTCAAATCTTGTTGTCAGTGTGACTTGAGGCTCTCCGTGGTTGATAAGCACGTTGCTGCTGTATGTAAATGGGCTTCTTGAGAGACCAAAAATGGTCCTGGCACAGATACGTCATCCCCAGCTCAGCATAACTCCAGGTTCACCTGCTATATGTCAGCATCAGGTTGCCCTAAGACCATGGCCCGGTAGGTTTTTGAAGGCTTCAGGGCTGCAGGTCATGTCACAACCTTGTTTGATTGGTGGTTCAGGGAGCCCGTGAGGAAAATTTTGCTGAGTTTGGATTTTCTTGGTCTTCCCAACAGAAATGCTCCAGGAAAGTCTCTTTGTTTTCATTCATTGAATTTGCCAGACCCATCTCTGGCATTTTGCTGGTGGAGGAGCCCTTACCCTGAAGGTGTCCTCTTGATCTACCCATGAGCAGGGTAGAAAGAACAAGAAAAAGTCTTCTCCAGAAGCAACATGCATCTGAAGTCCTGGCAGGCTGTGTGCCCCTTCTCCGTGAAGATGGAAGTTTTGGGCAGCCCCGTGTGTATCTTCTTGAAGCTTCTCACCCCTTTCAAAAATCAGTCTGTACAAGCTTAACCCCCTTTTGCATGGGAAGCTGGTGTCCTAGGTCACTGGGCTGCTTTGTAAAGTTTTTGGGCACAGCTGGGATGGCATCAGGGCAGAGCCAGGCCTGTGGTCCTTGGCCTGACTCAACAGGGGGAATGGTCCCTTCTGCTCCCAGGGAAATTATGGGGACTTTTCTGTCTACATTTATGCCAGCATAATTTATTTCCTTGCTACTTTAAAACATAAACATGTTATGCTTTGTTTAATCGAAACCTTACAGCAGATGTTTTATGATTATGTCACCAGTGGGGGAAGAAAAAAAGGATGCTCAAAAGTGCCAGCATCATGGCTTTTATGGGAGAGTTTTATTAACTCAGCGGTTTACTTCAGCTAGGGAACGAAAGCATCAGCCAAGATGCAGGGAATCCTGTTTAAATGACTCCCATATAACTCTGGACGTGGAGTTTAGAATGTGGCAGCATGGGGAGGGCTTGGGCTGGGGCTCCTCCCAGGGCAATGGATCTGGGGTCTTCAAACAGTCAGTCCTCATCCTCATCCTAGTCCTCACCCCACCCTCACTTCTAGGGCTCCAGCTCAGTCATCTTCCACCTTCCCTACTTTGCTTCCAGTGTTGGTACTCATCTTTGGGGCTCAGAGGACCATCAAGGTCCTTGCAGCAGTTGTGCCCGCCCTGCTGTCAGGGCCAAGAGCCCCCTGCCTCAGTTTCCCTGGAGAGCCATAGCGGAGCCCAGGTATAAGGCAAAGGGAGCATGAGGGCAGTGGGGGCCTGGGCTGTGAGCACAGGAGCATGGGGATATGTAGTGGATCTCCTCTCCACCTCACCTCCCTGGGGTGATGCTCTGTCAGCAGGACAGAGTCCATCCCCATGCCAGCACCTTTTCTGGCCCTGCCATGAGCTTTCCTGACACATCCCTCATCACCATTTAAGCCAAGAGCATTTTGCTCTCCTGCTGGGAACTGTTAATGACAAAATCAATGCAAACGCTGCTGTGAGCAGCTCAGGTACCCGTTTGATGGACTCCTCGGGGACAGACCTCCCATGGTAAGCTCAGCTCTGCATCTGTCAGCGTTGTGGGAAGGATGCTCTGCCCCAGCTCCTGATAAGCCCCATGGATGTGGTGTATGGAGGGATGTAGGTGGAAGATGGGCTCACCTACAGAGCTCCATGAGTGCCCACTCCACGCCTGGCCATGGCATGTGTCAGGAGGGAGAGCCCTTCAGCAGCTGCATGTGAAGGTGACCCTCTGGGAAATTGCAACAGCTCTGCTCCAAGAAGGGCTGTTCCTCGGAGGCCTGATGCTGGCAAAGCCCCTGGATTTGTAGGAAGCTTCTCCCTGCATCTAAATGGATGCCGTGGTACCGGGTGGTGCCATCAGCCAGCCTGGAGCAGCCCAGCCAGCTCAGATGCACAGCTACCCTGGGAAAAGCAGATGGAGGAACAAAGGGAAACTTTCCGTTCCAGTGCCCCGGAAAGGACATTATAATTTTCCTTCCCTGTGTCATCCTGCTTGCCTGGTTATGTGGCGTTAAATTAGGGCTCTGGTTCGGTTACGGCTCATTACAGGCTTGCATGTGGCTTTTCTGCAGCTTGCTCAGAAGCACCAAAGGAGCTGAAGCCAGTGTGAAAGTCAGGGTTTTAGGGACAGCTCGGCAACTAGGAGCTGAGCCTTGCCTGTAGCTGAGGACTTCAACAAGCTTCTGACATGGTTCCCATGGACCTGGTGTTACTACCTGTAGGGCACCAGTCAGCGATCCTCCCTGATCCAACCAGAGGGGAGAATGAAGGGCTTGGGATGGAGGTAGCTCAATAGGAGATATCTTCAGCATCTCCTTTTCCCAAATGAGCGAAGCAGTTGCCTTTTTAGCCTGTCCAAAGGACCTGTGGATGGTGCTGTGCGCGACGCAGGGTGCCAAAGGGAGTGTTTTGAATGCCGTCAGACAGCAAAGCTGCTTTTCTGCAGAAATAGCTAAGTCCTGAAATACCCCGAGCAGCTGTGTTTATCCCAACGCTCTCACTCACAGAGATGCTCGGCTGTGACGTGGGCCGTGAGTACAAACATCGCTCCCGGTGCCCGGAGCAGAGCCACGAAGGGCGTTGCTAACTTAGCAGCATTAATACAAATCAGCCCTGTCCCGGCATGAAGTCCATGGACTCGGTAAATAAAACCAACCCTGGCTCATCCCAGCACTCGGTCGAGGAGCGGGGCTGTCTTCTCAGGAGCAGAGGTGTTTCCAAATGTCCCCCTTCCCCTCCCCATGGCTGCTTTCACCCCGGCCGTGCCCGCCAGGAGCTGAGAAAACCTCTGCTCTGTCAGGGTTGTGCTGGCTGGGATGAGGGAGCACCCCTTGGTTCCCCTGGGGACTTATTTCCCGGCCATCATCACCTTCATCGATGCCCACACGAGCTAGAGAAATGTAGTGAGATGTCCACAGCCATATGACTTTGTCTTTGTTGTGCCCTGGCTGGAGGCAAGGTGTGTGTTTGTAATTGCTGCACCCACGGCCATTAGAGGAACTGATTCAGCGGGAGGAGAATTGATCTCTTCTAAGCGGGGAGAGAAGAAAGCAAGCAGCCTCCTTGCTCAGACACTGAGTGCTGCTCCCTTGGCCTCCCAAGAGCGTCCCCATGCAGAGGCCATGCTTTGGAGATGCCAGGTGGGCCCAGCACAGCAGTTTTCCATGGGCTGGCTTCAAGCCCAGTTGATGATGTCCCCCCCCTTGCAGTACCACCGTGTTGGGGACCTGCTGCCACCTCTCCCGAGCCTGCCTGTCAGACTGGCTACCAGCCCTCCCACTCATCCCTGCTTGGCATCTGCTTTCTGGGGTGCCCAGAGCCATGCTGGGCACAGAGGAGCTTCCCAGACCCAGAGCAAGGCTCCCTCCCCAAATCCAGAGTCAAGGTGAGAGCCGGCAGGCTGGCAAAGGGGAAGGCTGTGAGAGGAAGGCAGCACTGAGCGATGGGATGTGGATGCTGTTTTGGAGGAACCCTGTGGGGCAAATGTTCAGCCTATAGGAGCACTTGGTGGCCTGAAAGTGGATTGGAACATTTCTCTGCTGCAGCTGTGTGTGCCACGATACTTATCTGGAGAGCCCAAACACAGTTACCACTTTCCCAAAGCCCCTGAGTTACGATGAGAGCAATGCATTGATGCTGCAGCCCACAGCAGATGCTGCTCTAAACAAAGCATTGGGTGGCCCTGGTACAGGGCCCAGGTACAGCTCCTGCAGCTTCCAAGAAAAATGAGGACTGATCTATGACTGAACTTGGCATGCTTGTTTCCCCTTTGCTATGTGATTTCTCCCACGATGCTGGTGGTCTGCTCTAGCACCTGGGGATGGAGCCCATGGGAAGGCTGGGATGGGTGTTGGAGAGGCTGGGGGATGGGATCATCCTCACTGTCCCCTATGCATGTGTTGGGGTTGGCACAGCAGCCTGCATTGAAGCTTGGGGACACATCATGCCACGGGAGTTTTGGGGTGTGCCCAGGGGCAAGAGAGCCTAAGTGACAAGGATCGGCCCACGTGGGACTCATCCCATTGGGTCAGGGGCTGTCAGCACCCACCTGCCCTCTTGGGGAACACATTTGGGTGCAAAAAGGCCAGTCATTGCTTCTGTGGCTGCCTCTCGCCAGGAGCACCAGAATGCAATGGGTGTGGTGGGACTGATTTGGGCAGGTTTGGACACCTGCATTGCTGTGACTACTCTGGGAGTTGTGTGTGCTTGGCACCACCCCAAGGTCTGGGGGAAAAGCTGGGTGGTCCAGCTCCATGGGGCTGAAAAGGGCTGGGAAAAGAGGCAAAAGAGTGTTTGTGTCACTGTGGATCAACACTCCCATCCTTGCCCAAAACCTTCCTTACCACCCTTCCCCAACCCGTGGGGGCCTTTACACATCTTATGGCACCCTGACCTTGAAACACAAGGACATGCAGGTCCATCTCCATATGGATCAGCCCACAGTGAGGGCTGTGAGCTGGGGCACAGCATCCCAGCACCAATCCCTGTACCGGATCCCTCCCCACCACCATGGTCCCCCCTGCTCATATCTCTCCCCACTTCCTCTCTTCACAGGCGAAGAAAGGCCAGGAAGTTAAGAAGGGCCCCGAGGTAGAAATTCCGAAGCTGGACAAGCTGCTTAACCTGGTGAGAGAGCCAGAGAGCAACGGAGGGAAGTGAGAGGGGGGAAACAACAGCTCTGCCGGGGGCTGCTGGCTGAACAAGCCGGGCTTTGATGGGTGGCTGCTTGGCATGCAAGCTGCAGGGTCCGCTGCCACCCGCTCTGTGCACAGCAGGAACACTTTCCCTCTGTGCCTGGACAAATAAAGGGAGGTGCTGGAAGAGCCACAGTGTGCAGTCATCTCTAGGGTCAGGCAGACATCACCTTGCTTGGTCCCCCAGAGCCACACAGCCCTTTCCCTGGGCTGCCCAATGGAGGGCAGGTGAGGGCTGGTACTTCAGGGCTGCAGCTCGATGGCAGCCAGTCCCTCCCGTGAGTGGTGGCGAGGGAGACTGAGACCTAGACTGAGCTGCAACTGGAGTGGCAGCCCCACAGCTATGTGTGGGGTCAGCCATGACCCCATGGCCCCTTAGATTTTAAGGTGGCAACCTCAGCCAGAGGGTGGCAGGCACCCGGCCTGACCCTCCACTGCCATGGGAGAGGAATGTGCCATCACTGCAAACAGGGTATCACAGCAGCTCCCGGCTACCAGCTTGGCACGCTTGCAGCTCCCCTCTCCCGGAGGGGCTCGGTGTGGGGGCTCGGCTGCCTCTGCCCAGCTGGCAGCTGCGGGAACGGTCAGGCACTGGGGTTTTCAGAGCCTTCCCACCCTTCCAGTGCTTTGCGGCAGAGGGATTAGCTGCTACGTGGCTGCGGTGGCAGCAGGAGCTGCGGTGGCCTCGCCGCATGCTGATGAGCCAGGGACAGGCTGTCACCACTGGAGCCTTACACCCAGCTGCTGGGACTGGGGACCAGAGGTGCTCGTTCCACTAGGTAGGGGTGGTGGCAGGTCTCCTCCATCTGCTCAGCTGGCCTGTATCCCCTCCAAGCACCCCTGTAACTTAAGGCCACGGCTTGGAAACTCTCCAGTGCCTCTAGCACTGGGGCTGGGGGAGTGCTCCCTGCTGACAGCCCCGTGCCCCCAACCCAAGCAGATGCGCTGCGGGCATGAAAATACCCAGCCAGGTTTCTCATCCAGCATCCAAAAGCCACAGACGGACGCAGACATGAGCACTTCCTTGTTGCCATCACCCAGCAAACTTCCCACAGTCCTGCAGGGATATCACCACTAGTCCTGGGGCAGCTACTCTTCAGCCCTGCAGGACAGGCAGGACACGCAGCCTCCCCCAAATTTTCCAGGTGCTGGGCAGAGCTCAGAGACGCCACCTCGGTCCTACAATCAGTTTATTAGTCTAGTAAAAACACCTCTGCAAAGGGATGCGTTAGCTACACCTGACATGGGGAGGAACCGTGCAGGGAACCTGGCCAGCATCCCTCCCAGCACAGCCCACCCCTCTGTCCCCTTATTGCAGCGGCTGTGCCAGCAGGGACCCTTGGCTATTGCTCGGCTCTAGGATGGGCAGGGCAGAGCCCTCCCAAACCCACAGCACCTGCAGACAGGGCAGGGGAAGGCAGCTGCCAGGCTTGGGGACAAGGCAGACCACCAGCATCCTTCCCTGCGGAGCCACTCTGATCCCCGGGGAGCAACAGGGCCAGAGGACCCTTCAGTGCTGGCACCCTCATCTATCCCCATGTCTCCCACCTCCCCAGAAACAAGCCATCCCAGGCTGCACTTGAGGGGGACGGGGACACCAAGGAGTGTCCAAGGCACCACCCTAGTCGTCCAAGACCACGACTGCTGCCCAAGGGCAGGCCAAACCCTGCTGTCCAGGCTCAGCTGGGAGCAGGCAGGAGGGCAGAGGGCTGTTTGCCTGGCACTGTTGGTGCTAACGCTGGAGGGGATTGACAGACAGACCGCAGACGAACGGACAGACCATGCAGACTCTCTCATGGCTCATTGAACTGGCTGCTGGGACAGACGGGTGCCAAATAACCTGAGGCTGGGGGCACACGGCACCCCAGAGCCATCCCCAAAGACACCCGCTCTGCCAGCAGGGCCAGCGCTGCTACGGTCCCCCCCCCACTAGGCACATCCCACCAGCTGCTCGGGGACAGGCACCCGTGCCAGCCCCTCTGCCTCCCCTCCCCGAGCTCCCGGCTGGCCTCGCTCAGGTCTGCGACACGGTGGCCACTGGCCTGGGCCACAGGGACCCAGGAGAAGCCCACGGGCTGTCCCCGAACACGGGCTGTGCTCGAGGGCAGGGCTCCTGCTGCGCTCGCTGGCCGCTGGGACCCACAGGATTGTCCGCAAAGCACGTCCCTGGCCGCTGTCTCTCCATCACCATGGTCACTGTGGGCATCTGTAGGGACTTTCACACACCAAAACCACGCAGAAGAAGGGCTGTGACCCACGTCACAGCCCCAGCGAGCAGCTTGGTATCCCCCCTGCTCTCATCCTGCCCGGTCCAGCCACCCAGTCCCAGCGCTGGCACGACTCCTTCAGCACAGCCGGGCACCCAGGTCCCCAGGCAGCTCAGGGCTGCAGCAGGTACTTCTCTTCGTTCTTCGCCTCATCCACATCAGAACCCGGGCTCTTCTTGGGGCACGAGGGGGTCCTGCAGGCCTTGCAGAGGATGAGGAAGAGGATGAGGATGAGCAAGGCGATGACGCAGTTAAAAGAAATTGCCACGATCGCTCCGGTGGAGAGAGCAGCCCCCATCGCCACCGTCCCGCGGGAGAAAGCGGGGCCCACGGCTCAGCCCCACGCCTGGGATGGCAGGGCAGGGACGGGGTGAGCAGCAGCCTCTACCCGCCGGCATTGGCAGGGGACAACGGGGACGGCAGCGGTGCTGGCGATGGGACGGGGCCGGGGCCAGGCGGGCAGCAGGATGGCATCGTCCCGTCACAGTTTGCCCACTCGCAGCCGTATCCTGGGCTTCACCACGACGCTGGGAAGGATCAATCAGAGCTTTCCCTGGGCTTCCCCTCTTCCAGCAGGGTGTCGGGGACACGGGGACCCCTCTCCTCCCACCTGCGCCTGGAAGGGAGAAAGTCACTGTCACCGCCCGGCACAAGGGGACAGGCTGCCCGAGCCCCTGAGGACGGGCTGTGGGGGTGCCAGCAGCAGCGCCCCGAGGGAGTTTGGAGGCTGCAGCAGCTCCCAGGTCAGCTGCTGGGTTTGGGGGGACTTTTCCAGTGCCCCACAGCCTGTCTGTCCCCCGCCATGTTCCCTGCGAGGGCCACCAAGCTGGAGATGGAAGACCCCACGCTTCACCCCGGCCCAAACCCTCCTCCCGGAGGCGTCCCCGGGGTGGCCCCGGGTGGCCTTGGCCCACCTCCACCCGCTCTTCCTCCCACCGGGACCCCGCTGCTAAGTCCCGCACTCCCAAACAGGGCGAGCGACTGGGCGGGCACCCCCTCCCCCGCTTCCTCCCGTCCCGCCTGGTAGTTTTCACCCGGGTCGGGCAGGGCCCCGATTTGGCGGGGGGGTGGGGGGTCGTCCCCGGTGCCTCTAACCCCCCCGCCCCACCGGGAAGCGGGACACCGCGGATCCCCCCCCCGGCCCGCAGCGGGGCACCGGGCAGCAACAGGTCCCGCCGGATCTCTTCCTCCCGCCGCGGCGTTACCTACCCGCCTCTTCTCCGTCCCGGGAACCGCCGGGACCCCACCGGCCGGCGGGCGGACGGACGGATGGACGGTGCTTCCCGGGGCACCGGGCCCGGTGGGAAGCGAGGTGCCGGCGCGGGGTCCCGGTGCGGGGCGCGGGTGCGGACGCCGGCGCGGTCCCGCCAAGGGCCGCCCGGTGGGTGCCGCAGCCCCGCGCGCTGCCCGCTCCCTCCCGCCGGCACCGGGAAGGGGCGGGGAGGGGGGTGGGGGGGGGGGAAGGACGGGGACGGGAGGGGGGGCGGGCCCTGCCACCGCCCCGCCCCCGGCCATTGGTGGCCGCCCCCTAGCCCCTCGTGCGCCATTGGGCGAGCGCCCGGCTCAGAGCCCGCCCCCTCGGACCCTGCCCCGGCCCCGGTCCTGCCTGCACCGCCCGCCCCGGCCTGCGGCCCCTCGGGCCCTGACCGGCGGTACCGGCCGCCCTCCTGTCCCCCCTCTCCTGTCCCTGCGGCCCTACCTCTCCTGTCCTCCCTCTGGTCCTCCTGTCCCTCCTGTCCTGTCCTTCTGTCCCTACGGTCCTCCTGTCCTGTCCACCCTGTCCTGCTGTCCCTCCTGTCTCGTCCCCCTGTCCTACCTGTCCTGCCCTGCCACCCCCAGCTGCCCCTGGGTGCCTGCACACCCTGGGGACACTGCCTGGATCTCCCTGCTGCTGCCTGCCCTGCCCCCGTGCCAACCTGTGCACACACACTCACACTCACACCCTGCCTCTGTGCACACTTGTGCACACACTCACACACAACACACCCTGCCCCTGTACACAACTGTGCACACATACACCCTGCCCCTGTCCACGCCTGTGCATACACACACCCTGCCTCTGTGCACCCCTGTGCACACACACTCACACACACCCCCTGCCTTTGTGCACACCTGTGCACACTCACACACCCTGCCTCTGTGCACACCTGTGCACACACATTCACACACTGCTCTTGTGCACACCTGTGCACACACACCCTGCCTCCGTGCACACGCACACACTCTGCCCCTGTGCACACACACTCACATACACACACACTGCCCTGTGCACACACACTCTCACACACACACACCCTGCTCCTGTGCACACCTGTGCGCACACACACCCCCTTTCCCTGTGCCCACCTGTGCACACACACACCCTGCCTCTGTGCACACTCACACACCCTGCTCCTGTGCCCTCCTGTGCACACACACTCTCACACACACCCTGTCCCTGTGCATACCTGTGCACACACACTCACACACACCCTGCTCCTGTGCACACCTGTGCACACACACCCTACCTCTGTGCACACCTGTGCACACACACCCTGTCCCTGTGCACACCTGTGCACACACACCCCCTGTCCCTGTGCCCTCCTGTGCACACACACTCTCACACACACACCCCCCCTGCTCCTGTGCACACCTGTGCACACACACTCACACACACACACCCCCCCTGCCCCTGTGCACACTGGGGCATGAGGCATGGTGTCCCTGCTGGGGCACGGGGGGCACAGGCAGGCGGGGGGGGCACAGGCACCCCTGTGCGTTGAGGGGACACAGGGGTCACTTAGGGACATTCGGTGTCCCTAATGGCACTGGGGACGTGGGCAGTGGCCTTGCAGGCACAGCTGGCTGCACCCTGTCCTGGAGAAACTGAGGCAGGGGGGCAGCCTGTCTGGGGGTGTGGGCATGTCACAGCCCCCCTGAGCCGTGGCCACCAGCCCTGTCAGGGGACCAGAGCCAGGGACGCTGTGATGCAGGGTGTCACCCCGAAGGAGAGATGGTCCTGGGTAAGGGACACAGATGTGACACCAGTGGGGCCCTCCCCGTGGCTGTGGGGGCCCTGGACTGAGTCCCAGCATCTGCAGCTGCTCTGAAAAGCCTCAGTGGGACCCTGCACCCTCCTAGTGGCACAGACACAGCAGTGACATGGGGGGGGTCTGCTGTGGCCTCTCGGGCCATGGGGGGCCTGGCAGGGGGAGGAAGAAGCTGGGTGAGGAAGGGATGAAGAACAGGTCCTTAGGAGAGCTGGAAACCTCTCCTAGATGCTCAGGGGCTGGTGGGCACCACGGTCCAAGGGTCAGGAGACCTCTGGAGCCGCAGGGTGCAGCCAAGAGTAACTCTCGAACAGTGATAAAAAAAAACCCAAAAATTCCTTTGCTGAGAAGGCTTTACCGAATCATGTGGGGTTGGAAGGGACCTCTGGAGATCATCTAGTCCAAACACCCCTGCCAAAGCAGGTCCTCCTAGAGTTGTCCAGGTGGGTTTGGAATGTCTCTAGAGATGGAGACTCCACCACCTCCCTGGGCAGCCTCTTCCAGGGCTCTGCCACCCTCAAAGCGAAGAAGTTCCTCCTCACGTTTAGACAGATGGGGTTGAACACCCCACCACCAGCAGGGAGAACTACACCAGCTGCTGGAGAGGACCCTCTTCAACAGCAAACTCATTGCCACAACTGCTTGTTGCCACATCAGAAGCCACTCAATCAGAGGTGAGCACCTTTCCTTGGCATTTATTGCTAATCTGCTAATTAGTTGAGAAAGGTAGTGTCCTCCTTAGATGTAAGGGAGCGGCAGCTGGAAATGGCACCAAAGTAAATTGGTTTAACTCTGCCCCGTCCCTGGTCTCACCTGTGCTGGAGGAGCAGGGGGATCTGGGCATTTCTCCCCCCGCCCAGAGCACCTCCTCATCTCTGGTGACAAGGGCTGAGAGTGTGAGGAGACCATCAGGAGAAGAAAAAAGCCTTTAAAGAAACCCAGCTATTGCCCCAAAAAAGATGCTCTGTCCTTCGCCCCAGTCAGCGGCGCTTGGGACGAGTGTTTTTGAGACCACAGCTCTAGTGGGTTTAAAAGAACAACAAAGAACACCAAAAAACTTTCCATTTAAAAAAAAAACCCAACCAACCACCATGACCAGTTGTGAAGGCAGGAAGGAAACCTTCCCCCCGTCCCCGGGAAGCAGGGGGCATTTACAGTCAGGAGAGGGAAGGATGTGGAGCAGCAGGACCTGAGGAGAGCTGTGAGACAAGTTCCAGCCCCAGCAGCAGCGCTCGCAGGGTGACCTCCAGCGGGACGAGGAAGACATGACAGATTTCACCTCGGATGAAGAGGAAACTTTATTTCAAGCCCATCTCTGCACATGGAAAAGGAGCGGAAAGGGGAATGAACAGGGTTCTCTGGACCTTACTGTTACCACCACCACCACCACCACCCCCCAGCCAAGGACACTCGTGCAGCTACTGGATTTCAGGGTGGTTGTGACCCGAGCCCACGCCGGCCGCCTCGGTGGGGAGAGGTGGAACCATCAGCTCCACCACCGAGGGGTGAGGGGGGTGGAAAAGCAGCCACAGGCGGGAGCTGACACTCACACCACCCGGGGGGCTCAGCAGTGGGTGGGCTTTCAGGCAGAGAAGTGGCTGAAGCAGCCCCCGTGCCCCACTGAGGTGAGCTCCAGTGACACAGGCTGCAGCCAGGGCAATCCACATCGGGTCCCATCTCTCCTTTTCCCTGTACTGCAGCAGGAGCCACCTCCACTGGCCACACCAGTGGGCCCGTGTGCCTGCCGCCTGGGCTACCGCGCCACCCCGAGCAGCCGAAACCCCCCTCAGGGCTCCCTGACGGGATGCCCGCGGTCCTTGCTCAAGCAAAGATGGCTCCCGTCTCCCCTGAAGCGCAGGCTGTGGAGCACAGCCCGGCGGCCTTGGAGAAGGGAATGTGTCAAGACACAAGTTTCAGACGGCTACAGTCACGTCCATCAGCAAACAGCTAACTTCTCCTGCCCTCCCCTAGCAACTCTGCAAGCCCCCGTGTCCAGCAGCAGCTTTCCAGCCACAGCGGCTGGCTTGTCTCCACAAATTCCCCCAAACTACACCCGAAGGTGTTGCGGTGGCACCTCAGGACTTGGGGCAGGGCTCCCCAGGCGCTCCTCCAGCCGAGCGAGGGTGCTTTCCCGTGCTGGCAGCCCCCCTGCCTCCCCCCTGCTTCCTCTTCATTTGGCCCTGGGGCTCCGCTTTAAGCGTCTCGATCCAGAAGGCATCGAAAGAGCCCGGAGCCTGGTACCCCGGCTCCTGGGGGTCGAGGGCGTCTTTGCTGAGCAGGACACAAATGGCAGGAATGTTTCTCTTCACCGTCAAGGCATCCAGGCCTGCCTCAGGCACAATGGGCTCCCAGATCTCTTCGATCTGTTTGAAGAGCACTTTGGTGATCTGGTGCAGCTCTTTGAGCCTTCGTTTCATGATTTCCACGCAGGTGATGGTCTTGCTGACGGCCTTGCCCGAGCCAGTGAAAAGGATCTGCCTCACCGAGTCCAGCTCCATCTTGCCGATGGCGTAGCCCATCAGATTTCTGATTTTGCTCCCGTCCTTCACTTTCATTTCAATAATATCGGGAGGCAGGTCGGTGAAAGGAAGGGGACATGGTTTCTCCACAATTTTGGTCTTCTTGTAATTCTCCATTCTGCAGCGCTGAAAATGAAAACGGATCCGTTAATACAAACTCGCACTGTAATTGCTGCACAAAGAAACCCTCAGCACAGTCAGCAACAACCTCTCTTCCAAAGGGCACACTGAGCTACCAAGAGCCTGAAGAGGCATTTCCAAAAGATCAGCAAGAACGATTCACTCATGCTGAGGAGTCACTTGTGCCCCAGTCTTCCTCAGCAGGTAACTATGGCATGAACATGGCCAGAGGGCAGGCTGGCGTGGACAGGCAGGTGGTGAAGAGTTTGTTCCTAAGCAGGATGAAATGAAAAACACATACTGTATCTCAAGGAAAAACAGAGAATAAAGGGGTGAGATGAGGTTATTTGGAACAGAAGCCAAGAGAATTCTGACCACAGCTGCACCCTGTAAACCACGCTGGAACGTGGACATGATGAACCAGGGCACAGCCCACCTGCAGCAGCTCGAGTGTGTTACAGAAACAGGCTCTGAGCCCCAAAACTGCCCGGCCTAGGTGAAAGGCTAGGGACTGGGTAAAGAGTCCAGGCTACCGGGCAGACAGCAAGTCAGGGGTAGTGGGCGGGAGACACGTGGGCAGGACAACAGCAAGGCACACGCTGGACGAAGAAAGGGTTCTCTGAGGGGTAGTAAAAGACAGAAAGGTCTAGTCTCGTAGCTCCCCTCTCTGCAAAGGCAGGGTCCCTCTACCGGCACCCGGAGGCCCACCTAACCTGTGTAGAGAAACCCCCTCCCCGCCACAAAAAGCCCATGGTGCCCAGGCACGTGGCGTTCCTGGGGGTTTGTGAGCCCCGTCCCAACCCGAGCCATCACCCCGCACCCCATCCCCTGCGGGGACCGGGCAGGTCCCCCGCTCCCTCTCTGTACTCGGGAAGCACGCACGGCACGGCACGGCACGGCACGGCACAGCCACCATCCCTGCTGCTCCGCCGGGGAAGGGCGGCGCCGGGCCCTGCCATGGGGGTGTGTGGGGATCCCGGGGGGACGGCAGGGAAGGCCGGGCCACCGCCGGGGGAGTAACTGCGACCGGAGCGGGGGGGGGGGAGGCCGGGGGAGGCCCGGCGAGGCCGCTGCTCTCGGGGTGTGCGTGAGGGAGAGAGGATGCGGCCCGGCGAGGCCCGGTGCCAGGGGGCGCCGGCGAAGGCCAGGCCGCTGCAAGGGGCGGCGGTGGGTGACGGAGACCGGCTACCGGGGGAGGAGAGGAGAAGCCATCGGCTTGCGGCGGGGCCGGGGGTGCGGGAAAGGTTCTCACCTGCGGCCGCCTGAGCGCGCCCCTCGCCACAAGATGGCGGCCGGTGCCCACAGCGCGCAGGCGCGAGCGGAAGGACGGAGGCGGCACCGCCCCCTCTGCCAACGTCACCGCCGCGACGTCATCCGGGTAGGAGTGACGTCATGGCCCGCCACGGGGCGGTGGCGGAGGGCACCCCGGAACAGAAAGGGGCGGAGAACGGGACACACGACACGCGGTGACGTGGGGCAGAGGCGGGTGACGGGCACAGACAGGAGGGGGCAGGGACTGAGAAGGGCCAAGGGGCCCACCCCCCTCCACCCCATCTGACGTCATTGGGGAGGAAGCGCAGGGCGAGCTGGGTGGGAGCGGGATTTACCCGCCGCGGCCCGCGGAGGAGGAGGAACAACACCACAACGCGGTCAGCGCTTGGGGAACTTTACTGGCGTCCGCTCAGAGCAGAGGGACCTTTTAAATACGTCACAGACACGAACGCGTCACGGGTGGCGCGGGGCCGAGGTGGTGATGTCACCCTGCAGCAGGGTGATGCCGAGATGGGGGTGGAGGGAGGGGGTAAGAGGCTGAGGAGACGGGGTGCAAGCCGTGCTGCAGCCGCTCCGGAGCGACCCGAGGGTTCCCCTCACGGGGGGGTCTCCAGGCTCCGCCATCACTCCGCTGAGGGCTTCGCCTCCTTGGCCGCTTCCAGCCGCGTCAGGATTTCGTTCCACTGGACAAACTGCTTGGAGAGAAGCAGGGTCTGGAGGTGACTCTTTAAGGAAGCACAGAACCACAGCGGGGTGGAAGGGGCCTCTGGAGATTATCTAGTCCAACCCCCCTGCCAAAGCAGGTCCACCTTGAGCAGGTTGCACAGGAACTTGTCCAGGCAGGGTTTGAATGTCTCCAGAGAAGGAGACTCCACCACCTCTCTGGGCAGCCTCTGCCAGGGCTCTGCCACCCTCAAAGGAAAGAAGGTCCTCCTCATGTTTAGGTGGAACTTCTTATATTCAATTTTGTGCCCATTTCCTCTTGTCCTGTCCCTGGGCACCACTGAGAGAAGACCAGCCCCATCCTCCTGACACCCTCCCTTTAAGTATTTATAAGCATTAATTAGATCTTCCCTCAGCCTTCTCCAGAGGAAAGGGACATGGAAACCGTGGGGGAGAACTACCCCCTCCTGGGAGGCACTTCTGAGCACTGTGTTTCGAGGGGCTTTCCACAGGAAAGAGCAGACCTGCTCCACCTGCTGTGGTTTCAGGATGTGTCTCACTGGGACTCGAGATGGCCACGATTAGCCACTGTGTGGCTCGGGGAGGTGGCAGTGGCCAGCAGCCACCTGGCGGAGCGCTGCAGCAGCTCTTTCCTGCCCCGCTGCTCCCGACAGTAAAACGGAGACATGGGTGTCACCACAACAGAAAGGTCACTGGCCACTAAACACAGAACCAGGGATCGCCTGTTTTTCAACCAGGAGAACAGGTGGGCCACACGGCTGTATCAGCCCCTAGGTCAAAGGATACCATTTTGTTGTAGTCTTCAAGGAGCGTCTTGACACCGTCGGTGAGATCTTGACGCTGTTCCTGTGAGGAAGGGAGCCACGGTGAGCGAGCAGTCAATCAGCTGAAAGACATCTGTCCTCCCAGTCCCCAACAGCACAGTGGGAAACTCGCCCAAGGCCACCACTGAGATCAGGCTGTGGCCACCTGCTGCAGCTGAAAGGGTTTCAGTGGTCAAGAGAAGCGTTAAGAACGTTCCAGCTCATGAAACACTGAAGCTCCTGAGCTTGCACTACTATACCTGTCCCCTCCTCAGCATCCATGCTTTGCTTGCCCTCGCAGCAAAATGCTGACAGGGGACATTAGGTGCTGCCCAAGGCCATTCATCACCAGCTCCACGAGCACTCGAAGGGGGAAGGAAAGGTCCAAGAGACAAGGTGACAGTATCCACAGCCCTCACGGGACTGGGATGCTGGAAGAATGCTATGCTTCTCTTCAGGGTCACAGTGAGGGGGGAACTGCCTGCTGGTTAAAGCCACCACTGCTAATTAAGTTATCACTCAAACCTCCATCTTGAATGGGCTTACGGCAGGCAAAGAGCTTCTCCAGTTCAGACTCCACTGCCAAAAATCCTGCCTGGTTCCCACCTCTCCACCCCTTCCCCCTAACTGCTGCATGAAACACGATTCAAAAATAAACCTCCTATAAACGAGCAATTCAAGCAACTGCAAACACTGGTCTGTGGGCAGAGGTGCTGACAATCCCTGCCAGGCAAGGCTACCTGCTGCTGTATGTGGATCTGAGAGAGTCGCTGAAGCTTGGCCGCGTGGTCAGGAACCGCTGAAAGCACAGAGGAGACATCCACTTTGGTTTACGTCACATGGGATTCAGTTACCCAAACAAAGACCCTTCTTTCTCCACGAGCGTATCACGGCAGCACTCTGGTGTCTGAGTGCAAGCACCACAAACGCACCTCTTATACCACGCAAACCTCCCCGACCTCCCCTGCATATTCAATACCAAGTTTATTTGCTAACTGTTTCTGGGTGGCATTAATCGGGGGGTGCCTGCGGTGATGCCCTACAGCAGAGTAAACCACCCAGATGAATTAAAAAAGGCATCCCCGCTTAACCCCAGGAGAAGGGATGTTCTGGCCACGGAAGAGCTCTTAGGCAGGAGTGGCTCCACAGCCTGGTGGTGGTGGTGACCTGCAGGTGGTGACCTGCACAGTGCCCAGCCACCCTGCCAAGCTGCTGTCTCTAACCTACTTCCCGACCTACTCTGTCACCCCCTTGACCTTGCGGGGGATGTCAGAGCAGCACGAGGGAGAAGCAGACATCAGGTTGTGTGCTTAGCTGTCCTCGACTCTGAGGCTCAATGAAATTAAAAAAAAAAATAAAAAAGAAAATAGGATAGGCACCAGCTTGGGGGTGGCTTTTGCAGCTTAAACTTGCAGAAAATCACGTGTACCTTGGATACTGCTACTGTCCAAGATAGGCTGGAGGTTCTTCACCTGCTCCAGAAGGGCTGCTCGGGAAGGAATGACCTGCTCCTCTGGTCGGGAAAAGACAAGAAAGTGCATCAGTGAATGAAAGATGCTGCTTTGGCTTTTCATAAATACTGGTGAGGTATATTTTGCAGCTGATCTAGCTGTACAGAATTTTAGTCTATTCCTGGACCTTGGTTCAGGCCAATTTAACACAGAAGAACCTCTACAAAGTTTTATTCACAGACAGTATCAAGGCTGAACCAAATTCTTTGGGGCAAAAGAGGACAAGGCTGGAAGGTGTTTAGAACATATCCAAAGGTCTCCCATTTTTATCACACCGAGAGTATTAGGAGTAGGGTGAGGAAAACTCACTCCATTTTTTCTTCTCAACCTTTTATTAATTCAGAGTTAAACTGATAGTAAATGATACTAAAACTGAGACTAAAAAAATACTAAAAAGATCAGAACTGACAAAACTGCAGCGTGGATGTGCACAGGGGAGCACTAAGGGTGACAGATACCCTTGTACAACCCATCTCTCTGAGAGCTCCAGAGAGGGCACCTTGCCAGATCTTCACAACTAAAAAAAATCATCCCAATCTAGCTTAAGTAAAAGACAACTTCTGCAGGGCTAAAAAGCCCCCCCCCGTCTTCTCTCATTTCATGCCCTACCTGCCAAGATGAACTGCAGCTTCATGGCGTCTGGAACAGCCATCCTATCAATGTACTGAGGGTCGAGGTATTTTATTACATCTTCAACTAGAATGAAAAGTAGGTTTGGAGACAAAAAGTAGGAGAGATGTTATTGCATTGACAAGTGCAATTTCCCCCCCATGCTATACATCAGGTTACTTTGTAAACAGTGCCCATGGGTTTCTTTCAGATTGATGAATTTCTATAGCACTTGAAAATATGTAACTTTGGAGCACTGTGACCAAGAACTGACAAATAGCTCAAGCCGAGTAACTGCTTCACAACAGACATTTGCTTTTTGTTTGGATAATGATATTAAAAGTGAGTGAAATCTGCTTCTTCCTGCCCTCGACACAAAACCAGCCAATAGCCCTCCATCCAGGTCCTTAAAATCATCTAGTAAATACACGATTTACATTTTTATACTGAACAGCCACCACAACCTTGGACCACAACAACCCTCCCTACAGCCTGCTCCTTCTGTGATACCAGACAGCAAAACTTGGTCAAGAGACAAAAGCAGCAGTCTGGTATCTGCTCCTGATATCCCCCAGGTCAGAAGTGGCTCCCCAGATCTATCTACCAATGGCTGATCCTTATTCATAGAATCACAGCATTGTCTAGGTTGGAAAGGACCTTTCAGATATTTGAGTCCAGCCACCAGCCTAACTGACAAAAATCATCACTAAACCATGTCCCTAAGCACCATGTCTCCCCATCTTTTAAACACCTCCATGGATAACAATTCCACCACTTCCCTGGGCAGCCTGTTCCAAAACTTGATAAGCCCTTTGGTGTAAAAATTTTTTCTAATATCCAATCTAAACCTCCCTTGGTACAACTTGAGGCTATTTCCTCTTGTCCTCTCACCTGGTACTTGGGAGAAGAGTCTGACCTTGCTACAGCTTCCTTACAGGTAGTTGTTACTACTCCCACCACACACAGAAGAGAGCTGCTCTAGCATGCCCAGGAAGTCCAAGCATGCAAGAACTCATTTCGGGAGCTTTGACAACCCTGTAAGCCTGTATTTCAGGCACAGCAAATCACTGCACTCACACACAGAGACATCAAGTAAACAACATGCTGCAGTGGCCCATTTCCCACACTGAAGAGCCCAGAGGAAGAACTGCGAGTAGAAAGACCTCACTCAGTTACTCATTTCTCTACCAAATACACAGAACAAGAGCCCAAAAATCAATGCGGATCACGCCTAGAGGCGTGAAGGGATTTCTGTTTCGGGGAGCGAAATGCCACACAGGGCTTCAGAGCTCCCTCGCCCCCCCCGAGGCCGCTCACTTTTCTTAAACAGGATTTTGATCCTCTCCCGCTTGCCGGCGATATTGCTCAGCGCCACCTGCACCTTCACCAGCTCGTCCGCCACCTGCAGAAGGCAGAGAGGAAAGGGACAAGCCTGTCAGACCCCGATGAGCCTGGGCCTGTCAGACCTCGCCGGCCCCGAGCGTGGGCTCAAGGAAAGCCCGGAACGGGTCCCCGGAGGGGTTAGAGCCGTCCCCCGGTCTCCGCGGACCCCCCCCGGCACCTTCCGCGTCCCGCAGGCCCCATCGCCGCCTCCGACGCGCCGCTCCAGCTCCTCCAACCGCCATTGCAACCGCTGCAGCTCCACCGCCCCCGCCGCCATCTTGCCGCCGACCGGAAGGAGCCGCGCACCGCTTCCGGCCCGCCCCGTCCCCGTTGCCATGGCGGCGCGTTGCTAGGGGCCGCCGTTGTCGTGGAGACGGAGCTAGGCCGGGGCGGGAAGGGGTGAGTGATGGAAGGAGGCGAAGTTGGGAAGGACGTGCGGGGGGACGTGAGGAGCCAAGGCCCTCTCGGAGGCGAGGAGGGGAGGCCGCAGCTGGTCGATGGTGATTTGCACTGCAGAGGGAGGCGTTGCAGGCCTCCCGCCGCCCGCCCCGGGCGGTCGATGGCCGCTTCGTTCCGGCGTGGTCCTCCAGGAAGGAGGCGCAGAGGTATATATATATATTATAAAGGCATTGATAATAGCGATCTGTGGGCCGTGTGGATGCGGGGGCCTTTGAAATCCAGGAGGCTGCCGCAGGCCTCCCCCCAGGCCTCAGCCTGCCCGGGTTCACCTTTCTCCTATCGACTGAGGTGCTTGCTAAAAAGTGAGATGCTAACGAGCGCAGCCCCAGACTCACCACTGCCTGCAACCGGCACTTGCAACCATAGGGATCTCTCAAAGGGATGAAGTGAGTTTGTGGTAGCAGCACCCACCCCAGGGAGAAGTCCAGAGCCTCCTTCTAAACTGCAGTTTAGGAGTTCAGGAGCCTCCAAAGCACCCTGTAGTGTTCCTGGCTCAGCCTGCCCACTGCCCCATCATGCTGGCATAGCCTCAGTGGTGCCAGAGCTGCCCCAGGCTGGAGGGCAGTCCCTGCCCCTCGCAGGCAGTGATCAAGGGGCACTGCTATGCCCCAGGCACCAAGGAACACCCTGTCAAGGTGTCAAGCCAGTCTCTTAGGTCAAGCCCATTTGCTAATAGCCAGTATTTTGTTAGTATGGCTGGCAACTCAGGCTGGATGGCCCTGGGGACCATTTCAGTGCCCTTTGCCAAAAGCAAACCCCACTGTGCCCTAAAACCACTTTGTTCTTATAGATGTTTTCCTACAGGAGGGTTGTACAGGGCTGACAGGCTGTAGAAGGGAGCTGTGGGGTGGCCCAGGGTCCCAATAACCCCTATGTCCCCCCAGATCTCCCCTGGACGAGCTGTGCAGAGCAGGAGGAGCCTGCTGAGGCTCTGTGTGCTCTGCCTTTTTTCCTGAGGATCGATAGCTGGGCTGTGTAAGAGGGATCTTCAGAGGGGAAGAGCAGCGCTTTGTTCCACAAAGGTGACAATTAGAAATGGCTTCATTAACAGAAGTGGCTGGGGGCTGCAGAAGGGGCTGGGGGTTGGGCACATCTTGCTGATAGGAGGTTTCTGGCTTTACCATAGCCTGTGCCCAGCACGATGGGCGATGCCCACAAAGACACAAATGCCCTTGCTAGAGAGTGACAGGTCACCCACCTACTTCCCAAGGTGACAAATTCAACCAGTCCTGGGACTCAAGTACACAAGGGGCTTTGGGATTGAAGGACATCTACCCTTTAGAGTCCCACCCAGCCTGTGAGCCTGGGAACAGGGCTAAAGCATAATGCACAGCAAATCTGCCCCCTGCTACTTGATGCTGAGAGTGGGGCTCTGACCCTTTCCCATCCCTGGAGCCTGCTGGTGGCACACTGATGCCATGGCCACCTGCCCCCAGGGAGGTGTGGAGCCGGATCCAACACTCCTCCTGCTAGGCTGCATAGTCCCCACATCCCCTGTCTCCTCCATCCCGCTCAATTACAGTCCCTGTGGGATGCAGGAAGCGGGCATCGATCAGAGCTGGTTACTCAGGTGACAGCAGCTGTGTCCCCGAGCCCCCCAGGGAGCGTGGCAACACACATCACCCCCTGAGCTGTGTAACGAGTGGGGACATGGGCCCGCGTGTGCCCTCCTGGCTCCCCAGGGCCCAGGCACTCAATGAGCTGTGGCCAGCACTGCCTGGCAGTGACAGGGGACACGAGACCCCAATTAAGGCTGCATCGATCCCACTCTTGGTGGGCTCTG
The DNA here is from genome assembly GCA_004320125.1 of Scolopax mira. Classification (NCBI taxonomy): domain Eukaryota; kingdom Metazoa; phylum Chordata; class Aves; order Charadriiformes; family Scolopacidae; genus Scolopax; species Scolopax mira. The sequence goes on along the minus strand of BJBW01001065.1, from coordinate 303,288 downwards.
CTGGGCCGTGCTGTGACTGCAGGAGTTCTGTGCCGGGGCTTAGCTGTACCTTGGCCCCAGAGTAAACACCCCAGGACTGTCTTGAAGTCAGGGGCACGCACTGACACTCTCACAAACACACACACACAGGGTGAGCCCCACTGCAGTCTGGGGCACACACAGACACACTCACAAACAAGCAGAGGGAACCCCACACAGACACACTTACACACACACATATACACACAGGGAACCCCACTGCAGCCTGAGGCACACACAGACACACTGACACACACATATACACAGAGGGAACCCCACTTCAGTCTGGAGCACTCACAGACACACTCACACACACACACACACACACACGCAGGGAACCCCACTGCAACCTGGAACACACACGCACTCTCACACTCAACACCCTTCCCCCCAAAAAACCCCCCATACATACTCCCACCCTCTCGCCTTCATACCCACCCACAGGGTCCCTCTGGCCGAACCGGCCCGGGGCAGCCCCCAGGGTCCTCTGCAGGGGTCTCGTATTCCCCCCCACCGTGTCCCCATCCTGTCCCCGCCGTGTCCCTGCCCCGAGGCCGCGCCGCTGCAGGACCCTGGACAGCGCCCGCGCCGCTGGGTCCGGGGGCTCCGGGCGGGGTCTGTCCCCGGGGGCTCTGTCCCCATGGGTACCGGGGGCCTGGCTTCGTGGGTGCCAGGGGTGGGCCTGTCCTCATGGCTGCCGTTGTCGGGGTTGTCTGTCCCCACGGGAGCCCCCTGTGCCTCTTCATATGCATAGGTGGCTGTATGTTTGTGCAAGGGCAAGTGCATGCTTAAGCACGTGTGTTCTGCACACGTACGGGGGGATTGTGAGTGTGTGTGAGTCTGCATGCCCTGGTGCATGCCACTGAGGTTCTGCAAGGGGGCACTCAAGCGATCTGTGTCTGTCTGTGGTGACCAAGCTGCCTGCACACCTCCACGCTTTCCCAAGTGCTCCCATACACGCACCCATGAGCACCCATGTGTGTGCCACTGTTTCCATTTCAGCTCCATCTGGGTCACCTGTGTCCTCTGTGGGCATTGCCTAGTTGCCAAGCTGGGCCAGCACTGCTTGCATCTCGCATGGTGCAACCTCAGCAGCCCACGGCCATGCTCCTTGCCTGGCACAGGCAGCCTGATGAGGTCCCCCACCCATCGTTGAGCTGCCACTGGGTAGCTTGTGGGGCCAAGCACCTCCACGAATGGGCTGGCGTGGCTCAATTTGGTGCCCAATCTGATCCAGCCCATTCTTCAGTGGTCTGGTGGGTTCAGGGCAACTGTTTGCACCCCAGAAACTTAGGCAACCCTGTGCTAGAGGCAAAGGTTGTGAGGCTGCCTGTGAAACCTCAGACCCTACAGCTGTCGCCCCAGGGTATCAACAAGCTGTGGGAGATGTCCTGAAACCCCAAACTATTCCCAGTCCAGGTACTGGAGCTTGGCACGTAACACACACCACCTTCCACACCGGTTTGGTTCAGCAGTTCATTTCCTTTAATAGATACACAGAGTGGCATGGCCGCGGTGGGAGTGCTGGGGGAGCCCGGTGGTACCGAGCCCTGGTCCCCCACGCTGAGGTAGAGGTGAGCGTTGCTCCACGCTCGCCTGCTTTGGCACCCAGGGGTGCAAGCGGGTAGGGGAGGTGCCCACACAGCCCCAACGAGGTAGTTTGGAGTGCCCGGTGCGGTGCTCTCCATCTCTCTGCCCCCCCTGGCTGAGGACCCCGTCATCCAGGTGGTATTTGGTGTGTGTTGGGACACTGCTTGGCCTCCCTGCCTTGCCCCCACCAACAAGCTCCTCCCAGAGCAGAAGCCCCACCCCAATATTCACACCTCACCCCCACCCCAATTAGCTCCATTCCCACCAGTCCCACCAGTTTCCCCAGTATCCATCCCCAAGGGCAACTCCTATGAGTTGTGGACATGGGGGGCTGCGATGCCACCACCCTGGGGGCTCCCAGGACCCTGGGGGTGTCTCAGGGTGGGGGAAGTGAGCCCAACCAGCATGGGAGAACTGTGTCAGGGGGTTTGCAGTGGGGGGGGGGGGGGGGCAGAGNNTGGGGGGGTTTGGGGGGGGGGGGGGGGGGGGGTATACAGGGGACACAGCGTGCATGACCTATAGTTTATAGGGGCTGCAGTGTACAGGAACTGCAGTGTTTGCACTGTGGGTGTGCACAGGTGATGTAATGTGGGCACCAAGGGTGTGTCTATAGGGGATGCAGCGTGTGCAATGGGGGTGTCTATAGGGGATGCAGTGTCTACAGGGGATGTAGTGTATGCACCAAGAGTGCAAGGAGCACAGTGTGCATAGAGATGTGTACAGGGGAGACAGCAGCTAAGAGGTGCAGTGTGTGGACTGAGCGTGGCAATTGTGTGCAATGATTGGTGGTCCTCAGGGGTTGGTACTGGGACTGGTGCAGCCTTGAGGAGAAGGACTTGGAGGTGCTGAATGATAAGAAACTCAAGATGACCCAGCAATGTGCGCTCACAGCCCAGAAAGCCAACTGCATTCTGGGCTCTATTAAAAGAAGAGTGGCCAGCAGGTCAAGGGAGGTGATTCTACTCCTCTGCTCTGCTCTGGTGAGATCCCACCTGGAGTTTTGCGTCCAGCTCTGGATTCCCCAACCTAAGGACATGGACCTGTTGGAGCAGGTGCAGAGGAGGGCCACAAAGATGATCAGAGGGCTGGAAGGCTTCTCCAATGCAGGCAGGCTGAGAGAGTTGGGGTTGTTCAGCCTGGAGAAGAAAAAGCTCCAGGGAGACCTTTAGCAGCCTTCCAATATGTAAAGGGGGCCTACAGGAAAGATGGGGAGGGACTCTTTACTAGGCAGTGCAGCGATAGGATGAGGGGTACATGGTTTTAAACTGAGAGAGGGGAGATTTAGATTAGTTATCAGGAAGAAACTTTTTACTGTGAGGGTGGTGACACATTGGAAGAGGTTGCCCAGGAAAGTCATGGATGCCCCATCCCTAGAGATGTTCAAGGCCAGGCTGGATGGGGCTTTGAGCAACCTGCTCTGGTGGGAGGTGTCCCTGCCCGTGGCAGCGAGGTTGGAACTTGACGATCTTTAAGGTCCTTTCCAACCCAACAGTTCTATGATTCTACATGGAGGACCTGGTGCGTGCACTGAGGTGTGTATAGGGGCTGTGGTGCAAGCACTGAGGTGGGTGTAGGGGCCACAGGGTACACTTCTGGGTGTCTATAGGGGCTGCAGTGTGTAGGGGATGCAGCATGCGGGGTCAGCAGGAGCTGTATGGGGCAGGGTGGGGGGTGTCACCTGGGGGCAGCACCTGGGAAGGACAGTGCGTGTGTCGGAGGCCACACACGGGGAAGGAGTCCCACGCACGGGGGTAAGGGATAAAAGGGGCCACGTGGCTGCTCACAGCCTTGCACGGACACAGCTCAGTATTGAAGCAAGAGGCACCTTCGGGTCCCCCCATCCCATCTTGCTGGCTCAGCTGGGTCACACAGCTGAGCCCCCCAGGCCCTGGGGATCCCCAATTGCTTTCAGGGTTGGGGGGGGCATATCCCCTATGGTGAGGAGCTGGCAGGAGTGTGGCTGTGTGAGGGGGCTGGGACCAGTGGGTTTGGGGCGGGCATAGGGTTTGGTCGGCTCTGGGTGCTTCCTCCACCTGGTGCCGGAGGGGCTGGGGGCCGGCGGGCAAACAGGACACCTGGTGAGCAAGAGAAAGGGGGTTAGGACAAGCCCAGGACTGGGGGCTCTCCTTGCCTAGCACCCAGGTCAGAGAGCACCTCTGGGGGCTCCAGCCCCACCTGAAGCTGTCCTCTCTATCACACTTGGTGCCTCCCCCAGCCCAGCCATTCCTGCCCTGCATGGGGCAACCCCCAGAGCGGCCCAGGACCATTTGGCTGACAGGCCAGTGTGCTGATTAGCCCTGACCTTTCCATCTTGTTAAATATGTAAGTCATGAAAGAAAAGCCAATGATTTGAACTGGGGCTGTCTCAGTGGGGCAGGCAGGATCCGAGGGGCACAAAGTGAGCTAAGAGACAGGTAGGTGCACACCATCACCCCAAAGGAGCCTCTGTCCTAGCAACACACCCCAACATCTTCCCCTACACCCAACACCATGGTCTGCAACCATCCAACCTCCACACCCATCCAGAGACCCTCTGGGCAAACCAGAGCGCTTTGGGTGACCCCAAATCCAGTCCCTGTTTGCAAGACCCTGCTGCTGGGGGATGACCCCAGCTGTTTTTTTGTACTTCTCAACTTGAGTCCCTCCATCTGTCCGTCCGTCCGTCCGTCCGTCCATCCATCCATCCATCCATCCATCCATCCATCCATTCCTTGCTTTGGCCCTTCAGCGCTAGCTCCTGCTGGGGGACAATTTCCAGCCTCGCTGACCCCCTCCTTCTCTGCCCCTCTCCCCAGGCCCTGCCACTTCATTACGATGGATTTTATAGTAAAGACATCAGATTGAAGGAAGGACTTGCTGGCCAGGCAGTGGCTATAAGTTATTGGATTTCCCAGCCGCAATTACACGGGCCAAGCGGCCCTTCTATTTACCTGTGTAGACAACTCCATTTATTTCTATTGACATGTTGATACTGCTAATGCCGTTGGTGGACAGGTTCAATGCAGTCTCCTGTCTGTCATCTGGGGAAAGGAAATACCAATATGAGCATTAAGAGAAACAGAAACGAGAACCTGCCCCAGAGAGAGAAGCTGGGTTCCAGCCTCTCTGGCTGTCCATGCTCCTTTCCCATCCCTGCTACTCCTTCCAGGGGTACCAGGGGATGGAGTGACCCAAGCTGAAGAGTTGCATCCCTCTACCTCGGTTGGAGATCTTGACATTCATGGGGAACTGGGAGGCCACAGCCAGGAGGTTGTGCTGCAGCGCGTGTTGCACCAGCCGCTGCTGCTCCTCCACCGTCAGGGCCACTTTCTTCTCCGGGGGCTCCCCCGTCTCCAGCTTCTCCCGTAGCTGCTCCAGCACTGCTGCTTGTGAGGCAGCTGCTGCTTGGGCCGCTGCGAGGTGGTGGCCGGCCAGTCCCACTGGGATAGCGATGCGTCCCGGCACTGCTGCTGCCAGCACGCCATCCTCTGCAACGACCGAGAGAGCTCAGCACGTCCCCCCATCACCAGCCCCATCTCACCATCCCCAGCCGGTGCCACCTCCATCCCAGTAGCATGGACATCTGGGCTTGGTCCTCAACCAAGCCCAGGAGAAATAAACCTTTCTCAGTCTCAGAGAGGGACTAAAAGAACAAAATCGTTCCTGTTTTCCCCAAGCAAAAAGGGCAAGAGCAGAGAGGGAACATCCCCGTTGCCGGAGTAGTATCCGCCCCAGGAGAGAGATGCCTGCCACGGGGCAGACGTGGTCCTCACCCACCTTTCTTCACAGCGTGCACTTGGCTGAGCTGGTTGCAGCTGTGTGTGGAGATGCTAAGAGCTGGCAGAGGCATTTTGGGAGAGCCCAGCAGCGTTGGTGTGCCGGCCGGTGAGTAGTTGAAGAGCGCCGTGCCGAACGTCTGCCTCCGTCCCTCCCGACGGTTGCTGTCGATGGCGGCCTGGAGCTCCCCGGGAGAGCTGAGCGCCCGCTTCTCACATTCGTAGGGATACAGGTACTTCATGTATCTGCTCAAGGAGAGGGCCAGGATGAGACCCAGCATCACCTGGGTCAGCCCTGTGCTGAGCAGGAACCACGGTGGAGATGGAACCCGGGAAGGGGCAGAGCCCTCTGTCCCCTTTTGGGGCACGGCAAGCAGCACCCCGATGGGGACTCGGGAAGATCCAAGCCCCCCCCCACCCGATGCCATTGCCAGGCACTCACTGCGTGCGGAGGGTGAAGGCAGCGCTGGTGATGGAGGTAGGTAGGTTGAGGCCCTTGGTGATCTCCCGCCAGATCTTCTTGTTGATGACTTCGACCAGGCCACCCTTGTCCGTCACCAGTCGGTACAGTGTGTACAGGTCCAGCACTTGCTTGGCCATGATGGGGATGCGGTTCACGGGCGTCCCTTCCAGCCGCACACGGAGGGGGAGAGAAAAGGGCATGGGGTGAGCCCAGGGGGGCTCTTAATCCTTGCAGACACTTTGTTCCCACCACCACTGCAGGTACCAGCTGCCCCCAAGGGGAAGACATGTCTCTCTGTGCCCAGGTGAGCGCTCATGGACATGGCGGGTGCTGGCAGGACCCCCAGGCACCTGGGAGAGCAGTGCCATGGCCTGTGAGCAGGACAGACCCCAGGATTCTAGCATAGGGTCTCCATTGATGGAGCTGTTGGTATGCTCTCAACTGGGATGTGGGGTCATGGTGGGATGGGCATAGGGATTCCTCCAGAGCCCCTTAGAGAGGGTCATCCCCCACAACTCTTAGAACTCCCTATAGAACATCTCCCTCCAACTTCTGTCAGAGAATCCTAGAAGGACTCTTTTGGCAACCCCCTTTCAGAGCCCCATAAAGAGACCTCTACCTGAACTTTATAGAAGGACTCACCCTGTAAACCTCTCTGAAGGGGGGGCTCCCCCCATAACTCTTCTGGAGGGACTCACCCTAAAACCTCCCAATGGAAAGGTTCTCTCTCTTAAAAATCACCCGCAGAGACCCATAGAGAGGGACATCCCCCTGAATCCACAGAGAGACACCCCTCCCCACAGATCCTCCCAGCAGCCCCTTGAAGGCCTTCAGTGCCCCCCCACCAAGAGACCTGACCTCAAATCCCCTTCCAGTAAGGACACAACCTGTGGCCTCCTCAGCATCACCTCCACATCAAGGCCAGGGTCAAGGGAGCATGGGGTCACCAGGGATCTGTAAACCCAGTATGGACCAGCGTGATCCCAGAAGTCACCACCTCTGTTTAAACCCCACCTCCACACTTTTCCAGGACACCCAAATAGCCCCAGAACTTTGCTCTGCCCCACGGCACCTCGGGGCAATGATCCGGGCAGTGGTTGGGAGCTGCGGCAGGGCAGAGGAGGGATGAGCATCCCATCCCATCTCGTCTCGTTCCTGTCCCATCCCACCCATATTTATTCCTCCTGTGGGGTGGCGGGGCACAGGCGCTATTGGAAAGCCATCCATTTGGCCGGGGGAGGCTGTCACGGCTGCGCTTCGCACCTCAAACAAAGCCGTCACTCACCGCCATCCTCCAGCATCCCTAATTTATGGCCCCGATATCGGCTCGGCTTCTTCACATAAGCCTGAAAAATGAGGTCTTTTTATTCCTTTACTGAGTTCATTTAACTTTTTTTTTTTTTTTTTTGTATCTGTGTTGTTCTCCTGGACAGGAAGAGGGGAGAGGAGTTTATCCTCCTGGGAAAAAGGCAGAGATATCGACTCAGTATCTGCTGGCGGTCGCTCGCCAGCCCTGCCCAGGAGCTGCTGGCACTGTCCCCACCACCTCAGGGGGTCCAACTCTGGGGCTCCCCATTACCCCAACATGCCAATGAGTTTGCAGGGTCTCAGCTGATTGATGGCCTAAGGACTTCTTTTCTTTTCCTTCCCCAAAGCTGTGGTGGCTAATGAAAGTGGCTTGCCATTAATCTTGGGGCTGCATGGGGTGGGCAACCGGTGCCCGTCCTGCTGACAAAGGGACTTGTCTGCATCCCAGCAGAGTGATGGCCCCAGCCCTGGTCAGGGTGAGCGGCACAAAAGCCTGGGGAGGTGAGGCAACCATTGTGGTGCTGCAATTAGCTCCTTGATTAATTAATGGCCCTGTGTTATCAGCAGAGCCCTTGGGGAACAGGGTGGTCCTGGACCCCGAGCAACCAAAAGCAGAAATAGTGCCCCTACAACCCAGCTCACCACTTTCGAGACTGTCACGGAGGCTGGAGCATGCAAATGACATGCCTCACTGCCTGCACCCCCTGTCTGATGGGGGGGATACCATCACCCCCATCTCATCCCTGCTCCCCCAGATCCCTTCCAGCAGTCACCCCCACCTGCCATGGGGTCTTGAGTGTCCTCCCTGCCCTGTGCAACAGGGTCCGCTGTTGTTTCCCCAGCCCTGCAGATTTTCTGCCTCTCTGAAAAATGCCCAGACAGACTGAGCCCCTTTCTTTAGGGCTCACCTCAGGGGCATCAATCCACCTCTGGGACACAGCCCAGGGGTTGCCCACACACCCCTGGGATCCCCAGCAGCACCCATGCTGGCTCATGGGCACTGCTTCTCAGCCAGGTCCCAATGGCCCCTGTAATGCTGTTCCTGCCCCAGAGCCCCCTGCTCCCTTTCTCTTTGCTACCTGGTTCCAAAATCCCCCACTCCTCCAACAGGCGCGCTCACATCTGCATTTGCACACCCACACCCACAACACCCACACTCGTACACCCGGACCTGCACACCAGCCTGCCCTCCCTGGGCAGATGCCACCCTTTCAGAGGAGGTGTGGGATGAAGGGGACAGGAGTGGGACACCTGGACACAGAGGGGTGAGGAGCAGCGTTGGCAGGGAAGCATCAGGCTCCCTCCCTCCTCCCTGCACCACCAGGCGTTTGCTTAATTAGCCCCGGCCCCAATGGCGAGGGAGTTAATTAGCTCTGGAAAGAGAGATAATGAAGCCGCAGAACAGCCCATGAATCTTGCAGCTGATGGATGGTGGGGGGCTGAAGCAGTGCTGATGGTCCTGCTTGCTCCCCACAGCCCCACACCGGGGACAGGGGGATGAGGGGACACCCATGGGACAGCACCCAGTCCCCCAGCCTCCCTCCAGACATGAGCCTCAAAGCCATGATAGCCTGGGTGAAACGAGCTTGTGGAGTCTCAGCCCCATCCAAAAGTTGATCATTGCCACCCCACAGGCAGGTGGGCATCTTCACCACCCTTCCCACAGGCATGGGCTGGGGGCGACTGTCCCTTTCTGCCCACCCTCACCCCCCACACAGCCAACCCTGCTGCTCCTGCACCCCCCTCACCCCCCACCCCCCTCCCAGCCTTCCCCCGTTAATTAGCTCGGCATTAACCTCTGCCTGGGGTTTACTGGCTATTGAGCGGTATGTTCATTAATCCACACACCGGCAAAAGGCTCTAATTAATACGGCCGGCCACACGCCCGCGCTCGGCAACTTTTAATTGTTGCAGGCCAGGCTGGGGAGGGCGAAGGTTAAAGCATTTATCGAGCCCCCAGGAGCCGCCTCGGCCCCCCATGCCGATAGCAAAGATTTCCGATGATGCGGCCGGGCTGGCTGGCGAGCCCTTAACCCCTGGGAGGCCAGTGCTGCTGCTGGACCACTGATCCCACTCCTGCAGCATCACCAGCACCTACGTAAGGGTGCCAGCATCCTCACCAGGCACTGCCAATGGAGAGTGCTAATGGGCACTGCTAATGGGCAGTGCCAAGGTCATCCCCACCAGGCACCTCTAAAAGGTCCTGGAAACTGGCACTGCTAATGGGCATCGTTAATGGTTTTTTTTGCAAAGGGTTGCCACCAAGGGATATGCTAATGGGCATCTGCTAGTGGGCATCAGCAATAGGCATCACCACCGATCACATCTTGGGGGTCTCAGGGGAGCTGCTGTGGCCAGCAGGCACCCCGTGTCGGGGGGTCAGCCTGGGGCAATGGGGGCAAATCTGTTGTGTGAGTTTATGCGTGTGTGCATAGGAGATGGTGGGGAGAAGCCTCACAGGACCCGCCTAGGGGGCTTGTAGGGACCCACAGCAATTTGGTGCTGCATGCTGTGTGCCCCCACCTGGCAGCTGGAGCAGGGGTGCCAACGGTGCCCAGCCCAACCACCCACTTTTACCTCTCTTCTGCATGAAACCGAAGAGGTCGTCCAGGAATTCCTTGCGTTTCGGGTCCTCGTCCAGTTCATAGAGCTGGGGGCAGGAAAGAGAGGGGTCAGTGCTGTGGGCACACATGGGAGCAGGAGGCAGAGGGAGGACAGTGCCAGGGGCAGGACCCTGCCTGTGCCAGCACCACCGCTGGCCTCACCTGCCCACTCTGCCAGCAATGGGAGGTCCTCTCTGCCCCATGGACAGGACCCCCTGATGCACCCTCCACGCTGGCAGTGCTGGTCTCTCCCCATGCCCGGGGGCTGGTGTGGGCTCTTCACACTCCACTATTTTGACCTTTGCTGCAGAGAATCTGCATCTGTGCCTCAGTTTCCCTGTCCCTCAGCTCCATGGGTGGAGGGATGAGAATGTTTCAGCCCGGGAAGATGATGCCAATGTAGGGGGGGGCAGTTGCAAATCCCAGGGATGCTGAGCCCTGCTCTGGCTCAGCGGCCTCCCAGCACTGCCCAGTGCCAGTGTTCAACAGGTCACAGCAGAGTCACATCCTCACCTGCAGGGAGATGCATCCACCCACCCATTCACCAGTCCTGGGGCAGGGCAAGCTGGCAGGACCAGAGCCCTGGGTGCTGCCAAGGGAGCTACAAGTGCCAGAGCTGCCCCACTCGACCAGGGTGACAAGGGCTATCGACGACCTGATAAGCACAGCCTGAGCCATGTCACTGGGAGACAGGACTGGTTGATGGCCAAGGACAGCGTGAAGCACCTCTGCAAAGGGACGTGCTGCCAAATCCTCCTCCTCAGCAGGGCATGGGGCCCCTAAATCCATCTTCCTTGACTGTGCACCAAGGGACCAGGGTGTGAGCACAGCACTGACACGTCCCTGCAAGGCACAAGGACTTCCCACAGTGGGTATGTGGCTAGAAAAAGCAGATATCCTCACACTGTGCACAAGTGCACGAGCAGAAAACAGAGGGTGCAGCTCCGTGTGTGCCCCAACACTGGCCCTCGTTGTCCCAGCAAATTTGTGTGTGCACCAGCACACGTGCAAGCCGGTGGCACTGCACGTGGTTGCACAGATGCACACAGTGAGGTGGTGAGGATGCTTCTGTGTGTTGGATGGAGGCAGGTCCAGATGGCACGGAGGGAGTCCTGGGGGGGTCCCCGGGGGAGATGGCAGTGGGGAGGCAAGTGCAGCCCCGACACCAGGGACGCGAAGCGCCGGCTCCCTGTGAAAGCCAGGGCTCGCCTGATTCCAGCACAGCGCCTGGGTGACCATGACAAATTGAAGCCCACCAGATCGATGGCCCAGCAGTAAAAGTCAGAGCACATGAAGGAAAAATTAGCACCAATCGAAGGCGCTATAGACACCAATTCCTCCCAGTGAGCCTGGTAAGAATTTAAAGCCATTGAAAAGAAACAAAACTCAGCAGTCCAGAATGGATTTCCAAAACATATACAAAGAAATGCAAGCTGGAAAACAAAGTCAGGCACAAAATAGAGTCGTTTAAAAAACAATTGTGCTGGGAAAGGCCGTTAAAAACCAATAGAAAGGGAGCGCACCCCCCCTCAACAGAGCACATCATTCACCAGGCAGATAAAGGGAGCTGGGCTACAGGGGATGGGGGGGGGGGGGCTGTAGGGATGTGATGGGGACCCATGAATGCAGGGATAGGGGGACGCAGGGACAGGGGATTGTGGGGATGTGAGGACATGGGGGACATGGATACGTGGGGATGCAGGGACTGGGGGATGCGGAGACACACGGATGCAGGGATGCTCCTACAGGCACCCCACAGTTCCCATCACTGGACAGTCACAACTAAGCAGTGCTCATCTAACCCCTGGGTGCCAGCTGCCTGTCCCTTGTCTAACAGTTGGGTGCTCCTGCCTGTCCCTAACCCTCACTACAGGTGCTACTGCCCAGCTCCAAGATGCTCCATGGTGCTCCATCCCTGCCCCTTCCTTGCCCTCCGGGCACCACTTACCCAACCCCCTCTTTGCAGCAGGGTGTTCTTGGGGTGCCCCAACCTATGGGTGCCAGCACCTTGTCCCTTCCCTCCACCATGGTGCTACCTGCCCTGCTCTGTGCCTGTTCGCCGTCGCCTGCCCCTTCCCAAGAGCTCCTCAAGCCATCGATTCTGGTAACTAGGTCAGGCTTGGATCCGAGCTCCAGGGGGGCTGCTTTGATTTCTGCCCTGGGAAGGCTGCATGAGCCGGGGGATGCCTGCGTTCCCCTGCCTGTCCCTGCCTGCAGCACAGCTCCGACCCCCACCGCTCCACACCGAACCCTTTCCCACCCCCTGCAATCTCCTGGCTTGTCAAAGCAGGAGCAAACCCCCCCAAACCAGCAACCACTGACCATCCCATCACCTTCCTGGGGGGCCAACCCAGGCTTGTGCAGCACCCACAGCTCCGATGGACCCCAGGGTACTGCTCACACTTCTGCTCCCACCAGGGCAGGAGGGATCCCACCTGGCACGTGCCACCACTGCCCCCAGCCCCTGAAACAGGTGTGACCTCCAAGTGTCAGGATCTATTTTTCCACCATTTATTAACCTCTAACCTTTTATCTGTGGAGCACCCAGATGCAAAAACACATTACATCAAACGGAGAGCAAAGGTCAGCTTTTAAGTGGAGATGAGAGTAGAGCCGAGTAACAGGGGATGCAATCGGGTGCCCCATGAGATTTGGGGATGCTCAGGATGGAGAGGAGGTGGCTATGGGGGGGGGGGGAACTCTTGCTGATAGGGGGGCAGGCTGGGTCCCAGCCACAGCTGGCGATGGGATCCAGGTGCTACAGGTTCACAAGGATTCCATGGGGTGGCATGGGTGGTGGTCTGCTATAGCCTCCAGGCATGAAGGGGCCCACAGACACCCTGAGGACCCTTATCTAAGGGACGAGCCAGCTCCATCCCCTACCCAGGGTGCCTGGCCCCAGCACCCACCCTCTTCCTCCTGCAGGGTGGGCACTGGGGTCTCCTCACGTAGGGACTGACTGTCTAAGTGGCAGATCACACTCCCCCAGGGTGATACATGGTCACACACATCTTCTGTGGGTGTATACAACCCCACACCGGCTGACACAACCACACAAGGGGTGTGCACGACATTGTGTGGGTACCCACAACCCCGCAGGAGTGTGCAGAACCCCTCATGGACTGGCACAACTCCACACAAACACGTGCACAACCCTGTGCGTGCACACACACACACACGTGCCCTTGTGTGGGCCTGTACAACCCTGCACAAGCATGCACAGCCCTGCATGGGTGTTGCACCACCCTTCCACAGGCACACAGAGCATCAGGTGAGAGTGCCCAGCCCTGTACACCCACCCACACGCACACACACACACACAGCCTGCACAGGTACAAATCCCTGCACGGGCAGGGATTACAGGGATACGTCCAACTGTGTCCAGATGTGCACAGCCTCCTACGAGCAGGAACAGTCCCAGGGGGGCAGGCACAACCCCAGGTGAGAATGCACAACCTTTCATGGGCACCCCCCCTCCCACATGTGCAATGTGCTCCCCCAGACGGGCACATACGACCCCAAAATAGGCACACACACCCCCAGATGGGCATGCAGAACCCTGTATAGGCAAGCATAATCCCAGATGTGCACTCACTACCCCAGATGGGCACTCACAACTCCATATGGGCATACACAGCCCCAGACAGACCTCCCTCCCCCGGCTGGACACCCCCACACCCCACAGGGGCCCACACCACCCCAGTGCATCCCCCCACCTTGCCCCTCGGAGCCGCCGGGCCGGCCTTGCCCGGGGACAGTTGTGCAATGTGAGCGGCGGCTCCTGCTTGCGGTGACCTATGAGCAAGGACCCTTTTAATCGTGTTTGTATTGATATAATTAGTAACTCATTTAACGCCATCGATGTAACTATATTCCTCTATAAACAGAAGTATTAAATTGTCAAGCCCGGGGATCGATACCCCACTGGTGTGCAGCACGGCTCTGCTCCGCCGACCTCGGGGACCCCCATCCACGGTCCTCTGCTCCCCTAAAATGTTGTGGCAACCCTAGCCTCCCCAACCCCCCTACCTTTGTCCAGTACCACCACTAGGGCGCTGGCGTAGTGGGTATCCTTGTCCCCCAACCCACCCTGGATGCAGCTCCAGGGACCCCATTCCCTCCTGTCATCCCATTGCCATGGCGACGTCTTTATTCCTTAAGGGATGGGGATAACGGGGCTTGTTGGGCAGGTTAAAGGTCAGTGGGTCGAACACGGTTTATTAAAGGGACACGAATAGACCTTGTGCCTCCCCCTCCTCCTCACCGCAATTAAATAACATCGTTAGCACCTCTCACTGAGCCGGGAGATGACACTGCCAGAGCTGGGGGGACTCATAGGTCTGGAGCTGGGGTCTCAGGCACCTCTTAGCCCAGCTGATCCCCTGGACAGGGGAAGGCTGTGGTGAGGTGCTAAGCCACCCCCCAGGCATCTCCAGGCTGCCCTGCTTCAGCAAGCCACCCCCATAGACTCCCCCAGGGCCCTGCTACCAAAGGAAACAACAGCAGGAGGACCCCCCGCAGCCCCTGCTCAGCTGCCACCTCCTGCTGGCAGTGAGGGCTCACATCGGCAACCAGGATTTAATCCACTTAATACGAGTTGTATCGATCCCAGACCCTGCTCGGCTCCCCCCTGCCAACCTCTTCTCCCCCCTCTCCCCCCCTAAACCCCGAGCTGCTTAATATGCACTGCATTGATTAGTTGCACTGCTAATTTTTCCATCTGGCCGCTGTTCACGCAGGGAGCTCAGGCGATGCTCATCCCCATGCACCCCCCTCAAAGCTTCCTGGGGTGCAGCTGCACGCCATGGGTGGCCAACCACTGACAGGCTATTCTAGTGTCCCTGCACCCCTCCGGAGCATCACTGTCACCTCTGAGCTGGGGGTAACTGGCTCCTTCCCCAGGGAAATGGTGTCACTCGGAAACTGGGGTGTCCCCCCCCCGGGTTGTGTCCTGATGGCATGGGGGAGAAGTGCCTCAGTTTACCCTGCAGGCTTTCAACCACAGGAACTGGCTATTCCCAGTTGATGCACAGCCCTGTGCACCCCAAGGTGCAGGGACCCCAACAGTCAGAACCTCCCCAGTGCACACACACACACACCCCCCCCAGCCACGGGGCACACATGAAGGAGCCAAGGGCTTGCAAGCTCCCCCCACCCCATCCACATTGCCAGAGCTGGGGGGCAGTTCACTCCCCGCTGGGCACAAACCACCCCCTGACCTTGCAAACCAACACTCGCCTCCGCCACCAGTCGTTAATAAGTTAATGGTTACGGGACGGCTGTGCCCAGACGCCGGCTGCATTCTGCCGGCTCTTAGCCGGCCGGGGGGGTGAGGGGGGGGGATAGAGGGGCTGCACCCCTGTCCCCGCACCCCCGACGGGCTCTGGGGTGCTTGCTCCCCCCAACATCCCCATCCTCAGCGGTCATCCCGGCGGTGTGGCCGGATTCCCCCACCCAGAGCCCTCTCCCAGGGCTGCGGCTCCCCCCTCGAAGCCTTTCATCATGCTTAATATTTAACGGTGCTTTATAGAGCAGGCAGGTTTAATCGGCGCTGATAATGCGGCGGATCCGGCAGGTCATTAAAACCCCCGCTCCCCGCATCGGCGGGTGCCGCCGCTCCTGGCGGGGGGGGTGGTAGTGGGGAGGGGGGGTGGGGGTCTGCCTGATGCAAACATTAACCCGGCTCCCTGCAAGGTGAGCTGGCAGCGCCGGCCTTGGAACGGCAGCCCCCCAACCCGCCACCGCATCTCGGGGTGAAAGGTGGGGGAAGGGAGGGGGGAGGAGGGGGAAAGGGGTGCTCACAGGGTCCCCAGCTTCCCCCTCAACCCATTTTACAGGAGGGGAAACTGAGGCACGGGGGCGCTGGTATGGGTCCCCCCCAGGGTTGGAGCTGGAGGAAATTGCGCTGCGTGGTGCCCCCCTGGGCACGGTCTGCGGGGCTCCCGACCCGCATCCCTCTGGCTGGGGGGGGGGGGCATGTGGGGGGGGGGGGTGTCTCGGCTCCCCGTCAGAGCGTGTCCCCCCATGCTCGGCCCCTTGTTACTCGTTCATGGCTGAGCAGGCAGGGAGTCAATGAGGGGATTTGTTCGGGTTAACCTCCCTGACCCGCCGGCGCTTGCCACGCTGCCGCCTCCCCCTCCATCTTTCCTTTCCATCCCTGCCCCCCCCTCTGTCCCTGCCCCCCCCATCCTTTCCTTTTCCTTGATCCCTCTGGGGTGACCAGAGCTGGGGGACACCCCTCTAGTGCTGGCACCACCCCAGGCGTCCCTCAGGACTCATGCACACCTGATATACATACATAGGTGTGCACAAGGGGCTTGGACGCATATGCACAGACCCCCCTATAGGGGTGCATACCTGCGGGGGGGGCCTGTGCACACGCCTGGGATCTGCATTAGGTACTTGGTGACCCTCCCATCGCTTCCAGCTCCATCCCCTTCCTCTGGCTGCTTTGAAGTGATGGTGGGGGAGGAAGGGCTGGTGGCACACCTTCTCCCCCTGCAACAGAGATCCTGGCCCATGCCACCACTGCCAGAAGAGCAGAAAGGGCATCGGGGGCTGGTGCTCGAGCCCACTCCACCACCAGACACGGGATCCAGGATGGAGCTGCAGCCCACAGCGGGGAAACATCGCTCCTGCCAAGGTGGGCATCCCCAGTGTGTGCCCTGTGCCCTAGGGGACAGGTCTCTACAGCCCCCATGTACAACGCCCAGCACACTCGCCCTGTGCACACTCACACACCCAGCGTCTCCCCCCCCCTGCCCTCTGCACACACTCACCCAGCCTCAGTTTGCTCTGCACACGCACACATTGTGTGCACGCTCTCCTTGCACACACTCACCTCCAGGCACAGTCTCCTTGGGCAAACACCTGCCCTGTTCACACTCACACAGCCCCTCTACGTGCTCTCCTTCTGCACACACACCCCCCCCCATGCACATTCCTGCATCCCCCTACACACTCTCCCTGTGCACACCCACCCCATGCACACCCACACACCCCTATATACTCTCTTTTTGCACACACATTCTGTGCACACCCACACATCCCCTATACACTCCCCCTGTGCACACTCACACGTCCCCATTGCACACACGTCCCCCTGTGCACACACAGGCATCCTGTGCACACTCACACAACCCCTATTCACACTTTCCCTGCACACCCGCATACATCTTGGGCACGCTCCTGCATTTTCTATACATTGTCCCCCTGGTGCACACACACTCGCCCCCGGCATATGCTGTCCCCTGTGCGTGTTGACCCCCATGCACACCTGAGCTCACTCCCACACAGCCCCCCCGCCACCAGTCGCAAAACCCCATGGTCACCCCGTCGGGACCAGATCCCACCTCCCTGACACAGCCCTGCCCAGCCTGCTACCTGCACATGGGATTTACCTCCATTATTAACCCAATTAATGGATTAGCAGAGGCCCAAGTTTGCGAGGGGGGTGTGTGTGTGCCTGTGTTCCTCCTCCTCCCCCCCCCCCCCCCCCCCCCCCCCAAACTCCCCCCTCACGTCCGATTGCAGGGCAGCAGCCAGGGAGGGGCTCCTGCCTGCACTCCTCTTCTGCCTGCAGCACCTTTATTCTCACACCCTTGATTAGTTTTTACACCTCCGCTTTGAAGCCCCCGATCCCAAGCCCTCGGGACCACCCTCCCCTCCCCCTGTCTGGGAGATGGTGTTGCAGCAGTTGCCAAGGCTCTCAGCATCCCCCAGACTGCAGTAGGGCTGGGAAGGGCCCTGAGAGGGGGTGGGGGTGGAAAGGGGGAGCAGGGGGCTGGCAAACACCAGGACTACTCAGCACTGGGGCAAGGGGTAGGTGCAGGGTGGGATTTGGAGGGGGACTCAGCTCCCAAACCCTGCCCCAACACCCAACACCCAACACCCTGCCTCTGTGCCTGGAGACACTGCACATACCCTTATAGACACACACGGATGTGTTCAGACACGCACGGGCACACCATATGCGTGGGGGCACACACGTGGTGCCATACACAAGCCTACACACAAGCACATATGGGTCCATACACACCTATATGGGCACTCGTATAGGTCCATGAACCCTCAGATGGGTTCATACGCACTTGGGCTCTCACATGGATCCTTACACACATGTAGGGTCTCCCAGGGATCCCTCCACACGTGGGCACTCGTACTCCCCACATGCAGACGTGTCAGACTCCCACAGGCATACCCCTCCACTTATACGGGCACTTATATATGGATCCATAAACTCATGCTGGTCCATGTGCCTGCATACATGCAGAACACCTCCACACGCACTCCCAGCCGTACCCCAGCAGCCCCCCACTCCCGCCCTGCGCCCTCCACACTTGTGCCAGAGCTGCTGGAGCTGCTGCCGCTGGGGACTAACGTGATGACCCTTGCCACCTCCCGGCTGCAGGTGGTCCTGGCCCCAAGGCACAGCTCTGCCCACAGGTTTGCCATCGAGAAGCCCCCAGGCAGCTGCGGCCAGGAGCAACCACCACATACATCCGTGTCCTCCCCCACTGCAGTGTAACCAGAGACCCTCTAATTTTTCCCCGGGAGCCCTGCGGTTGTTGTTGCTGCACCTGGGTTGAAGATGTGCCGGAGGCAGGGACTGGGGCAGGGAGACCACCTCCCTCTCCCCAGGATCCCCCTCCTGAGCTGCCTCTGTCCCCCCAACCCTGCAGGTGAAAGCGAGGGGGACAGAGGCACCTGCCACGTTTTGGGATGACCCTGAGGCATGGGAAAGGGAACTGATAGACCAGGATGTCCATGGTAGGGAGGGCTGCAGTCAATCCATAGTGCTTTCCTCCAGGCTTTGAGACATGAGCACACCCATTCATGGCCAGTGACCCCCCTCCCCCCAAAAAAAATGCATGGAAAGGGTAGGTGGGTGGAAGAGGTGACTACTGGCATCAGGGACAGATGTGGCAGGAGCAGCACCATGGTAGGAGGAGGAATGGCCACAGCAAGGATGGCTGTGGATGATAGCACACAGCTGCTGGCAAATCAAGCCATCCCCAAATTAACTGCTGAGGCTACCAGACACCTGAGAGTCCCCAAAGGGCCATCCAGTACTGACACCCCCCCAGCTGCTCCAGAGCAGGGAGGAAAGAGGCTTGGGAGGTCCTGATCCCCCCAGCCACCACCGGACAGATCTGAATGTGCTGCGGGGCTCCTGGCAGGGAGGGCATCCTCCTGCCAGCGAACACTCCGCTGTCTCAGAGCTGGGCACAAAACCCAGATGTCTGAGTTCCTCCTGCTGGGGGCCTCCCCACGGTGCCACCTCCAGTAAGAGTCAGAAGATGGACAGGGAAGCCCTGGGATTGCTCTTCCATTGCTTGGAGGAAACCAGGGCACCTGTCTCCACGAGGGGCTCCCTGGGGGCAAAAGCTGAATTCAGGGGGCTGAGCTGGCACCAGCAACGCCAGGCTATTCCCAGGGCCCTCCAAGTCAAATCCAGTGCTGCAGCAGGACAGCATCACAACTCGGTGACATCCCTGTCCCCAGGAAAGGGGAGAGGCTCATGGATAGCGCATGGTCAGATGCTGCTCGTTGCCCCCCACCCCGGGGCTGGGGCTGCTGCACAGTGCTGGATGCTGGAGATCTCCCAGACCTTTGCCTCTACCCATGTGTCCTTATCAAGTGTACATAGACTGGCGCCAGGGGCTGATGCAAGAGGCAGGGGTGAGGGGGTCTCACAACCCCATAACATCAGAGTGGCCCTCCCACATCAGAGCAAAGGTCCCACCAGACACCCCCCCCCCCCCCCCCCCCCCCCCCCGAAACTGGAGCCTTGGGAAATGTATAAAACCAGGGCAAACACATGGAAATGCTCCCTTGGACAAAGCTGCTTTTGACTCATTAACCCTCAAGGGGTTTCTCCATCACAACCTCATCCTCTGCTCCTGTTTTTAACACCACGGTGTTGCATGATAACCCCCCCACAGCTGGTCCCGCATCCCCTTCCTACCTCATCTCTATCAGGGCCCCCTCGTTTTTGCAGAGACAGGGAAACGGCTCCCTGCCCACCCTCTGCAAACCAGCCTGGGTTTGGTGGTCCCTGTTCACTAAGCTGTCCCCCCCAGCAAGGACAGACCCAGAGACCTGTCCTAGGTGATACCAGCAGCAGCATGCTGGTGTGGGGCAGCTTCAAGCAGGGGGTCACAGTGGGAAAGACAGTCACAGCCACCATGGGGTCTCTTCCTCAGCTCCAGGACCCCCCATGCCCACACTGCCAGCGCCCGGGCACCTTGTGAGCAGGCTCATGCTGTCCTTCGTGTCCTTCACAGCCCAGCCCCTGTGAAACCTCTGAAAGCCGGATCACCACGGCCACCCTCCCCACTCAGCCCCTGCCGAGAGAGGAGAACCTGTTCCCCAGGATGGGTGAGGCACAGCCCTGCAGCTTGGGGATGGCCCTGGGGGGTGGGAGGGTGGGGATGACATGTCCCTCCCAGGCAGGGGTATGTCCCCTCTCAGACAGGGGCACATCCCCTCCTGGGTGACCACAGGGCAGGGACAGGGTGACAGCCACCCTGCAGACCCCGGGGCAAGCCAGCATGACAGCCTGACCCAAACCATCACCCCAAACAGGACAGCACCACCCAGAGCAGGTCTGGTCCCAGTAACTCCTTTCCCCTCTCCCTTTCTCATCCTGTCTCTTCTGCCCAGGGGGCACCGAATATAAGGGACATCCCACTGTACCCTGTGCTGGTTGGGACATGTCACTGGGTGGGAAACCCACGTGTGGGTCTCTGGAGCATCACCTTTCCAATCAGGGTTGGAGAAAAAAAAAAAACAAACCAACAAACAGAGAGCAAGCAAGGAAGGAGCCAGCTCTCACCCTGGGGAGCAGTGTCAGGATTTATCCCCCCACACCAACCTCCCCTGCCATGCACCTCCCGGAATTCACTCCGTGCTGCCGGCTCTGCTCCTGCTGCCCACAGGGGCAGGGCGTGAGGCTGAAGGACAAGAAAATGCCGGGGATGCTTTCTCTGTGTAAAGCCTCCCCAGAGGGAGGAGCCGCTTCCCACCTCCCGGCTGACCCCAGGAACCGGACAGTCAGCCTTTTTTCTCTGCGCAGCAGGGTGTAACGTAACACTTCCCGGACGAGATATTGGGCCTGTGCAGCTCACCCACCCCGGCCATCCCTGGGGTTGCTTTCGAGGCAGCATCCGGTGCCGGCAGCCTCCCTGGGCACGGCCGCGGGGGGGGCATCCAGGGGGATGAGCCCTGGTCCTGCCAAATAACGCCAGGTTGTGTGATCTCCAAACAGAAAAGGCAGCAGCGTGGCCTCACGGCACCCAAAAGGTGACCACAGGTCTCCCTGTTGCTGTCTCCATCCCCTCCTGCCAGAGCCACCGTGGATGAGGCAGGGAAGTCCCCTTGCTGCACTGTCTCCTGAGCAGTGCCACCCTTAAAAACCATGCACCAGCTGCCAGCTGTAGGGGGGACATCTCTGCCCACTCTGTCTCCTCACCACATACTGCCTGTCACCCAGCCTGCCACCAGTGTCACCTTTCTTTCCCCCCACAATGAAGCTGAGCACACAGGGAGAGCAGACCTGGCGCTGTGCAGTTCCACACGCACTCACACTCACACACCCGTGTCCCAGAGTGGGACCCGCTGCGTGTACTCCAGGGCACACACAACTCAGCACAGACGGCAACCACTCATGTTAAATGCAAAAAAGCTTTTCCTCCACCCTGTAAATGAGCCCCAGGAGCCCTGCCCCTGTGCCAGATCTCCCTGGCACAGGGGTCTCCCCACATGCCCACCCGGAATGAGGTGACAGGATCGACGCGCTGCTCCCTCCAGCCAACGTAGGAAAATCAATGAGCCTCATTGACCAGCCATAATACACCCCAGCCCTCGCAGAGACACGGGGCAGCTCGGCTCTGTAGCCCGCTGGCTCCTTGGGGTGACCATGCACCAGATCCCTCACCCTCATCCATCCCCACAAAACCTCTGTGGACAGGAATCACCCCATTTTGCCCGTCACTGAAAGCACCAGGGATGCAATCTGCATGGGTGAGGACAGGCACAGGGAGGTGCCTGGACACTGGGCACCCTGTCACGCTGCAGGGCCTGGGGACTGGCATGGGGAACATGGGGGAGGTGAGGGCCATGAGGCAGGCGTTGGATGGTGGCAGGGAGATGGGGAGTACATGAGGATGCCTGTTGGGATGAGAGAGGGTTCAGGGACAAGGGCAGTGAGGGGCATTCAGAGGTTATCTGTTTGGGGCAGGATGGAGTGCTGGGTGGCACCAACTGTGCTTGCCCAGGTTTGGGGGGGGGGGGGGGGGGCAACGAGGGGGTGGGGGGGGGGGGGGGGGGGGGGGGGGTGACAACTGGGAGCTCCAATTTAGGGTGTTATGGCAATAAGGGGAGTACTGGAAATGTGTGCTTGGCATGGGACTGGGATGGGGCTTGGGGCAGTGGGGTTCCCCATTTAGGGTTGGATGTGGACAGCGCTTGGGGTTAGTGGGGGACATAAGCAGTGTCCATTTAGGGAGGACTGAAGCCCAACTTTGGGGGTCGTAGGGTGACACTGGGGATGCCAGCCTGGAGCGGCCAGTGCCGGTGCCGGTGTGGCGGATGCTTCCTACCTGCTTGAACTGCTCCTCGTAGGTCCACTCGTGGTGCGGGGGGGGCGGCGGGTCGCGGGTCTCCCCTTCTTCCTCCTCCTCCTCCTCGTCTTCCTCCTCCTCCTCCTCTACCTCCTCCCCCGCGGTGGCGGGCGGCGGGCGCGGGCCGGGGGCCGGGCGGCGACGGGGAGCGGCGGGTGGTGGCCCGGGGCCGGGGCCGGGCTCGGCCGGGGGCCGTCGCGGAGCGCCGTCGGGGCCGCGGGCCAGGCGGGCCGCCTGCTGCCTCTGCAGGCTCTCCATCACCGCCGCCAAGCGCAGCCCCCCCGCCGCCCCCGGCCCCCGCGGCGGGGCGGCCGGCTGCGGGCACAGGGCACGGCCTCAGCGACGCCGCCACCGGAGGAGGAGGAGGAGGAGGAAGGAGGGGAAGAAGCACCCCTCACCCCACCAGCTCTTCCCCCAGCTCCCGCGGGCCCTGCCCAAAAGTTGGCCGCGGAGCCGCCGCGGCACCGGGCGCGGCACCCGCTGCCGGAGGGGCTGCCTCTCCCGCCGGGACCACCCGGCACCTTCCCTGCTCCCACTCGTCTCTCTGTCCAACCGGGACCCGGGCCCTCCGGGACCTCATCCCCGCCCGACCGGGGGGGACGCCCCCTCCCCTCTCCCACCGGGGCAGGTCGGACCCGGGACGCCCGTCGCTGTCTTGCGGGGAGCACCCCGTCCTCGGTCTGTTGGGGACCGGGTCCTGCTGAGACCCCCCCGCTCCGGTCGCACCGGGGACCGCATCTCAGCGCGAGCCCCCTCCCTGGTTTCACCGAGGGGGGCTCCGCCCCGACGGTCCCACCGGGGACCGTCTCCTACCGAGCCCCCTCCCGCTCCGGCCTCGCCGAAGACCCCGTCCCGGTCCCGCCGGAGATCCCCCCTCGGTTCCACTGGGCGCTCTGTCTTCCCGGACCCTCCTTCCCGTTCCCACCGGGGACCACCATCCCGCTCCCGTCCGACCCTGTCCCACCGGGGGTGCCCCCCACCCCACTCCCCCCGTGCCGCGCCCCCCCCCCCCCCCCCCCCCCCCCCCCC
>BJBW01001065.1:225371-279343 GCA_004320125.1 Scolopax mira | reverse complement strand
GGGGGGGGGGGGGGGGGGGGGGGGGGGGGGGGCGACAGGACATGCATACACGGGGGTGCCGGCAAAGGGGGTGGTGGTGCGCATATAGGGATGTGCAGAGGGTCCAAGAAATGCATGCATGTTTGGGGAGAGGAGAGGGTACAGGAGGGGTGTGCAAGGGGTCTGCGCCCGTTGCACACGTATATGTAATACAGGTGTCTACAGGGGACAGCAATAAGTGCTGGGGTCACCCTGAGGGCTGCTGTGTGTGCCCAGACCCTGATTGAAGGGGTCGGTCTGTAGCGTAGCCTGGACCCCCAAACAGACTCCCAGAGACCTGGCTCCTGCCTGGCACGGGCAGGATGAAGCCGTGCATCTCCTCAGTCACTGGACACTGCTGCTGGCTTGCTCTGTGTCCCCGCTTGCAGCTGGGTAAACTGAGGCACCAGGGCACTGCCAGGAACATGTGGTATCTCTGGATATCGGATAAGGGTGTAAGCTGGGGTGAGCACAGGGCTTCCCCTGCCAGCAGCATCCCCACGCTGTCCCTGCGCCCCCCCCTCCACCCACCTCCCTGTTTCTCCCTGACCTCTCCTTTCTACACAGGCAGCTTTGGCAGGAGGCAAAGGAGTTGCCTGCTCTTCTCTGGACTTTTTTGGCTGGCAGCTGCAGGGCTTGCGTGGGTCTCCAGCACCAGCAGCAGCTCCCAACACCAGCACACAAGGGGCAGTGGCTTTGGCCCCATCCCACAGCCAGGGCAGCTTGTCACTGAGACCTCATGCTGCTGCACTTGGTGGTACAGGGTGATGGGAGCTCTGGGTTTCAAGGGCTGCTGGCTCTGGCCCCTCTGGAGACACCTGTGTGCCACAGGGACCTGGGGCAGCCATGTTTCACAGCCCAGCATGAGCAGAGTCCTGCCTTTTCCCCCAGAGTGTCCTGTAGAAACAGTCACTGGCCCCAGCTGTGGTGGGAACTGGCTTTGCTCTTGGGCTCCACAGCCCAGACTGTGTCTCCTTGCATGGAAAAGCCACTACTTCTGGGCTCCCTGGCTTTCCTGTGAGCATCTCTGGAGAAACTGCCCGTCCATCCTGCCATGGAGCTGGTGACTCCCCAGCTCGTCATGCCTGTCTCGGGGTTCCCGGCACCATCCTGCACGGCACAGCGTCCTCACCAGAGAGGCTCTCCTGGAAAAATGAGCCCCTTCTGCCAGAGAGCAGGGCAGCTTCCGACCCCGCAGGGCCCCCGGGCGCTGTTTATCTTTGCACAGGAGATAAAGCAGCTGTTGGCCATCCCATTTCAGGGCTGGACAGCTGTAACTCACCCTGGCCCATCCCATCCCACTGCGGTAGGGGTATGGACCTCCCAGGGCTTGCCAGCCTCCCCCCACTCCTTCCCTAAGTATCAGTGTGTTGGTGGCTGGCTGATCATCCTGCTGCATTGCCCCTGGGAAGGTAGGACATTGCCCCTTGGGAGGTAGGGCACAGCCCCATTTCAGAGGGACACACAGGTGAA
Organism: Scolopax mira; assembly: GCA_004320125.1. Taxonomy (NCBI): domain Eukaryota; kingdom Metazoa; phylum Chordata; class Aves; order Charadriiformes; family Scolopacidae; genus Scolopax; species Scolopax mira. Next base: position 277,852 of record BJBW01001065.1, on the reverse strand, counting down.
GCCATCCCCCAGGCCTTATTCTACAGGTCTCCATCACAGACGGCTCCAGCCTCCCTTCCTGGCACTGCTGTGCTGCACCCCAGGGTGCTGCCACCCTCTGTGTGGGGCTGTGCCCCATCTCCTGCATGATGGGGCAAGGAGGCAGTCAGGGCTGAAGGCTGAATTGGGTGGGATGAGCCAGATACGGCGATGGTGGCGGGACTTCTCCATGGCCCACCAGGAGTTTGGGGAGGCTTCCCTCCTCCAGGGCAGAGGGGTTGGGGTGCTTGGGTCAGTGTGGGGCATGTGGCCAAGTTGGCTAGTAGAAGCATCAAAGCCTGCATAGGGTGCAGTGTGTCCCATGGCCCTGGGCATAGCCACCAGGGGACTCATCCTAGCTAGACCAGTATGGCTCAGTTCCTCCCTGGAGCCTCTACAATGATAACAGTGGCTCTGGGTGTGTGGCACATGTGTCACAAAGTGTGTCCGTGCTCAGGGTTCTCCCTGGGGCAGCAAGCTGGACTGTGTCCCCTCCACCCTCCCGCTCAGCACCTGCACCACTGGGGGCTGGTGACAGTCCTAACTGGAGAGAAAGAGAAATCCCCCAGACAAACGGCTATTGACGGCTGCGGTGGAGGCAGCACAGATAGATACTGGAGGTATAGACGGGCCTGGCAGACAGCGGAGCAGATTGAGAGATACTCGGAGCAGAGAGATACTGCAGGAGGAATCGGGAGATAGATCCTGCCGGCTGATCAATACCCACTGCATGCAGAGGGACAGCAAGATAGAGCGAGCTGCAGGGGGAAGGTGTTTGGTGGGCAGCGATGTGCATTTCTCCTGGCGACGGCTTCAGGGAGCTGCCGCTCGTGGTTGCTTCATCTGGGGCTGGGACAGGTGCCCGTGGCTGTCTCCTTGCCCATCTCCAGCCACCTTACAGGTGTTTGTTGTCCTTGAGGTGCCTTGGGGTCCCACCTGGCCTCTGGGTGCCAAAGGGTACTTATATCCAGTGTGTCCTCACCACAACCTCCAGCCACCAGTGAGCATCTTGGGAATATGCTGGGTAATACTCTTGTGTGAGCAAATGATGGGGAGAGGGGCAGCTTGAGTGCAAGCCCTGGTATCAGTGGTGGGGTCTGTGGTGGAGCCAGGTGACTGTGGATGAGGTCCTACCCTGTGCTGCAGTTTCTCCATGTCAACCAAGTGATGGCAAAATGCAGGGAGCTGGGTCAGTCCAGCACAGACTCAGGCACGGATGAGGAAGAGTGGGGAGGAAGGGACAAAGGCAGCAAGAGCTTGTGGGACATGCTGTATCCAGAACACGTTTCTCATCTCCTGGTCACTGAGGACACCTGCCTGCTCTGCGACGGGCTCCAAACACCCAGCCCAAAGCAAAGGCCTGCTTTTTGTGACCCTTGAATGCCTGGCACTGTCCCTGCTCAGTGCTGGGGTGGGGACAGCCCCTCCATCTACAGCAAAGCAGTTAGGACTCCTGGGTCCCAGCCCAGCCCCATCCCTGTGGCGCCTGCCAGAGCCATCCCGTGCTGCCTGGTTTCTCTGTTGGGCACATCCCAGCTTAGTTGTGAACAGTGAGGAAGGTACCTCCAGAGCAGCCCTTCACCCAGACCCCGCAGCCAGGCTGGGGTGGGGGGGGGGGGATCCCCCGCCCGTGATGGAGTTATTGACACGGGCACTACGGAAAACACTGCTGAGATTGTTCACACTAATGTTATTTAGCAGCAATATTTCCGTAATAAAAGAAATCAATGGGCAAGAGAAAAGACCTGTCCAGAGCTTTGATTTTCTCATTTTAATGGCATACTTATTTACTCCCACCAGCGTGCCCATCGGATTTTCATTACGCGGCCTTCGCTGTAAGTGGAGCGGTATTGATACGAGCTGCTGAGTTAGCGCCTTCCTGTGCGGGCTGGCGTGGGATCGCTCCCGTGCCTCCGCAGGGAACGGGCACAGCGCGGGGCCAGGAGGGCCTCGCTGCCCACGGGAACGCACGTGCACAGGCACACAGCCTGCCCACACGCGTGTGTGCACGCACACGGTCGGCCCACGAGCACGTGGGCCTGTGCACACCCGCACATGGGCCTGTGCACACCTGCACATGGGCCTGTGCACACCCGCACACACCTGTCTCACCTGCACAGGCACACACACACACCTGCACATACACACGTGTCCTACCCAGATGTGCCCAAGCTCTCATCTGTATGTGGTTTACCCTATGGTCTGATGCTAATTGTTCTACCTATATATATATATATATACATACATGTGTGCACATGTGTGCAACCCCTACCCGGGCTGCCTATATTCCCCTGCAAACTGTTCTACTATATGCATGCCCTACTGAGACACACAGCCACACACAACCATCCTTCTTGCACCCACACCAACATGTGCAACGAGCACACACGCACCCCCTGCGTATCCCATTTGCTCCTGTGTCCTTCTCACACTGGGGGGAGGGGTGCATGTGTGTAAACCTCTCAGGACCACCAACCCACTACGCCTGGGTCCATTCTCCCCCAAGGCCAGCATTGGCACTGTCCCTCAAGAGGATGGAGCCCCCTGCCCGGACTCGCTGGTCCCCCCTGTGTGTGTGCGTGGGGGGAAGCATATCCCTGCCACCCGCCTGGGCTTTTGGTCCCCGGTGACGGCAGTGGAGAGAGGAGTAACAGCACCATCTCCTGCCTGTCCCCGAGAACCGAGACAGGGCTGATCTTGTCCACCACTGCACCCCTTGGCTCCCAGCACCCCTGGTGGGATGATGACAGCTTCCCAGGGACACCCAAGACCCCCGGCAAACCCAGAGGTGGATGGATCCAGCACCGCTTCCCATGGCAGGAGCTCAGCACGCTCCAGAGACTCTCCCGGGGAGCCGAGTGGATGGGATGAACAGTTTTATTACTGATACCTCTTTTCAGGTGGCAAATTAAGAAGCAGCCCTTGTGCAGGGCTGCCAGTCAGCAGGACGGGGGACAGTCTGAGGAGCAGGAGGAGCAACATGCTACGGGCCTGGGTGGCCCAGGGACACACACAAGGTCGTTTGGCAGCAGTGTGGAGGCGGCAGCCCTCCACCAAGCAGCGAGCCAGCACCACGAGTCTGGCTGCAGGGCTAGCAGGGTCCGCAGCCGGGCTTGGTCAGGGGACCGCAGCACTCCCTTGGCAACCGGGATCCCATGCCGGCAGCCGAGCGGGGTGGCTGTCCCCGCGGGGTCTCACAGCTAAGGGGGAAGTGTTTTGAGGGGGCGAGATCCCATCCTGAGCTGGTATGGAGGTTCGGGCACCCGCAGACACTAGGTATGGGCATAGCCCAGAGGCCACGCAGAACGGGCTCTCGGTTAAGGCGACAGACGGTGGCTCTCCCCCATGGGGGGGACTGCAGGGAGGGGGACTGTGGGGAAAGGGACTCTCTTCCAGCCCCAGTTGTCCCCTGGAGCAGATGACACACAGGGGCTGGGTATCCCCTCACTGATGGGGTAGGGGGGGGTGGGGGCAGCGCAGATCCTGCCCCGTGCCAGGGTGACACCGTGTGCTGCCAACCCAACGTCAGCAGGGATGGAGACACAGGAGATGCTGCCAGCTGGACACAGCACCCTGTGCTGCCCGCAGCCTCGGCAGACTGCCAGGGAGATGGGGAACTTCTTGGCTGACCTTTATAAGGGGTGCTCTGGCCTGGCTCGCTCTCCCACTCCCCTGCCCCCGGGGTGGCATCCTTCTCCTGATGTCTCAGGAGCCGCAGGAATTTTGTGGAGCCTGGGGACAGCCAGCTCTGGCCCCTCTCCTGCTGCATGCTGAGGGCACACAGGGGTGTTTGTACCCTGTAAGGCCACTCCAGCTCCGATGGATGGAAAAGCAGGACATGGCTCCAATCAAGAGGGGGGAGAGGCAGGTAGTAAAAGAAAACTGGTGGTCTGTATTGCTGTGACCACCATGGTCCCTCTGTCCTGGCACCCAGCTGGCCCATGGGGAAGGACAGAGCAATTTAAGGGAGGCACAGGGGGTCTTCTGCTGCCTCTGCTAGAGCCTGGGCTCAGGGAGAAGGAGGAAGAAAAGGGAGGAAGGCTGGAGGAGAGGAGCCAGCTGTGCCCAGCAGGGTGCCCCAGCAAGCCGGGCTCAGCAGCCCCAGGTGCTGAAGAAGGCATTGGCTTCCAGGAGCAGGCCCTTGGCATAGACACGCAGGGTGTAGAAGAGGGTGACGAAGTCCTGAGTGCTGAAGAGGGTGTCAGCCAGGGCGAAGGCGAGCGTGGAAGGGATGAAGCCCCGGCCATACTCCACCATCCAGGTGCCCGCGCTCCACTGCACTGACGTGGCCTCTCCTGCTTGGTGCACGATGGTGTCCCCTGCCAACACACACAACCAGCATGGCTCCCAGTGGCTGCCCCACACTGATCCCAAAGCGATGTGCGGGACCAGGACTCGCGGGGCTGAAGCATAATGGTCCACGCACCCCAACCCCTTCTCGGTCTTGCTCACTTTTCTCTCACTGGCACCCACTGAGATGCTGGGATGTGTCCCTGGGGACACAAACTGTCCCATTGCAACCTCTTGGCTTCTGCCAGCTGGAAGGAGGAGGCTCTGTGACAGCAGAGGACCAGTCCACAGAGCAGCTGTGCCCTAGGACATGGATGAAGACTGCAGGGTGCCATGGCTGGTGCACTCACCTGGATAGTAGATCTCACTTCTGGTGGTTCCTTCCTTCCACTGCCGGAAGGTCCCCGAGATGACGGTGTCGGAGATATCCGCCCAGTACCGACCTGTGGGAGGACAGACAGCACTGGCTCAGCTCATCCCAGCTGGGAACAGCTTGGAAGCAAAGTCTGAGCCATGGAACAGCCCTCCAGAGGGAAAGATGACAGCTCTGGGGCCATGGCACACTGGGGAGAACAGCTGGACCTGGTACCCAGGCTGCCTGTGTGACTGGTCATATCCCACCAGCCTGGTCTGGTTGGTGTCCTTAAGCCCCGTTGCTTCCAGTGTGTTTGGCATTCACTCCCTACTGAAGCACCAGGAGACATGATGCCCGCCACCGCCTGCCAGCTGGATGCGGAGACTCCTGGCCACAAGATGTGGCATACACAGGGACCTGCAGGGGCTGCAGGACACCATGGGGGCTGGTCCCCACTGGACCAGGCCGGTTGGTAACATGACTGGGACTACATACCACAATCCCCATCAGACCATGACCAGGACAGCTGGACATATGATAAAGTGGAACAGAAAGAGCTGAGAGAACCCCTCTGCCTGCCATCCCTGTCCCCCTGCTTACCTGAGTGTCCCCCAGTGTCGACGGCCGTCCCGAAGAGCAGCACGTACTCAGTGAGCGAGGCGTGCAGGAGGCACATAGAGCCCATCCACCCGCCCGCATTCACGAACACCCACTGAAGGTCCTCATCTGGCAGGATGTGGCCTGGGTGCTTCTTCCGTAGCTCCACGATGATCTTGGAGAAAGCCAGCTCATGGTCCAGCCCTGCAGCACCCAGGGTTGCTATGAGTCCCTGGCATGGAGCAAGCCCTACCTGCCTCCCCCCCCCCGCCCTCCCCCCTGAATGCCTTCCACAGCCACAGGGTCCCAGCACATCCTTAGAGGGATCTGCCTAGGGAAGACATCTCCTCTCTCCAGCCTTCAACTCCAGTGGTCACTGACCCGGACCCCACTGGTTACCCAGATGGTGATGGAGAATGTGCAGCACCCAGCTCTGCAGCCCGACAGCCCACCCCCAGATGCCAGGCTATAGGGGAGACCCAAGCAAGGTGACGGTGACCCTGCCCTGGTGTCACACAGCCCCTCTGCTGTGACTGCACACCCGCTGCCCTATGGGGTCAGCCCTCCCCTCCAGCCCTAGTTGGGGGTGGGTTCTGCCCCTGACCCACTTGGGACTTGGTCCCTCGACCTGACCTGGCCCCAGGTCCCAACAACCGCAACCCCAGCCCCATCCCTAGCGGGGGCTGGGGTGTCCCAGTCCCTCCTCCACTGCCGCCCCACTCACCCACGCTCCCCATTCCCCGATACCGATCCCTTCCCGACACCGCTCCTGCCGCCCCACTCCCAGCAACCCCCCCGACCCCACTCCTGTTCCCCGCCGTGATCCACCCCCCGCGTACCGGATCCCACGTCCCCGCTACGGGTCCTTTCCCCAGCCCAGGCCGCTGAGCCATTATCCCTCCCCCGGACCCCGGTTCCGCTCCCCGCCCCCCATCCCTCCTCGGTCCCAGCCCTCTTTCTCCCCTTCCCCCCTTTCCCCACGGCCGGTGGGCACCCCCCACCCCCGTACCCCGTACCCGCGTGGTGCCGGGCCAGCTGGGCGATCTCGGCGGCGCTGAACTCGTACCGCTTGGAAGCCAGCCACCCCCGCAGCCCCTGCAGCACCAGCGCCAGGGCTCCCAGCGCCAGCCCGGCCCGCAGCGCCCGCCGACCCGCCGCCCCCATCGCCGCCGCCGCCGCTCCGCCCCGCCCCCGCCGCCAGCCGGACGGCGAGCGGCAGGAACGGGACCGCCCCCCCCAACCCCCCCCGCCCGCCCCCGCCGCGGCCACGCCATGTCCCGGGCGGGCGGCCCTGCGCCGGCGCGGCGGGGCGGAGCGGGAGGCGGTTGGAAGGGGCCGGTACCGCCGCCGTCGCGGCGGCTTCTGGGAGCGGAGGGGGATGGAGGCGCCGCAGGCGGGGAAGGAGGAAGAGGAGGAGAAGGAGAAGGAGGGAAGCCGTTTCCGTGCCACCGGTACGGACAGGCGGTGCTTCCCTCCGCACCCCCAGCCGAGCCCCGGGGGGGCGGGGGCTGCGCGGACCCTCCCTGCTGCCGGGGGGGCGCGGGCGTTGGCAGTGGGGACCCCCCCCCACCCTCCCCCCTCCACTCCCAGGACCGGGTCATGGAGGATGGGGTGTAGCTGGAGGGGGGAGGGGGCATAAAGTGGGGTGCAGATCCCTCCCCCCCCTCCCCCCGACGGCCCCTCTCCTCTCTCCCCGCAGAGCACCAGCACGCTCGTTACAACCCGCTGCGGGATGACTGGGTGCTGGTGTCCGCCCACCGGGTGAAGCGACCCTGGCAGGGGCAGCTGGAGAAGCCGCCCCCTGAGGACGTGCCCCGCTGGGACCCCAACAACCCCCTCTGCCCCGGGGCCACCCGGGCCAACGGCGAGGTACCACCCAGGACCCAGGCATCTGGGCTCCCCCCCCTCCCTCCCCCCCTCGCCACTGCTCCATTCCCTCCACACCCCAATCCCATCTTTTCACCCCCGCAGGTGAACCCCCAGTACGAGGGCACCTTTGTCTTCCCAAATGACTTCCCCGCGCTGCAGCCCGATGCTCCCGAGCCTGGTAACTTCTGAGAGGAAAGCAGGCTGCTAGGGACCCCTAGGTCCTGGGGGGGGTTGCAAGGTGGCCTAAGGAGGCATGTGGGTGCTGTGCCAGCACCCTTTGCCTCCCCACTCTCTGTCCTTCCCCAGGTGACAGCGATCACCCCTTATTTCGAGCTGCAGCAGCCCGGGGTGTGTGGTAAGTACCACTGTGGCCCTTGGGGGGTCTGGGCCACGTTGTTGTCCAGGACCCATGGGATGAACCTCCTTGTGGTGCCTGTTCTGTGCACATCTGCTCTATTTTGGGGATGTTTTGGGGGCCTTATCCCTGATCCACTGCACCTGGCAGGGCCATAAGGGTCACCAGGGACATGCCCCACAGCCCCCACAACGGTTGTCTCCTCCACAGCAAGGTGATGTGCTTCCACCCCTGGTCGGACCTGACGCTGCCCCTCATGTCCCTGGCGGAGATCCGGGCTGTCATCGATGCGTGGGCAGAGCTGATGGCTGAGCTGGGTGCTTCCTACCCATGGGTGCAGGTCCGGGGCTGGTGGGGGCTGCTTTTCTCTCCCTGCCCCAGGGCTCTTGGGTGAAGTTGAGGTGGCCAGGGCTGTGTGCCCTGGTAGCACCCAGAGTTGGGACCACGGTGGTCACGCTCTGTCCCGACCTCATGCCCCTCTGAGCCTTTCCAGGTGGTTGTAAGGCTCCGCTCTCCTGTGGGATGCTTTCCTGGTGTGTCAGGGCCACCAAGGCAGCCACCAGGGCTGGGACCTGCTGACTTGTACCTCTTCCTCTGTAGATCTTCGAGAACAAGGGAGCGATGATGGGCTGCTCCAACCCGCACCCCCACTGCCAGGTGAGGCTGTCCCACCCGTGACCTGGCTCTAACGATGCATCCCTTTGGGCAACACTACAACAACAAACCCAGGGGGGAAGATGTGAACAGGAATGCTCCCACCCTGGTCCCAAAGCTTTCTGCTGAGAGGAGCCCCTCACACCTCTCCAGTCACCTTCCCTCTGGGGAGACCATCCCTTGTGGCTGCCACATGTTGGACTCTCCACCTGGTGGCAGCACGGTCCTGCAGATGGGCTGCATGGCTGGGGCACCCCAGAAAATGCTGGTTAGAGGTAACCCAGCCCCATGCCCCCATCTCCCAACCCCACCCCAGGTGTGGGCCAGCAGCTTTCTTCCCAATGAGGCGTGCCTGGAGGACCGGACCCAGCGGCAGCACCTGAGCCAACATGGTGTGCCCATGCTGCTGGACTATGCCGAGCAGGAGTCTCGTCGGAAGGTGAGGACGTGGCTGTTGTCCATGTCCCCCTTCATGGGAGATGGATATACAGGGCCCCTAGGAGTGCCCATCCCCTGGGTGTCAGAGCTGTGGGCATCCCCATTGAGCACTCTGTCCTGCAGGAACGTCTGGTGGTGGAGAACACGGACTGGATAGTCGTGGTGCCCTACTGGGCCACCTGGCCCTACCAAACCCTGCTGCTGCCCCGCCGCCATGTCTGCCGCCTCCAGGACCTCCGTGATGGCGAGAGGGACAGTGAGTGGCTCCATACCCATCAATCCCCATCCCGCATCCTTTGGGTTTGCCTTTCCTTGGGAGGCAGCTTCGTGGCAGCATTGCTGATGCTGGGGCATTCTGTGTCCCCTTAGGGTGTGGGGCTCACCTTGTGGGGGGACTGTCACCCCCGTTATGCCAGGACAAGCACTGGGTGTCCAGGTGCAGGCAGTACTGGTGGGGGGAATAGTGTCCTAGTGTTCACAGGTGACAGGACTAGAGTAAATACCCTCAAGTTATACTAGGGGAGCTTCAGGTTGAATATTAGGAAAAGTTTTTACCCTAAAAGGGTTATTAAGCATTGGAACGGGCTGCCCAGGGGAGTGGTCGAGGCACCATCCCTGGTGCTGGGGGGCATGGTTTAGTGATGTTTTTTTTTGAGTTAGGTTAATGGTTGGACTAGATGATCTTAAAGGTCCCTTCCAACCTAGATGATTCTATGATTCCTTTTTGGGGTGATGAAGCACATGGTGCCCCACATTTTTGGGGTGCTGCCTGATGAGGAGTAGGGGCTGTCTATGTGGCTGGGGAGGGAGGGAACTACCAAGTGCATCCCTCCTGCCTGTCATTGATGTCCACCCGTGGAGGGGTGCTGGGGGTGACATCCCACCAAGGCCCAGGGGGATGGCCAGCTCATGGTGTCACTCCCTGGCACTCCCTTGCAGGCCTGGCCTCCATCATGCAGAGGCTGCTCATCAAGTACGACAACCTCTTTGAAATCCCCTTTCCATACTCTATGGGCTGGCACGGTGAGTGGCATGGCTAGGGGACCCTCGCAACCTTCTTGTCCATGTCCCGTCCCCTCCTGGGGGCTCATGCAGTGGCTGCACCCCCATCAGGAGCCCCCACGGGCCCCTACCTGGAAGAGGACTGCGGGCACTGGCAGCTCCATGCCCACTACTACCCCCCGCTGCTCCGCTCTGCCACCGTCCGCAAGTTCATGGTGGGCTACGAGATGCTGGCGCAGGCACAGCGGGACCTCACCCCGGAGCAGGTGAGGACAGCTTAGGGGGGGTGTGATTGTGGGGATCCAGGGCGTCCTGTGCTAGGGCTGTCCCTGGGACCAGCTGCTGGCTGCCCCTCGCGCTGTACCTCGCAGGCAGCTGAGCGCCTGAGGAGCCTCCCCGAGGTGCACTACAAGCAGAGGTCCAAGGAGATGTGATGGGGAGTGGTGGAGCCGGCTCTGGACTGTGCTGGGTGAGGCCAGGGAGAGGAGTCATCTGGGGGGTGGCGAGAGCTGAGGCTTGGGAACTCATGTCACTTGTGAGCCCTCTGTTCTCTCAGCTTCTCCTGAGTCTTGTCATTAATTGTCCCTGGTTGGGGACTAGTTTTGCCTGTTCGGGTATCCCAGCCCTAATCCTGTGGTATCCTTATGGAGGCAGGTCCTTCTGTTTCCTTCCTCCTCCCAGACTGTGTCTTCCACCTCCGCAGCATGCTCCTACCACCACTAAAGGAGCAGTCCAGTCCAGTTTTACTGGTGGAACTGGGAGTGCTGCCTGCCCCATGGAGGGGCACAGCCTCCCTGGCTAATAAAATCTGGAAGCAAAGTGCCTCTGCCTGTGCCCTTGTGGCTCTCAGCCCTGGGGTGGGAGGTTTAGGGTCTCTGGGGAGTACCCCCAGCTGGTGTGTGGGGATAACCCTGGGGTGTGCTGGCAGCCCCGGTGCTGCTTGCTGCTGTCCCTGTCTCTGCGTTGCCTCCTCTTCCTCCCTGGGGGGAGCTCTGAGCCTGTCTCTGAGCACTGCAGGCTCAGGGAGGAGTGGGAAGCAGGGAGGAGTTGATGCTGCCCAAGGCTTAGCCAGCTCCTGGGAGAGGGCTGAGGCCTGGCAAACTCACTTCTTGGAGGCTGCTGGCTGGGGATGCCTGGCCATGGCTCACAGCACTGCTCCTCTTCCTCCTCCCTGCCCAAGGCTGGTGGGCTGCAACCCTCATCCTACCTGCTGTGGATAGTGGGACTGCCAGGATGCAACAAGGGGCTGGCTCATCAGTAGCCCAGGGGCTTCCAGGGGGTCCAGCTCTGCTTATGGTGCTGCTGCCTCCTTTCCCCTTCCCTGTGCCCACCTCTGGCATGAGATGGCAATAGCCCAGTCCCTGCCCTGAGCTGAGGGATACTGGAACCAGCTCTGTGCTCTCCCCCACTGCATCCCCTAGGGAAGCCCTGGGGCTTTGCAGGGGTAGATCTTGGATGGTGATGCCCCACAGCTGGCGTGGGGGGGATGCCCAGAGCTATCTGCCATCATGTCGTTGCACAAATAGTTTTTATTTGTCACTGAAGAGCCATTCTCATAACTCCTTAATGAGGCCCCTATCCTTGTCAAGTCTGTGAGTGGGCTCCTGGGGGCTAGAAAAACCTTGCCAGGAGATAAATGCTCTCTTCTTACCTACAAGACAGCAATTTGTGGTGGAGGGCTGTGCACAGGCTGGGGCAGGGAGAAGGGCTCAGCCAGTGTCAGGCTCAGAGCCAGGCTGGATGCAGCCCCTCCTGCATTCTGGCCCAATCCTCCTCCCCAATCACCCCACGCCATAGTTCACAAGCCATCTCTCCACTCAACTTCAGGTTCCCGCGTGTTTTGGGGAAGAGGTGGTGGGTTTTGTAAAGACCCTTGAGTTTGGAGCCATCATTGTACACAGCATCCCCCCCCTACATGGCATGGCGGGGGGGTGGCCAGCTCAGAGTCTGGCCCCTTACAAACTGATTTCTTCCCTCCTGGGACATCTTGGGGCTGTCCCTATCGCAGCTCCCATCCCTCCTTATTGCAACAAGTGCCTCCACGCCAAACCTCCCCACTTCCCTGCTCTTCCCCAGGGCCCTGGAAAAGCGGCAACAAATTGGCTTAAATGCGGGAATCCAGATTGGGGTAATTAGCCGCTGAACCGGTTGTAACGAAGCTAGTCATCTCCCTGCACGCACAGTTAGCTCTGATTTAATAGCCCACCGGCTCCCAGCCTGGGCTGTAGCACCTCGGCCCGGGGCCGTAAATGAAACTCGCAGTAAGTCAAGCGGTATTAAACTTTACAGTCGCCGTCTTTAAAAATGAGACTCTCTCCCTCATAAATCAGAGCAAGTGGGATTGTAAATATCGAGGCAGGATCCATATTGCTTAATTAAACAGCGCCTAATGAACAGCCTGTTTGTTGTGTTGTGATTTAGGATGGAGGCTGGGGGAGGCGGCGCGTGCCGAGGAGCCCCGGTGCCTGTGCTGGGATGCCCTCCCCGGCAGGTAGCGGCTGCTGGAGTTTAACTGCTGCCAAAATAGCTCAGAGACAGCCTGAGTATTCATTTTTATCTTTTGTTTAAATAAGAATTAATTTACCCCCTGGAAAAAAAACAAAAACAAACCACCTGAAACATTCAGGGTGGAAGTCAGCAGCAGGTGGAGGGGGGTAGCAGAGGGTACAGCTGGGTGTGAGAGGCTGGACACTGGCTTCACTGAGTCCCCTCTGGCCCCCATTTCCTCACCTTTTGCCCCAGTATTTTTAGCATGTGCCAGGGGTTGTGAAAGGCTGGAAGAGGGCAACGAGGCTTTTCTGTGGCACAGAGAGGTGTCGGGCTGGTGCGGAGGGATCTGCTGTGGATGCAAAGGCAGTGCAATTCACAGGAACCGAGCTGCCATGCTGTAAAGCCCTGAAGCCTTTTATATTTTGGTAGTTACAGTCCGCTTGTAATCAAAAAAGTGATTTATGGCGAGGAGATTAAAAAAGGCTAGCTGGTTGTGGGGTGATGGAGTGGAGAGGGCTGCAGGGCGCCTGGCCATTGTTCCTGGCCTGAGAGTATCGAAGGGAAACAGACCCGTTGGGATTCCCTATAGGGGTGTGCCTTGAGGCCCTTCCCCTTCTCCAGGAGAGCTGTGGGACATCGTCCTGGGAAAAGTGTCCCTGCGATGGGGCCACCCTAGTCCTGAGCCCCTGTTCCCCAGCATCAGGGCAAATACATTCCTCCACAATCCCTGCCCTGAGCTGCTCTGGAAGGACGAGCAGGGGAGGTGACAAGGGGAGCTGAGACAATGCTCAAGGATGGAGTTAATGCATTAAAAACACATTGAGGTTCTGTGGATCCGTTTGCTCCTTCCGTGGCACATTAATAGGGCTGTGGGGGATTAGGAAAGGGTCACGGTGCTTCTGTGCCCGGCACATCCTGCTCTCTGCAAGGAGCAAGGCATAAGCCCAGCGGGGAACACGGAAGCACTTGAGGGGGTTGGCCAGGGATTTAGTTTAATTTCCATACCGTTTTCTGATGTCACTGAAACAAATGGGTCGGGCTACCAAGGGATGTGTTTTCCTTGGGCTTTGGCTCGACTGAGACAAACCAACGTGCTCGCTTGGGTTGTAGCAGTGCCTGTCTCCATCGTCGCCCCTGTTCTGCATCTTTGGGGGACCCAGAGCATCCCCAGCTCTGACTTCTTCTGCAGCCATGGGTAAGTCCTGGGATGCTGCCCCAGTCCATGGAGTCCCTTTGTCACGAGTGCTCAGTGATGGAGGGTAACTTCTAGAGGCACGTTCTTCATCTTGGATTATGAGTCCCTGTCCCAGGCAGCTGCCAAAGGCTTCAGACCTGCAGCAGATCCCAAGTCCCCCATCCTGCCCACCCTTCTTCCTCTCCTCCCTGCCTTCCAGTGCAGGTGAGACAATAAATATTGAGCAAAGGAAGTTAATCTGTGACCAGAGTGTTTTAATCAGGAAAAAAAAAAAAAGGTATTAGTGCAGGCCTGCTGGCTCCTGCCAAACTGCAGTTTTACTGTCCCTCCTGGTACTGGGTTTATGGCTGTCATTTCACTCCAGTTTTACTGTTGTTTTTGCCCTTATTGTTGAATTTCTCCTTGCCTGCTGCTGCCTGTGACTGAATGGGGATTTTAGGAATGTAATGAGGAAGAAATCAGTAAATTTTTAGGGAGGTAGAAGAGAAGCAAGGGAGGAAGCAAGGGAGGAGGCAGGGAGGAAGAGTGGAAGGAAGGGTGAAAGGAAGAAAGAAATGGAGGGAAGAAGAGAGACGGAGAGAGGAGGAAGGGAAACTGGGAGGGAGGGAACGCTAAACCCCTCCTGTTTTATCTAAAAGACACCATCAGGCACTTAACATGAAAACAATTAAAATTTTTAAGCAGATGCTAAACACCCTGGTGCCCTGCGGCAGGCAGCTCTGTGCTGCGGAGAGAGCTGTTATGCCAGGAGAATGAAAAACAAAACCCAAACTTTTTTTAGTTCTTGGCTTAGATGGACATACAGGAGCATGGGAGCAACGTCTGGGGCAGGAAACATCACCCAGCTTGTCCCAGACGTCCTGGACCACCTCCCCCAGGCTCAGCAGCTGCCCTGGCAGGGACTTTCCAAAGAGCTGAGAGCAGCAGGAAACAATTTTGAAGGTGGCTTAGCCATGCCACTCAGCCAGCTGATGTTTTTTCCTCTGCTGATGGTCACTGAGACCTCCCTGCAAGGCATTTTCAGAGCCCTCAGAGACCATGTGTCGTGGGAGGGCTGCTGGTCCCAGGTGGACACAATGGAATGTGTCCAGGATGCTGCCTGCCAGCGGCAGGGAGTCAGGAGCAATGTGTGGGTTTTAGGAGAGCAGCCCCAGGGGTGGAATTTAGTTTCTTAATCATCTAAGATATACAGGTAATTAAATACTATCACAGTGTAGCATGCCACTAAGCAGTGGATTCCCTCAGCTTCCCCGTAATTTCCTGCACGCCCGGGGTTGGGATGTTCCTCGGGGAACAGCTCTCAGCAATGGGCACCTGTCATTGCGTGTAGTTTTGAGCTTCTATCCCATCCTGGGACCCCATCCTGGGGTCAGGGGCCTCCGTTTAGAGCAAGAGGAACCCCAGGACAGTCCAGATTCCCTCTGGATTCACCCCAGATACAGCTTGCTGGGGAGGGAGGGTATCAGGTATGGATGGGAGAGCCATGAGCTGGTCTGAGCTAAGGGCAGCCAACACGCTCAACTGCAAAAGGGGGTTTGTCCACTGACTGGCGAGGTGCTGGGAGAAGGAGCCCTCTCAGTGCCCAGGATCAGTGTGAAATCCAGCCAGCTCCTGGCATGGCCAAGATTGGGCACCCCAGCTGTGCCTGGCACCCCCCTGCTGATGAAACCAGCTGTGAGAGCGCACAAACATCTGTGCCTGCCCGTGGCCACTGGGAAAGAGGGATCCCCCTTTATCATGATGTTCCAGAGAAGGAAGCCATAAATTATTGCTAATTATGTCCCTGGGAGCAGGGAGGCATCGTGATTCCAGGATGGATCTGGGGCATAAAGTCACCTTTCCGGGGTTCACTGGGGCGGGAGGTGACAAGGGCAGAGGCAGAGCCCTTGGGAGAGTGGAAGGGGTGGAGAGATTCTAATGAGATGCTAATGAGGAAGCAATTAGCAGGTCTCCAGCCTGCCCAGTGTCCTCAGGCTCCCTTGCCCAGCCCCGAGCCCAGATGCACCCGGGGTGGGTGAAGCCCTGCGGGGGTACGGCCGGCGCTGCGGGAGCCAGGCGCTGCTCCCCACGCACGCCTCCCGCCACGCTTGGCTGCCACAAAACACCCTCATAAATTGCCTCCGTGAAACAAAGCGCAGCAGATAAAAGTCACAAGTACATTTGCAGCCTGTTTGCTTTTTGGTGTTTAATCCCTTGCTTATTTTGCTTGCAATTGTTTATAACTCATGGCAGCTTGTCTGCTCCCTGCCGGTTACGTGTTTGAGATTGGAGGCAGGACTCCTGGGCAAGTGTTGTCCCCTGTGGGCAAGTCACTGCCCTTCCTTGTGCCTCAGTTTCCCCATGGCTGGAGCAGGGTCAGTAACATAGAGACCTTGTCCATCTGGGCTGACCAGGCAGTAAGAATTGCTCCCCGCCAGCTCTGCAGATGCTCCTGGGCTGTAGAAGGACCAGCGTGACACCCTCGCAGTGCCTCTGGCATGGACCTGGCTCCATCCCACCTGGCATGGGTCTTGTGGATACAAGGAAAACCTTTTCCAGCCCTGGGGCTGGCTGCCTCCCCAAGGCAACACTGCCCAGCAAACCCCTGGGTTTGTTGCACCCAAGCCGCCAGTGCAATATAAAAAAATCTTTATATTAAATCTAATTTGATTTTAAAAAGCAAAAATTGAATTGTCCCATGGGTGAGAAACAGAGAGTGAGAAGGAAGCCAGCATGGGTACCCAGGATGCCAGCTTGCTGTGTAACCCTTCCCATCCCTCTTTCAAATTCCCCTGGGGGATCAGAGATGCTCAGAAAGCATCTGGTTGGTTCCAGCTGCTTCCACTGCGTTTCGGTAACAGCAGGACCCCACTTCGTTGCAGCACAGCAGGCCCATGCAGAAGTGGTAGATACATTGGCATGAGAAGAAAGAAATGACCCCCAGACTCTGCTGGGGCCTAAAATTTCCTAACCCCCCCCGCCCCCCCCAAGGACTAGCCATCACATTGGGGACTTAGAATGATTATGATAAAACCTGCGGGACACCAAGGTCATCACTATGATTTGTGCTGTCTAAATGTTAATCAGAATAATAATGCCTATTGAGACAGCTGTTTTAAAAGGCTGTGATGTCGGAATAAAAATTCCAATAAAACTCTATTAGCCCTTCCTCGTTACACTAATGGTGCCTGCTGCTAAAAGCCCCCTGCTATAGACACCCGTATTAATGGGCTTATTACAGGAAATAAAATCCGAGGCTGAACATTACAGTGAAGCCTGATTAATTCAGCAAGGTAATCTTTTTTTTCTTCCCCCTCCTCTCTCCCTTTTCTTTTTCTTCCTCCCCTTTATTTAATGAATGTGCTCCTTGAAGTGCCAACTTTAGGGCTTCACTTGGAGTTTGATTTTAAACTTATTTTGTTCACAAAGATTGGCTCCTGGTGCAATTGAGGGTAAAGGCTTCTCAGACACCTCTCTCAAATCAGGGAAGAGAGGAAAAGTGTCCAGGCCAGAAGTGAAGATGCTAGGAACAACAGATATCCCATGGATGGTCCTGGCTTGGTGGCTCTGAGGCTGGGACAGCCCATTGCTTGTCCCCATACAGGAGCATGGTGATACTGGCCAAGGTGAAGCTGCTGGGGGACAAGCCACCCTTTGCTGCTCCTTCCCATCCTTTTTTTCTCCTGATCTCCCTTCTTTTGATGACACCCCTGTGCCCAAAGGGCTGACCAGAGGCCGGGGCTGTATCCAGGTTTGCTGGTGCCATCCCAAACCCAGCGTGGCAAGGCTGGCACCCTTGGTTCAGCCCAACCTCGGCACACGCTGAGAGGCAGAAACCCACCGATAGACACACTGCTATTCATCCAGGCTATAAATAACTACCATAAAAATCCTCTTCCCAGCCTTTTTGTGCTCAGCCAAACCCTGCCAATGGGAAAGGAGACGGCATCTATTTTATGGGCGGCTGGAAGCCGGTTTTGCATTTTTCTGGCTCACGTAATCCCACAGGTACCCTCGTTTCTTTTCTTTTTTAACAGCCTTTTGATTCGCATTCCTCTCAGCCAAGTTTAATTACAGCTTCGGCTCCTGCTGCCAGGGGATGGGAAGGGGAGAGAGCAGTTCTGCTTGCCCATGGAAGGGGCATGGGGTGAGGGGGAAGGGAGGGAGGGAGGAGGAGGGAAAGCAAGAAGAGCCAGGCAGTAAAGAAGGAAGGGAAAAGGAAAAGGAAAGGGAAAAGGAAGGGGAAAGAGAAAAACAAAGGAAAAGAGAAAGGAAAAAGAAAAAGAAAAAAGGAAAAGGGAAAGGAAGAAGAAAAGGGAAGGAAAAGGGAAAGAGAAAGGAAAAGGGACAGGAAAAGGAAAAGGAAAAGGAAAAGGAAAAGGAAAAGATGGTGGGATCACATGGACTCTACCAAGCAATCCCCAGGGCTCTGCAAGCAGGGCTGGGGTTTCCCGCTGGGAACCTGTGTCCTCCTTGCCTTGGGAAATGAGATGTCCCCAGGGACATCTGGGGAGGACACAGGGATGGCTGGAGGCCATCAGGCATGGCTGGAGCTCCCCCACCCTGCTGGTGCCCACTGTGCCTGCCAAGGTGAGCCCCCCCCACACACCAGGGGTCTCTTCTCCCCTGTACAATGTCCATAGCCAGCGCTCACTCACTTACCTGAACTCCCTGAAAAAAGGTGCCTTCAGCATCTTTAGCCCCTCAGATCTCCCTGGCAGGGTTCTTGCTGTGGTCACCTCCCCCATCACAGCCTTGCTGGCACTGTCAGAAGGTGAGGTTCCCCACAAGAAACCCTGCAGAGAGGACTCAGTAGGAAAAGGGGAAAAAAATACAGAAGGAAGGAAAAAAAAAGGTGAAGAAATCAATTTAGTTACAATAAAGCTTCTTACTGTATTAACTGCTAATCCACAAATACACAAACACACACAGGGAGTCCTTGGAATACAGGCATTTAATTAAGCTATTTGCTCAAAGATAGCTCTAAAGGGTCTAGCACAATGGAAGAATGGGCGCAGCTGGACCCTGGGGAGATGTTCTCTGGGACCATCAGTGAGTGACCTTCCCCCTTGGTTCAAGGCTGTGGAGCAGTGCTGTCCCCTCCATGGGGACACCCTCCCTCCCTCCCCACCATTGACTGTATGTGGATCTCTCTGAGAGAGAGTTGGGGGGATATCTCCCGGTCCCCCATGGATGTTGGGGAGCTGACCAGTTGCCCTCCAGCTGGAATGGGAACTGTGGGCATCATGGGGCCATTTGATCTTTCCTCCTTTCCCATTTCCTTGCGGGGAGAGGGGTGTGGTGGCGGGAGAGGGGGGGTGGGGGGGTGGTTATAACTCTTCTCTCTTTTCATTTGATCTGCCAGCGGGCTCAGCGGGGGGAAGACCCCGTCTCGGCAGGCTGCCCATGAGATAAAAGGCTGAGAAGGCCCAGCCAAGACATTTTTTCCACTGTTCCCCCCACCCCTTCGCCCCTTCCTCCATCCCCCCGGTTTTCTTGGCAAAGGACGAAACGGGAAAATGAGCGTACTCCTTTCAAAGCCCTTCTTCTTTCAATATTGAACCGGGCCTGGATTCCCTTCTGGATGCCTGATTGCTGGCATTCCCGCTCCCCACGCAGCCTAAACTGTAACAGCTGGGGGCTGGGGACGATGTCGGGGGGCTTCAAGCATGTGTGGGGAGGCTGAAGCAGAAACACCCTGCTTCCCACCCCACCGTCCGTGCTGCTCGGCATCCCCAGCGAGACTCCCTTCCCCGTCCCCCACAGGGGGTCCCTCAGCCCCATCACCACCTTCAGCCCATGAAACTCTGCTGCTCTGATGTGTCACGAGTTTCGGGGTCTCCACTCCAGACAAGTGCATGGGTTGAAAGGTGTTTGGCCATGTCACCGTGCCCTGCAAAGCCTGAGCTGGGCTGGGGCGTGGGAATCAGCCTGATCCTGTCCTGCTCCGTGCTGGGATCAAAGCCGCCCCAGGGAACCTGGCAGAGCGCAGCCCAGCTCCTGCTCGCTGCGCTGGAGTCAGTCAAGTGTTTCACTTTAACGTTTTCCAGAGATTTTCTTTTGATTTCACCCTTTTCTATTTGATTTTTTTTTTTTTTTTTGAGGATGATAACGATCTCCCATTTCCAAATGGAAAGTCATTTGGCACCTTTTGGTGGGGGGGGTGTGTGAGGGAAAAGATATATTTTTCATTTAAAGCTGTTGAAACAGCATAGTTAAACCCCATTGCATGTCTTTTTTTTTTGTCTTTTTTTTTTTTATCCCCAGAAGTTTTTTGGAAAGAGAAATTCTTCTGGAGTGACCTTTTCTTAGGAAGTGTTTTGATGAACTGGCATTTTCTGGATGAAAAAGTATTTCTGTCCAAAGTGCCTGGCTGTTCCCAAGGGAAAGGGCAGGAGCAGAGGGGCCGTGGGAGCTGCAGAGGGAGGGAGTCTGATGTGGGGATTTCTCCAGTGGTCTGGAGAGGATGCTTGAGGTGGCATGGCCAATTTGATGCCAAGACCTTGGGGGCTAATGGCTCCACTGTGGTGTCTTTTCCTGGGAGGGTGTCACATTGGCACATCCCCCAAGCCCCAGTCCAGGCCCCAAGCCACAGCACTCTCACTGGGGCTGGAGAAAGTCTGACTCTGCTCTGGCATGATCCTGCTTTATGTCCACGGTTGCAGTGAGCTCTTCAGCTCTAATAGCAAAAGGATTGAGCTGAACATCCCCCAGGGCAGCATCCAGATGCTCTGCAGACCTCCTGAAGAACTTCTGTCCCTGGTCACAGTGCCTGCCTGTCAGTGCAGCCCGTGCCATCCCCACAGACAGGAGGGTTGCACGTTCTTGCCCATATCCCACGTGCACGTATGATGGATGGGACTTGGGGATGCCCCAGGAAACGTTCTCTTGGAGGCAGCTCCCCTTCTTTAATCCCATTTGGGTGTCCTCATTTGCTGCTTTTCTGCACATCTCATGTGCCATGTCGATTTGCTATCGCTCTGGTTTATTAATCAGAATGTCAGGCAGGGGCAGATCAAATGGCTTACAAGAGCCTAAGTACATTACAGCAACGCTATTATCTCTCTCCACAAAATTCGTAATCTCCACAAAAAAATTAGAGCAAGCTGCTCTGGCAAGGCCCATTCTCGATATGCCCCATGCGCAGGACCCTAATTATTTTACCTTTCTTTAACTCTTTATTAATACCATCCTCCACCAGCCGTCTATTATTTTGCCCGAGCTTGATGCAGTAACAAAAAGGACTGGCTTCACACGTGATTTTAAAATCCCTGTGCTTGCAGGCTGCCGATGGGAGAGCAGGTTGCAATACCTGCTGGACAGGTAGGCAGCTGCTTTTTTTTTTTTTTGGGGGGGGGGGGGGGTGTACCCTCACACTTTTTGGGTGGTCTTGCCTGGCAGGGTGACAGCGACAGGAGATCCTTCCTGTGGTACCCAGCAGGTGGTGGTGATGTATAAGTAATTCCTCTGAGCCTTTTCTTATCGGAGGCTTTTAATGTTTCATTTGGCTGCAGGTTGGTGTTATCCATCACTCGGGGTTTCCGTGGGGGCTCGCCCCAACGTAAGACCTTTCTTTTCATATTTGCTGAGCCGGAGGCAGGCAGGGACGGCATTGTTTGGTGCTTGTTTCACTTCTTGTGTCCTCCAGGCCATGCCACGTCCAGACTATCACAGGGAGAGAAAACAGGCTCTTATCACTCCTGCAAGTCTAGTCGACACAGGCATTCCTCTCTTTGATCACATTTAATACCTTTCAATTCACATCTTTCAGCACTTTAAAATAGGACCAAAGATATAATATCTATAATAATGCCTGTTTGCAAGGGACAAGCTGAGGTGATGGTGCCTGGAGGGAGAGGGCAGGGAGAGACAGGGCAGGGTGAGGCTGGACATGCAGCATGGAGGATGATGGTGAGGAAGGTGTCCACAGGAGGCTGGCTCCCCCCTGCCTGGGTTTG
Organism: Scolopax mira; assembly: GCA_004320125.1. Classification (NCBI taxonomy): domain Eukaryota; kingdom Metazoa; phylum Chordata; class Aves; order Charadriiformes; family Scolopacidae; genus Scolopax; species Scolopax mira. The sequence continues at coordinate 256,652 of BJBW01001065.1, read as the reverse complement.
TCAACCCTGGGCAAGGGGTATTTGAGCTTCCACTGAAATGATGTCCTCCAGGACATCAACACAACCCTCCAGGACATCAGTGTGGCTCAGGGAGCCAGACTTGCTGCTTTCCCACTGCTGACCTGGTACCTGGGCACATGGATGGAGATAGTGAGGGAATGAGAAGGAGGTGAGAAGGACCAAACAGGAGACTGTAGATGACACCTCAACCAGCTGCTGGTATGGCTTTGGGATGCAACCAGTGCTCAGGAGACTGAAGAGTCCATCTGTACAGGGTGATGCTGTGGGGGTACATGGGCAGAGAGGAGCATGGGTGAACTTGGAAGCTGGGGTGCTCTTGTCTACCCTCCGAGGGATGACAAACAGCCCCATAGCTCTCACCCAGTGCCTTCCAAGCAGTTAACAGGCCAGCTGTTGACCTCTGTGGAAGAGACTGGGACAGACCCAGTGAAAATTCATTACTTCTCACTGTGAGAACTGCAGCTGAGATGAACAGTAAAGAAACCAGAGAAACATGGTTGGGCTAGAAATGGAGAAATCAGGAGCACAGCTGCCAAAGTCTTTGGCTTCAAGTAGCTGGGGTGTCCAGAAGAGGGGGCAGAGGGGAGCCAAGGGCACATGGGCTGGTCTTGCTGGGCTAGAGCCAGCATGTGGATGGACCCTGCCTGGGTATAAGTGAAGGGCTGTGACTTCAAGGGCTGGGATCAGCTCAGTGCTGCTGGGTTTGCAGCCAGCAGCCTCATTTCATCCCAGGGATGCTCCACCTCCCAGCTGCACCCCATGGACATCAGTACAACCACAGCCCTGGGGCATGCTGCTCTCTCTAACCACTGCTTTTGTGTGAAAATGCCCACAATTACCAGGGGATTTTTTCCTTCTAGGAGCCACCTGCTTCCCTAGAAAGGCCAGAGGAGTTCTTAAATTCAGCATCCTGGATGACTGACTGCAATGCTGTTGCTTTGCATAGGAAGTAATTGCTTCCTTCCCATTTTTTACTTCTTGCTGCATTTATGTCCAGGTGTTTAACTCTGACCTTGGATCAATTTAAAGTTATCCATTTTTCCATGACAAAGGCCTCTGAGATGATGAAAAATTGACATGGTGTAATAGCAGAGAAGTGCCTCTGGATCCGCAGCCAATCTCTCCTGCAGCGTGGAAATAAAGCCTTCTGAACTGCAGAATGTCTGAGCAAATCCAATAGTCTCTCATTTTTATATGGGTATATATATGGGTATATACATGTGCGTAGCTTTATACATACACATATTAATATTCCCCACCCATTGCATTGCAGCATCTGGCCATCAGAAATGCAACTCTTAATGCTGGATGCTAATGGGATATGTTTTTATTTGTCCTTGTTATAAAATAGGTATCTCTGTATTAACTTTGCAGGGCATTATATTGATGTAGGGCAGTAAACTTTATGGCAGATTTCACAACCCTGTTAAGTGTATCGTCTTAGATTGTAATATCTAACTGGGAAGACAAGTGAAACCCTTGCAAGCAGTACGTGCCTGGGATGGTGCTGTGAAGCTAGAGGAAGAGAGGAGAAGTGATGTGGGATCCTAGGGTGTGCAGGAGGCTCCCCAACATCCCAGGGAAAGGGTTTTTTATGTCTTATGATTTGGCTGGTGACAAAGCCTCCTAAAGCTGTGTCTGTACCAGCAGTGATTGCATCCCTCGGGTCTCTGGCCGGCTGCTCCAGAGGCTGTTCTCTCTCCTGTCCCTTTGCCTTCCACATCCCCAGTAAATCTAATGAGATGCACACTGTGGCCGCTGGTCACAGATAACTGCTTAGCTTAAATCCTGCTTGAATTCCCTTGGCTTATCTGCCAAATGGGATCTCAGTTATAGAGTCCTGCAGACACGGAGGCCTATTTGGGCAGGGGATTGTTTGGCGTGGAGTTTTACAGAAGTTCGAGCAAATTGCTGGGGAGAAGCTGAGAGATAATAACAAGGAAAATGATATTAAACTGACTTCTCTGCTTCCTCCTCATGCCTCGGCTTTTAGTAACCCATCAGGAGAGCGCAGCTCTCAAGCGGACAAGACAGCATTTCCCTGGTGAAACCATATCAGATGCAAACTGTGCCTCTAAAGAATGGATCAAAACCCCATTGCTTTGGAGACATCTGGGGCCACAGCTGGGGGACCAGGTTGGGCAAAGGGTTAGGAAAGCTGGATATGCAATAGCTCAGGAGAATTAGGGAAAAGGCTCGGGGTCATAAGTTTAGCATCTGCAAAAGGCAACTGGCCAGAGGGGCTGTGTATGTCCATTGATACGTGCAGGAAAAAGGCCCTGTTGATGCTGTGTCTCTCAAGCATTGCATAGACACCCAGAGAGTTCAAGGAAAAAAACAAGCCAACAAATTCATTTACTTGGATATTGGTGTAAGATAATCCTTATGTGGGGAAATCAATCCACTGGACTGAAGAGCTGGTCACTGCTGGTGACGGGAGTCTCCATCACACAGGTTCTTCTTGTGTCTTCATCTGGGCCAGGAGAGACTGCAAAATGTGATCTAGCTCATTTTTTACAATCTGTGTGGCCATGAACCTACATGATCCCCCAGCACATGCATAATTCAGTGCCATTGACACCTCAAGAACATGAAAAATGTCTCTTAAGTATTTTGACTACACACAGAGGACCATCCTACACAATAATTCCTCCTGACAACTTACAAACCTCTTGTCTCTGCACAGGGAGGTCACCACTGCAGCAGAAACACTTTGGGATGCACTATTGAAGATGAAGATCGGCATATTCAGTCACACAGATGGTACAGGACCATCTGAAATTCCCATCTGGAGGGGTCTTGTAGTGATTAGTCAGATACTTAACTGTGAATGTTCCATGGAGACGTTTGCAGCCAGCATGGCTTGTAGGGACTTTCTTCAGTCCTTTGCTTGCAAAGCTTTTTTTTTTTTCCCTGTCTGGTGACCAGACACAGCAAGGAAGAGGGAGGTTTCCTGGAGACGTGGAGCTTCAGGGTGCAGCAGGGAAATGACGTTTGAGCAGACATTGCTGGCTGGAAATCGGCACCAAGACCAAGCAATGCATGGTCCAGTCTTTGTTGCCAAAAAAGTTTTGGCTTGGGCCAGATCTTCCCAAATGCCAGAGAGGACTGGTAGGAGAGGGACCTGGTGGCAGGGAGCCTGGCCTGGCGCCTTGGAGGAACCCCCTGGCTGGGCGAGTGTGGTTGGTGTCAGCACTGCCCGAGGTCACCTTGGCCCTGGGTTTGGGATCATGGCATGGTGTGTATGGGAAACATGAGAGGTAGCTCGACAGAGGGCAATTTGGGTAAAAACAGCATCAGGAGTGTCAAACTAGATTTGTTTCCAATATGGAAAACACCTCCACTGGGAGCATGAGGGAGACTTAGGAGTTGTTACTTTTGGATGAGAGAAGCAGTGAATTTGATCCGCGAACAAACGGGAACTGGCAAAGCTGACAGCTTTTGCTCTGATTGCTTTGCTTCCTCTGTGCCGGGCTATGTCTTTTTCTTTTTTTCTATTTCTCCTTTAACTTTTTTTTTCTCCTTTTAATTTATTGAAATGCTCTGGATCCTGATTCACTTTCTTCGCTCTTTATTTCTTATTGCTTTGGCTGAAACATTAAATCCCCAGTATGACTGGGATCAGGGCAAGAATAAAAATAGCCCATGGAAAAACAAACCAACCCAAGGACGTGAAAACAAGCTGCAGTGTTTCTGATGTTCAGTTTTGGTAGCACAGGGTGGGTGACTCCTGGGAGCACCACGGGGACATGGGGATGGCAGCCTCTGGCATGGAGGGTGGTTACCAGTTCCCTGCTTGACAGGGTGGCCAAAAAGTGAATTGGTGGGCCACCCTCTGGCTCCTAAGGAGCAGGGTCTCTGCTAAAATTGGCTGCCTGACTTGATGGGCAGGATAAGGGAGAAATTTTCCTGCCAAGGGGTGAGGCCGGAGGCTTTTCCTGTGGCTAGGAAGGTGCCAAGAAGGAAGCCTTGCTTTCTGAAATGTCCTCACATCAGCTGCAGGGGCATGGAGAAGGTGCTGCCAAGTGACATCCTCTCCTGATCCTGCTTTTCCAGAATTGAGCATCCTTTGTCACAGGGGGAAACTAAGGCCCAGGGCAGTGATGTGGCATCTGTAGGTGGGGAAGGCTTGGAGCAGCACCCTGCATTCCTGGGCATCAGCCACTTTCCCTCTGCACAGACAGACTCTACACATTGTGTAGTCAATGTGTCACGTTACCCACCTTTCATCAGCCTGAAATTACCATTTGTGAAAAAGGGGAAAGAAATACAGGTCTTCAAGAAGCCACTCAGGCTGTTGTCTGAGGCTTGTTTTTCAAAAGAAATCAAAGAAACAGATGTTTCATTTTGATACTGAAAGGGCTGCAGGGCTGGATCCTGCTCTCACTTTCCACTGTGTAAATCCGTAGTGGGGTGGCAGTCCCTCCGATGGGGAGCAGTGCTCCTCTGCACCCTGGGCACCACCTGGCCACCAGAAGTTTCAGGAAAGGGGTTTTCTTTTTTTTCTTTTTTTGTGGCACCTTGCTATTAATGAAGTTCATAAGAGATGCATTTTGCAGCCTGCTTGCTGTGGTGCTGCCCTGGGACTATATCTCCTTCCTGGTTGCTGTTCTGTCTACCTGGAAACAGAGGCTGCCACTGCCTGGAAAACTGGATTGAGAGGCTGCTCTAGTTTCACTGCAGCCTCCCTGCACAAAGCCTCCCCTGTGTGTCCCTGCTTCAGCTCCTGATTCAGTGGTGTTTGCCCCCCAAGAGTTCCGAGGAGACCCTTGGCAGCTCATATCATGGATTTCCTGGGGAAAAACCATTTCCCAGTGGGATCCGGCAGCTCAAACTTAGCCCTTCTCTGGAAGTTGGCAGCTGTATGTTCAGCTTCCTGCTACACCCGGTGGACAGGCACTGGTTTGGAGGATGCTTTTCACCAGCAGCTGTTGTTGCATGCCACGACCCTTCCTTCATTTTGACTGCGAAGGGGCTGATGAGTAGATATTTGCCCTGCCAATGACCTTGAAGCATGGGACCGAGAGCTTGTGCTCAGATGAAACCTCCTGCACGCCCGCATGGACATGGTCTGCTGTGGAGGTCTGATTCTGCCAGCTGTGATCTCTGGCCTGTGTCAAAGTTGGATTTGTCTCCTGGTAAACAAGCTGAGAAAGCTGGAGCTCGAGTAACGCAGAAAGCTGGCTCCTAGGAGCTGCCGTTTGTTACTGCTCTCCCAAAAACAGGTCGTTGCTCTACAGATCCTAACGACTCCTGGCATCTGCTCACAGGGTGTCCAAGCTGAGACGAAGGCAGGAGCTCGGCAATATACAGGGCTGAGCCTGAGCAGCAGGATAGCAATGGGGCTGAGCAAGGCCAGGAACTGCGGGTAGGTAGCACCCCAGAAATGCCCCATCCTGGACCCAGGATGGTGCCTATCAGCAGCATCCTGTTTCTTTCAGAAGCAGCACCCCCAGGTGTGGCTGCTGGTTTTCTACTGCCACCGGATGTGGGAGAGAAGAACCCTGATTTGGGAGTGATGTGCTGCCCTGGAAAGTGGGTAATTGCTGCGCCTGGTCATACTGCAAACAACACTCTTCACCCCTCAGCACCACAGACATCCTGACAAAGTCCAATCCGCTTGTGAAGGTGCCAGGCACTTTTCGGTAAACATTTTGTGCTCCCTGATCAATACATGAAGCCTCCTGCCACTCCTGACAGAGACTGATGCTGATTAGGTTCAGTAGAAGGCTCTGGGCTGGATCAGAGGCACCCAAGATGTCAGATCCTCTTTACTCATCGAAATACAAAAGCAAGAATCTCATCTGACTGCTCGGCTGTGCTGAAATAATAGCTCATTCAGGAGGTGGAATTTAAGCCTAAAAGCTAACATTTGTGGTGTGTATTTGTAACATGGAGGCACAGAGAAACTGCCCATAGCGCATTTAATTTCTTTCACAAGCTCCTTTGATCCAGGCATTACTGTCCAGGCAAAACTGGCACAAATTTAATCACAGACATCACCCACCATGCTGCTGTGAGCTGCCCAGCATTGGGACTGAGAGCGGCTACATTACCATTCTTTTTAATTGAGTGTTTGGGCTAGCCATCATGGCCAGGAGTCTTGCTCCAGCTCATCACCACAAGCTCATTACCTCCAAAAACCGAAGGCTCTCTTGCCTCACAAATCAGAGGTGAAAAAGCCAGGGCACTTGCCAGGCACCTGCAGGAGGTCTTAGTTACAGAGTGTTGGGTGATGCATGACCTGATGCTGGGAGGGAGGGGGCATCGAGTTAGGCTGGGATGGAGCCAGTGGGGTATTTATGAAGGGTGCTGGATGCCCATGAAGCATGGGGGGTGAAATCCCTGCAGAGAAGCAGACAGATTCTGAGTTTTCCAGGTTGTTACCACTCTGCCTGGTCTGGGGTGAGCCGGAGGACCATGAGCCCTGGGGAAATCAGGCATCCTCTTTCCTTTGAAGGCAGGGAGGTGACTGCTAAGATCACTGGTTCTGTTCTAACCTCCTACAGCCTGTTACCTTCAGGATACAGTTATTCTTGCAAAGTGAGGAAAGACACTGCTGTCGGCTGATTGGCACCCATTTTGAACACACCAGAGCCAAGCCAGGACAGACACCCAGCTAGGAGAGGGGACAAACCTGCTACCTGGGCTCCTCTAGGAGCCCAGCAGAGCCTGCTCCCTCTCCCAGATAATATTTCAGCCTGCTGAAATAGCACTGGACTTGCTGGAGCATGGCAAGTTCACCTGCTGACCTCTCCTTCTTGTACCTAGAAATGGAGAAAACTCTATTAATTTCCTCCCTATCTTCTCCATGCCTTTCCAGACTGTGATTCTTCCTGTCCCTGCACGATCTTTTAGAGGTGCCTGACTCCATTCCTCCTGGTGCAGCAGCTTTCCCAAACCTTGGGTTGTCTCCATCTCTGAGCTGGGGTATCAAAGCCTCGCACACTGCCCGAGGAGTGCAGATTTACACTGCAGCGTGGCAATGTTAGCTGTTCCACTAGCATTTTCTGACAAGTGAAACCACTTCTGTGCTGCCCCACATTGTGCAGAGCAGCAGTACCCAGCTCACTAGACCAGTAGTGACCCAAACAGTTTATTTCTGTTGTGCCCATTGACCCTGTATTTCATTTGTCACTTCATTGCTGAGCAGTTTTGCCAGATCTTTTGGCAGCTCTTAGAAAATCAGATCACCCTAAATATGCAATGCTGGCAGAAGATGTCACCTCACTGTCTGCCTCTTTCCCTGGCTTCTTCATGAACAGACCAAGTAGTGGAAGTCCCCAGGCTTCCTTCTTGCAGTGCTCTGCCTCTCTGCTAAAAAACAGCCTCTCATCCCAGCCTTTTTACCTCTTTTTAACCAGGGAGAAAACTTCACTCTTCTGCTGCCAGTTCCTTTAAGCATCATTTTTCTGCTTGTCTTCAGGTTTGTCTTGAGGTGGGCCTTAAGAAAGCTCCCAGGGTGGGAACCCTTCCAAAACTGCTTGCAGTGTGTCTGAATAAAAATGGTCCTCTGCTTTGTCCTGTTGTAGGCTTGTCTGATCATCTAATCATCTCATGCTCCTGCAGACTCTGCTGCTCCTGTGGCTGAAAGGGGACCGTTCTTTTTTATGGCCATGGCAAATTAATCTTCACACTCTTTTCTGGCTGCCTTGTTATGTATTTACATTTAATCTGCTAGAGGCTGTGCTGTTCTTTAATTCTTCAGTTGGACAAGCCTTCAGTATGTGAAGACTCCTCTTTCCTCCCTGGCCCTGCTGTTTAACCTGGACGGCCTTTTAAATCCCATTTTCTGTGAGGAGCAACATGCCAGTGCTGAGCCTCTGAAAGGGCATCTTTAAACAGTCCCGTGCCAAATGCACATGTTTCATCTCTTTGGCTTTTTTTCCTGTTTACACACTTTTTAATGAGTGCCCTCATTGCAATGCCATTCCTTTTTTCTCAAATGAACACTGACAGGGTGGAATTTTGCCATCTCTGCATGTGTGTGATGGTCATGTTATGTGTGGGTTTTGGGTACCATTGGCTCAGAGGACACAGCAAAGTGTTATAGCTCCTTTTGTGGGCTCAGGGACCAAATGCTCTGTGCAAAACCCTCCCAGGTGCCAAACCCCTCATCTCAGCATCACACAGGGAAATGATCTGTAAATGCTAATTTGGTTTCAAAGAGTCCCCAGAGCCACGGTAGGAATGTAGCCTGGTGGTGTCCTTCAAGCTGGAAATTGGCAGCAGTGTTGTCCTCCCCACCTCTCATCCCTCTGCCTCCCCCAGGGAGTTGTCTCTTGCTCTCCTTTCCAAACATCACAGCTCCAAAGGCTGGCTGGTCCTACACCACAGTGGAGCACAGCAGGCATCCTGCCTGTTGTGCAATGCCTGCTCTGCTGGAAGAAGTGTGGTGTATCCTGCTAGATCCATGAAAACCGATTTCCATGGTCATTTTAGAGAGAAATGTCTCTCCAGCTGGCAAAAACTGGTAGTCAGCTGGGGAGGAAACATATGGTGGGCCTTCTTTTAATTTTCTTGCTATCAGCCTTTCCTTGTGCAGCAGTTGAGTTATCTTCATTAGTAACTTTGCAGCTCACAATGCTTGAGCCTGTTTTGCCTACTCTGGGGAGTTACCCATGACCAGCCACGCTGTGCCAGGAGTTGTCTCCCAACACTGATGTGCTCTTTTATGCTTGTAGCAGACCCAGAACACAAAGGGGAGATGTTTTCATGGCAAGTTGCACCATGGCTAGCAGGAGTTACCAGACTGTTCTGCAGGTCATTGTCAGTTTGCCCTATGGGGATGTTTCCTACATGCCGTTGGTCCTCGCAGCTCCTTTGGAAACCAAACCAAACTTGGTGAATAGGGATGGGGTCCCAGGACTGGGTCCACACCTGTCACAGCTCCCTTTGGGCCTGCATGTCAGGGTTTATGTCTCATCTCTCCCCAGAAGGCAGAGAAATTGGGCACCCAGATCAGGCAGGAGAAGGAAGGCCAGCGGGAAGAGGTCCAAGCTTGGCAGCTCATGGGCTGCCTCCATCCCACTGCAGGGCTGAGCCAAGGCTGAGCTGGGGAGGCTTTTGCACTGGGATCAGCCAGATGAGCAGGGGTCTTACAGTATTAATTAAACATCTGGAGAATCTGGCGGGAAGCCCACTTCATTATCCCTGGTGCTCAAGGATGCTTTCAGGAGTCCTTCCTCTCTTGTGTCTCCTCTAAGAGCTTCTTTCTTCCAGCATCTCACCATTTGCACACCCCGGAGAGACACTTGCTCTTGGTCCGGAGGGGAAAACAGCACTTCCAAAGTCTGGGGGCCCAGGAGTGTCCTTCAATCATCAAACACACTTGGGCACCAAAAGGCAGTGGGAAGGGCAAGGTGGGGCAGAAGAAGCAGGCTGAGGGACATTGTCCTTCTTGTCGAGCCCTGCTGCATTGCCTGGACCTGCATTTTGGAGTGTCACAGCTTCTTGTGGCCTCTTGGACAAGAAGGTCCTTGCAGCTGGCACAGACTGCTTGGTGGCTGCTTGTACCCTGGAGACCCTTAGCTCTGCCACCAGCCCCCAGCGCCTGGCTTTGCAGCCATCCTCCTCTATCCCCCAAAGGGACACTGGCAACATCCCCCAGCCTTCTGATGAAGCTGAGGAGGCAAAAGGGCTGTGGTGTGAATGCAGCAAGATGCTCTCTGAAGTGCTAGTGCCATTAACAAAAATAGGGAAGGTGGGCTTCTCAGTACTGTGCTTGTGGCTCTGAGGTATCCACAGAAGTGTGAAAAGCACTGAAAAAACACATCTGCTGCCTAGAGCCTTCCTAAAGTTTAAGTGATACTGGTAGGCTGCGGGAAACAGTTAGTTTGCAATTAGTACATGGGAGGCACAATGAGATAATTAGCCACCAGTTAGCAGGATGAATGTGACGACCACATTCCCTGCTTACTGATGTTTGGCTAATTTGTGATTAGCGGCCTTGTTAAGTGGTTATGAATTACACAGGAGGCGCAACGAGCTGGAACTTGCTAACAAGGGCGCAATGATGTGTGGTTTGTACTGGCCACATTTACTGGTCCTGAGGTGACTGCCCCCATCCCACATGGTTATCCCATCCCCTAGCTGCTCCCTGTCACCAGCTACTGTGATGGCCCTGACAGGCCTATCTGCTGGCCTTGACTCTATGGGAAGGAAATGTATGGAGCCTGACTCAGTGATGGCCTCTGGACTTTGGTGTCCTCCTGGACACTCATGCCAAGCTTTGCAAGACCGCTCTCCTGTCCTCTCCTCTGTTTGACCATGAGCAGTCACAGTGCAGGGGAGATCCTAGGGGACATGGCCCTCAGCATGGTAGGGATGAGGAAGTCTGGCAGGATTTGCTTGGAACATGTCAGGTACAAGAGCATCACCTACGCAGACCAAGAAGCAGCCTAACGATGGATAAGGAAGTTAGGTGGTGAGTGGTGTTAAGGAGAAGTTGGAAAGCACCAAACTGTGGCCAAAGGAGGCCACATAGGCCTCTTCCCATAGGCAGAGAGGAAGGGAAACTTTTGTGATGGCCCACAGGGAGCCTGCAGAATAGGGACTGTTGGGCAGGGAAGTTGTGAGCTCCATTGTGGCCCTGAGGGACTCTGACATTCCACTTCTGTCCTAGAGAGAGGGGATGGCCAGGAGACATCAAGAGTGCTCTTGAATACCTGAGATGTTTTGTGCCTGAGTGTTACAGCCTCTGAGACAGGAGAGGTGAGATCTTGGTCTGGGCAGGTGCCCATCTCCACAGCAGTTGTTTTGCTACCCCCCAGTCTGGGCACAGTAAGGAACTGAGGAGGGGAAGGAAGCAGGCCATGCTTTGTCCATGTCTGCCCAAGCTTTGAGGCAGGCAGACACAAATGTGCCTGTGGAGACAGCTGTGTGGCTGGGTCAGCACTGTGCCGGACCGAGCCAATTGTCCTTCTGGGAGACAGAGATAATTAGCTTGAGCCCAGTGTGATGCTGATGGTACTTTTGGAAGATGCTGCCTGAGATATATCAACGGCACATGGCTAAGCAACCTGTTAAATGCTCTTACAAATCTAACAAGATAACCAGCCCCCTGAGAAGCTGAACAAACAGTTGTATTTCCACTCAGAAGAGGTGAGCAACCTCTGCAAACGTCAATCCATTCGCTAAGAGGCTTGGGGGCAATGCAGGAAGAACCCCCAGGGACCACAAAATGGGAACGGAAACTCTTGTAAAGCAGCTTGTCTTCAGCAATTTCTCTCTTTTCTCCCTGGTTCAAATGAGAAGCTGCAGAAACAGCATGAAAATGAAATACAACCAAAGGAATACCCCATTTCAGCTCTCTTGCATCTCTTACTGCTCCCTCTGGTCCCTGCTACTCATCTGCAGAAGTCCAAGGCAAAGTGTTATTGAGCTGCCGGATCTGATTAAATTTTTTTCATATCCCTGAAGGGCCACAGTGACTGGAGTGCTGCTTTGAACAAGAGAGGACATCGTTAGCCAGTTGGCAGGACCAGTCCCCATGAGACCCCATCCAGTGCCTGGCCTAGGCTGCTGAATGACCAGGTAGCAAGGCCAGATCTCTGCTGCCATATGGGAAGTGATGCAGATACTCACAGCAAGGATGGAGGCTTAGATTAAACCTGCCTTGAGAAGACACTCAGATAATAGTGATATACGCCACAGAACCTCTCTGGAGAGAATGTCTTGGCTGCCCCATTGCTGTGATTCCCCCGATGGGATCTGGTGGGCTCCAGATGCACCTTTGAGGTTAAACCATGTTGGGAAATGGACTTTACAATCCCTGGACTGAATGTTTGGCTTGGGACTCCTTGGGCTTTGACTTGGTTCTGAGCTGCTTACCTGATGGCAAGTCCTTGGAGGCTACCAGTCTCGCAGGGAGAAGAGAGAAGCAATTAATGGCTTTAAAGAGGGCTTTGAACCTCTCAAGTCCTATAGAAAATCAGTGAGTGAGAATGGACTCACATACATCTTAATGGATGCCGAATGGTCCTTCCTCTGCAGGCTACGGTGTGGGGATGTGATGGGCGGCCCCTGCCAGCTCCATCACACAGTGGTGAAATGAGGAAGGCCACATCCCAAGGCCTTTAGGGTCACCCCTTTCCTGAACATGGCCCCAGCATGGGACATAGATGGCCACCATGCTGGTTGGGGGTTCTATTCTGGGGTCGCTAGGCTGCGCTGGGCTCCAAGAGGTGTGGATGAAGCTGTTGTTGCTCTCCCCTGTCCCTTGTCAGAGGCTCTCATCCACAACACTGCTGGGAAGGAAGGCTGACAGGGGAATCAACCCCACTTTTCAGGGGCTGGTGCTGGGCCACCACTTTGGGCTGCTTGACTCAACCCGGGGGGCACTGTGCGGTGGACCTCGGGAAACCAGATCGCAGTCCCTTCCCTGGCTGCACTGCAGGCAGAAAGCAGGAGGGCTCCCAAACCTTTGGGATGAGGGAAGAAGCTCTGTGAGCTTTTGCAGCTGTTTGCAGAGCATAAGTCCATCCACAGCTATCAAGCTCTCTGTCATGTTCAACAAGCCAGCTGAGCCATGGTCTTCAGCCCCCTCCCTCTCTGAAGTTGGGGAGGGGGGCAGTTGTGTCTCTTTGACTTTTGGTTGGAGGGTGTTGCTCAGTGGTCTGCACTCAGCTGGGATGTGCAAATGGGGGTGTATACCTGTTCCCGAGCCAACACTGCTCAAGCCTGGCACGGAAATGGCTCCAAGACTGGCTTGGGTGACAGCAGGCTGAGCTGTGAGCAGGGCTGGCTGGGGGAGCACAGTAGTTGAGCTGGCCCCACCAAAGGCAGGAGCAGAGAAACCTGGCTGTGGTACCTGTTTCCAGCTCCCCAGAGCAGTTGGTGGAGGAAAGCAAGCCCGGGCCAGCAAGGCAGTGAGGATGAATGGAGATGAAGTGAGATGGGCAAGGTCACTGGTGGTGGGACTGGACTGAGCAGGCAGGAGCTGGACCACGATGAAACTCGTCAAAGGGCAGTGGCAGCTTGTACATCCTCCTCCCTCTTTCTTGGGAGCAGAGAGAGACCTCGGCTCCACATTTCTGTGGTTTCTTTGCTCATTATAGGAAAAACGAAGGGTGAAGACAGGTCAATGAATCATTACTGTTTGGTTTGGCTGCGCCGCCACACCATGTTTAGGAATGGCTGATTCTTTTTCTTCTTGTGAGTTGTTCTCTCTTCCCCCGCTCCTTCGGGTTTTGGGGTTGTTTTGTGTTTTTTTTCCCTCGATTATCCTGAATTATTGCAAGATGGTGAAACAGAGGACCTCCTCCTTTCCTTGGGTTGGCTTCCTTTACAGCAGATGTCAAATAAAAGAGTCCGGCTTTTGGATAGCTCATCCCAAAAGGGGGTTGGTGCATCCTGGATCTTTCACCCGTCCCATGCTGAGACATTGCAGGGAGCCACTGGCGCAGCCTTCAGGCTCATGACACCACTTTCCAGGGAAAAAAACAAAGTAAAAAGGAACAGAATTCCTCTATCTATTTCTTAATTATGGTGGTGGTTTTTTTTTTGGGTTTTTTTTCGGGCTCTTGTTGGAACATCTGTTCTGCATTTGTGCAAGACACGTTAATACCTCTAGATATGTTCATTCCTTCACTGCTGGGACGCTGGGGATGTGTGGTGAGAGGGGTGCCCGTACCACCACGCACGTGTACCTGGGCAGCACCTCTTCTGATGTGGGCATCTCAAGCAGGATGACCGCTGCCCTCTCGTGCACCTCTCTGAAGTGGGGAAGTGGGACTGCTCCCTTCCTACCCCACTGCCACACGTCAGGGGTAGCCGGTGTGCCACATGCCTTTGGCACACACAGGGTGAGTCCCGAATTTATATCCTGTGACAGGTATAGATGCCTTGAGGCTGTGCTGGTGGAGGTGTCTGCAGACTCATCTCCCTTCTGCTGTCACACGCTGGGGTTGGGAGGGAAGGCAGCGCTTCTGCGTTTGCAGTGATGAGGGTCCCGGAGAGACAGGGGGCAATTTTCTCATTTGAAACTGTGCTGGGTTATAATTTTTCCTAATTCCTCACCTGTCATGACACAGGAGCTAGGAATTAGAGCTCCCTCTTACATATCGTTGCCTGATTACGTGGTGTCAGAAGAGGCTTCCAAAATTATTCCATGTAGGTGGCACAGTCTGGAGGGGGACTTGGCAGAAAGCCACACATAGGGACTACAGCCTTTGCAGGTCTCCCAGCTGTACGTGATGTTGAGGAGGCCAAGAGGTGGAGATCTTGCTGCTTTGGGGAGCCCGACACTCCCAGGAGTTAAAAAATCAATTTTAGGTGGAGCTTGATGGGGAAAGGCAAATCTCCACTGTAAGTCTGAGTGTGGTTGTCATCCTGATGACATTGTCCATTGGCAAAGGCATGTTTCTTCCCCCTCTGTCCTTCGTGGGTTGGGTTGGGATGGTTATGGAGCAGAGTAGTGTACTGATGGGGATCAGGTCGGGGCTGAGTCTGCAACAGGATTGTCGTGGGGCTTGCAGCAGGTAACTGGAGGGCTAATCAGAGAGCCAACTGCTTGTGATATAACCAAATCAGTGAGAATTGGAGATTCCCCCGCAAAAGGGGAGATGGGGGGGTGATGTGTTTGCAAAACAAGGCAAGTGGTCCCTTGAAGCAAGGCAAGCAAGCGGCCAAAGAGTAACAGTGAGTCTGGGTCACAGAGCCCACCTCAAAGGCATGTGTTGTGGGTGGGGTTCAAGAATTTTTCTTACAATTTTTCTTACTACCCCAGTAAACATTTTCATGGGCTCTTTGGGAAAAGCAGTTTTGTATTCCTTAGATGTCCTTTAATGGCAGAGTGTCCTGCCGGGGCAGTGAGGGGGCACAGATTCATTGAAAGATCATGCTAATGCCAGCTGTAGGAAGGGAAGCAAAGCCACAGCAGCATGAGTTGTGTGAGGATTGTCAGGTACCGCCCTCCTGCCAAAAACAATCCCACCCCATCACATCCTCTATTGCCAGTGCTCTTGTGACTGCATGGTGAGCTGGGTAGTGGCACCGATCTGACCCCAAAAAACATTATTCTGGGAGGTGTGGGTCATGCCAGGTTCATTTCAGCCCCATCAGCCCCATGAATGGACTTGCTGTGCTGTGATAGGACAAAGTAGGGACATGCAAAGAATGCAGGACAGGACTGTGGTTGGGGCCTGGGCTGCTGCTCAGGGAATAGGTTCAGTGCTTGGGTGATCAGCAAAGCCAAACCTGGAACCTTCTGCATCCCTCAGTCACCTCATGAGCTCCCCCTCTATCAGTGAGCTGTTACCTGCTGCGGCACAAGCAGTAGAGAACTTGAACTACTGAACCCATGATACTGGACTTGACCTGCATGGAGAGCTTGACTCAAATATCTGCACTCTTGTGGGCTTGAATTCCCTGTCTGCATCTCTTCTACACGGGTTTTTCTGACTGAGCTTGAAGCAGAGGCTGACTGTGGACATCCTGGTGTGACCTGCTATCTTGGGTCTGCAAAGAGCTGAGGCATTGAGGCGTGATCAGCAGAGGTCTCTGATCCACGTGTTGGCCATGTCCAGCCCCAGGCTGTGCCCAAGGCAAGTGCAGAACAGGACTTGACACAGGGAGTGCCGGGAGAAGGAGGTGGTCTCGATTGTGCTGAGTGACAGATGCCAGTGTCTGTCCAGTGGCTCAAAGTGAGGTGCTGCCTTCAGCGTGGTTTTGAGGAACGGGTGCCCAACCCCAATCCCAAAGGGTGCATATCTTGCTCCTGTGAAGTCTGGGTGCTGCCTTAAACTGTTTGCCTTTGTAACCCTTTACTGACTGTGGCCTAGGGATGTGGGAGTTACCCTCCAGCTCGCCTCCTTACATGTGCTGTAGTAGCTCTGCCTGAAGCACTGCTGACCATCTCACGAGCAACTCTTGCCCTGCTTTGCACATGGGAAGCTCAGGGCTGTGCTTGAGCTGCTTGAAGCTGCCAAGCAGATTTAGCTGGTCTTGAAGCTGGCAGAGATGGGTGTTTAATGATCCCCAGTCCACGCTGTCCACAGAGGCCCCCTTCCGTGTTCACAAGGACCAGAGAGAATCAGATGATGGATGTGGTAGGAGAGCATGAATAGATAACACAACAGATCAGGAATAAATTAGCAACAGGCAGTGCCTCCCTCCCCTCCCTCCACTCCAACTCTCCTGCAGCGCATATGTGTTCCCCGTCTGCATATCCAGATTCACTGTTTAATCTAGTTTCAAATGTCCCAGGCTTTCCTTGGGAGAAACTTCTTCACAGTCTCATAAATCTTCTTGTCAGGAAGTTTTTTTCTTGCTGTGGACCTGAAAATTTCCCTTTCTTAATTTCATGCTGCTTATCCTCCATTCACTCTACCAAGCCATCACCTGGAAAGGTGCTGGAGCGCGACAGGAACAATGCTCTCAGCAGCATGTCTCTCATCCCACTCTCTTCAGGAGTTATTTCTTGCTCGGTGTGAGCCCCCATATTCCTGCCTGGTCTGAGGAAACAAACCAAGAGCCCTGGGCTGTGCTGCTGGTGGTGGAAGAAGCATAAAGTTAATCGATGAAGAGGCAGAGAGGTTGGAGGGGCTGTCTAGAGCCTCTGAGCCCAGGGTCAGCTCTCCTTAGCCCACCTTTCATCTACCCTTTTCCTAAAATCATCCTCATTCCTCACCCCTGGCAGTCAGGAATAATCCTTTGCTCCCCTCTTTTTTGGTGTCCTGCCTAAATTTTCTTTGCTGCAGTTTCAGTCCCTCTCTATTTCTTTTTACCCAGCGTGGCCATGGAGAAGAGCTCATTGCCTTGACCTTTGCTGCAGCCTTCCCTATGCAGGAAGCCTGCTAGGTTCCTATGCACCTATTCCTTGCTTGAGGTGACAAGAAAAGTTGAGTCTGAAAGTCCTCTGGGTTCTCCTGGGAAAGGGCTGCAGGCTGCTGCCTTTGCTGCCCATGTACTGCAAACAGATGAGCCCAAAGGAACACCTTGCAGGTTAATCTCGAGACTCTAAATGTGGCCAGGTTGGGTTGCAGATGTTGATGCCAGAAGTGTATTTATTCATTTCACAGTTTTGCTTATTTATCAGATCCTGTGATCATTAAATTGTGCATTACCATTTGGCATGTGGCAGGTTTTAATTCCTATGGCTGGTTTATGCCCTCTGCAGGTATTAGCCTAAATGCATTTCCTGACAAGTGATGGATGCTCCAAAAAGCCGTGGCAACATATTTATTGATCAGAGCTCTCTGTAACCCCAGCTCACTAATGCAAGCTCTCGCAGCGCCAGGAACTATTGTCTCCTCAGACTGTTTCATTAACTCAGATGTGAGGGTTTGGACTTTCCTTCCACGCAGGATGGAGTAAATCTTGAGCAGTGTCAGCTCTGACAACAGCTCCAGCTCACTAAGTAGGGTAGTCCTGGCCTATGCTTGGCAAGGGGACCTCTAAGAAATATTTAGGGATGGAGAAGCCCTTCAAGGACTTTCCAGGTGTATTTGGAATTGGAGGGTGCCTCTGCAATTGCCTCTCTTGCAGATAAGTGTGACCTAGCTCTGTACCTGGCCCTGCAGCTGCAGAGATTGGGAGCACAGCAGAAACTGTGGGGTGCTGACACATTTTCTCCCTGGGACAGATGGGGTTTGCTCATGAGGTGCCAGCCCCATGCACTGCTGGGTCTGCAGTGCAGAGCCTATTTCATGCAGTCAGGTGTGCAGCCAGGAGGGCTGTGATTGGAAAAAAGTAGGAAAAAATTGGTTTAGATAGCTCTGCTTTATCCAGGGAAAAGCTTCTGCTAACCCTTGAAGAGATGTAGGAGCACAGAGGTACCCTGAGTTACCCTATGTTTCATGGAAATGTCAGGTGGGCTCAGAAAACAAAGAGCTGCTATAGTAAGAGGAGATGAGGAGTGGTTAACGGGGTGGCCAAGCTGGTTAGAAAAAGGTCAGGAAATCAATCCAGCTCAAAGGTGAGTTATGGAGGCTTCAAGGAGTGACCGGTCACCCGGGTGGTGGTAAGAGGCTGCCGAGCACTCCTTGTTTGCCCACGCACATGCCAAAGTACGTTGTTGAAACCCTTTTCCTCTCTGCAGCTGCAAAGCTCTGCTCCTGCCTGCTCTTCCCAAACCCAGCCTGAATGAGCCTAACTTCTGCAGGGACAGACACTAGAAGCCTTGAAAATTTCCACATACTTGTAGGAGAGAGCAGGGTAGACAAATGCAGGGCATCCTGCCCCAATCCAGGCTGCCACTAGAGCTGAGGCTTCATGAGATGAAACGACCTTGCAAGCGGAACTGCGGAGGTGCCCCCACTGTCCTTGGTGATCTGCAAACCTCCCCTCCCATCTGAAAGCTGGGAATTGTTTCATCTCTGGAGCAAGGCAGGCAGTTTCTCGGCACCTCCACACTGCAAGATCCTTGGGGGTGAAGGCACTGATTGCTAACGGCTGTGCTGCGCTCCAGTGATGGGAGAGGAACTTTATGCTCCAGAAGCAGAAGACAGTGACGCAAGTGGCTGCTGCAGTGGATACACTCTTCCATTGGACTCCCAGCACATCCTCCGACTCCCTTCCCCAGGCCTGCATCTTGGGTCCAGCCATCCCACTGCCCTCCCCTGGGACCATGCCACAGCATCCCAAAACCTCTGCCCTGCACCGTCATCTCGCCTCTTTTGGGAGAAGCAGAGGGGGGTGGCATTGCCTGGGGGCTGGTTGCAAGCTCAGAGGCTTGCAGGCCAAAGCAGGGAGCTCATGCTACATCACAGCAGCTTTGCAGGGCCACAGCTGTGGGGCAACTGGGGGATGGAGGAGATGGGGGTCTGGAAGCTGCCAAGCCCACAGCTGGGAGGGAAGAGGAGAGGGGTCGAGAAGAGCCGTTGGGAGGGTGGTGTGGGATCCTGCCTGCTCCTCAGTTACGGGAAACTCCAGCTGATTCAAACCTGCTGCTGGGGCTGTGGCTGGCTGCTGGAAAAGCTGCTCTCCGCTCGTGCTGGAGAGGAGCGACAGCCCACATGTTGCAAACATTTCTGGAAAACAGCTCCTCGCCCCTTCTCCTGTGGTTTGCATGACCTGAAATCCTGGGATAAAAACAGGCGAGGCTGTTGGGAGAGAGAGCTGTGGTTCTCAGGGTGACATTGGAGCACTCCACAAGGCTCTCCAGCCACAATCCCTATGGCTGCCACTGGCTGCAGCTCTGCCTGTCCCTACCACCTTGGCATTTGGTGGAGCAGGATGATGGTTCCTCTTCTCTTACCTCTCATTTGCACAGCCCCTGGTCTGGAGGTGGACACTGGAAATGAAACCCTGAGGTCCTGATACCACCAGGCAGAAAGCCATACCTTGTCCAAAAGACAAAACAGGCACCAACACCTCTCTTATACCAAGGCTCACAGCTGCCTATCATGAGCGTCTATCTTTGGGACTGAACTGTCCACCAAAGTGGCAAACCCCATCAAACTCTGTGGTTAAACTGGAAGAGTTTGCCCCAGTGATATGCAATCCACCCAAAATGTCAGACACATTAGAGGATACCCATCCACTTGGAGAGAGGTACCTGCTGGTTTCCCTGCATGAGCATCCCTGTCTCTCCTCAGCCAAAGGTCCCTGTGCCTGTTAGTTGTAACCCATTAGGTTTTAAAGCCCTCAGTTGTCCCTACTACTTGATGACAAATGTTAATGAAGACGTCTTCAGGGGTCTGCAGCAGGGGTAGCAAGTTGAAGCCAGGGATCCCTTGGTGTGGGTTTCTGGTACAAGAGACCTTCAGGAAGAGCATGGTCAACCCTTCTGCCATCTCATGGGCTGGCAAATGCCTGGGCAAGTATAGGACAAGGACATTTTCACTTGAGACAACACAGATGAAAGGGTTCTTTCCACCCTCACCTTCTTCTGCTGGAGACTGGAGAAGAGAAAGAGTTATTTTATAGAAAGAAATTGGGTCTTACATTAATAGAGAAAGATTACAGCTTAATGTGAGAAGAAGAAAGAAACTAAATGAGGTGCTGATGCAGTGAGAGGCGATCTTTATTGTTAAGCAGATTCTTAATAATGCATAGTGTTGTGCTTCTCTTTCGGTAACTTTATTCTGCTATTGTAAATCTGTTTTTACTGATCACATTATTTCAGCCTGAACTCTTGTTTAGAGCTGGCCTGGTGAAGCCATCTGCCAGCCAAGAGAAACTCTTCCTTCCCTCTCATCACACCAAACACTGAGAAATGCCTCATTCCCCCAGATACTGCTCCCAGGTGCTTGGGGTACAGTTCTGTGTCCAGAAGAGAAGCCCCATGGTCTGTCTGGGGCAGAAGAACCTCCTCAACACTGCGATGGGGTGGAAAGGTCTCTGGCATCCAGCAGGAGAGCAGAAGTTGGACAGCAAGATGTCCCAGTGGGAACAGAGATGCAATTGAAGGGTAAAACTTGGTAATGCCAAGTCAGCGTATGCAGTTGGAGATGCCATCCCTTTCATACAGGCTCTCCAAACACCTGCAAAAGCACACTGATCAGAAAAAAAAACCACAACCCCCCCCCCAACAAACCCCCCCAAACCCCCCAACCAACCAAATTACACAGGATCTGGTTTTAGAAATCACCAGAATGGGATGGAAGACGGTAGCTTTCTGTCTACATCCCATTGTCCCTTTGCTGCTCCTGCGAGGCTGGAGACAAACTTTGGTAGCCGCTCTCCGGCCAGCCGAGCCGCAGTGCCCCGAGTGGATCTTTAATTAACGGAAAGTGGCAGCCGTTCTGCTCAGCACAGCAATCTCAGACTTCAATTGCTGATTGAGGCGAGAGCCATTTCTCACCAGGTAGAGGAAATAAGGCTTGCATCGGAACATAAAAGATTGTTTTAATTAAACCTGGTATTTCTAAGCCCGCTGCTGGCTCCAGCCAAACGGAGGAGGCAGCTGGAGTCAGTCAGAAAATTCCCAGAAAAAAAAAAAAAAGGCACTTTTTATACTTTGTAGGCTAGAAATGGAGCGAGACAGAGCTGAAATAAGTCTTTTCTTTTGTTCAGTGGTGTATTTGCATTTTGGCCATGCAGTCTGGAGGGACCAGGTTGGGCATCACAGAAATGCAGCTGCCTGTGGGGTGTCATGGACGAGGAAGACCTCTTCTGCATGTAGCTTCAGGAGCTGTGTTTCCCCCAGGACTGAATGCAGCCTGGGGATAGGCCAACCTTCAGCTAATTCAGCAAAACCAGGCAGCTGACAAGCCCTCAAGTTGTCACACCTGGTTGTGGGACAGACCCCAGCCTCAGCTCTGGGCTGCATTTTCTACATGTTTTGCTCAGGTGGTGCTCTGTCTCAAGTGCAGCTCCTTTTCTCCATCTCTTTTGCAGGGTTTTTTTGACTAGTCAAGGAACCCTATGCTGGCTGTCCCTGCACGTGGGCTGAGTGATGTGACCAGGGCACGGGACTGTGTCTGGGAAAATGGGCTCCTACTGAGCTCTTTGGAGGTGATCAGGGGCTCCAGCACCTCCCAAACCACGACTATGAGCCAGGGGAAATGCTGAGCCAGAGCAACAAGAGCATAGAACAAGAGGACCATCAGACTTTAGCATACAAAATGGAAACTTCCCAGCTTCCTTTGTGCAACTTGTTGATATTAAATCTTCAATTTCTTACCTAAAATAAACACAATTGAGCAAAGACATTAAAAAGCCTGTATCCACAGACAGAAATGAACTTACACGCCGCATATCTGGCATTTCAAATGCTATGTTTGCCCAAACTGCTACTTCAGCAAAACCAAAACTATTTGCAGACAGAGTCAGTCACAAAAAATACCAACTTTCCCAGCTCAGAAATTTTTGGGGGCAAAATCAAAAATGGCTATTAAAGTGAAACTCTCTGCCAAGGTATTCTGAAACCAGAGGGCTGCAGATGAATTCAAATGGGCCTGTCTCAAACCTGGAGTAAATTTAGACAAACAAACAAATAAATTGAGAGTAGCATGAGCCTCCTTGGAATCCTCCAGCCAATCTGCATCAGTTGATTGACCGGGAAGTAACAGTTTGTAAGAAGATAAGAGATCTTACATTTTTGTCTTAGTACAAGACAGTAAACATTCTTGAGATCTCAAATATACCCACTGATCATAATTTTTAAAAATTTATTATTTATTTACAGAGTCTTGTGGTGCTTCTGAAATATCTCCTGCCAATGGGTGACCTAAAATAACTTCACCTGATCCAGCAGAGGAGCCAAGACGTTTTCGTTGTGCATCAGCGAGGTTTGTCAGCTGTCTGGGTCTGGGTGGGCGGCTGCAGCCAGCTGATTTAAACTGCATATGCAAATCTTAATTAATTTGCAATTAGGAATGTCAGCTTGTCAGGTTGCAAAGCTTGGCACCAAAAGATGTAGACTCTGGCCATGCATTTTCAGAGTGTCAGCCCTTGAGCAGGGCATTGCTAAAGCCTCTGTGGCAGGGATGTGCCACTGAGCCACAGGCTTTGGAAGCTTCCAGCTCAATTTTCAAGGAGCGGAAAGTTGATGTTAATGTGTTGGAGAGGTTCTGCCCCAAACTGTGCTGCCCGGGGGAAGAAGGGGAATGTGGGGCTTTCATTGCAGGCCAGGTCTGCATTCATGGCTCTCCAGCCAGATGTCCCTTGGGGTGGCTTGGGGACATCAGGTGGACATCCCAGCTTGCAGAGGCAGAAGTCTGCCCCTCTGTATGTCTCGTTAGCACAAATCGAAGCCCTGCTCCTGACTGTGCCACTACTGGCACTAGCTCAATCCACACCAACAGAGGGGTTTGGCTGAAGCTAAATTTACCTTAGACTTACCTTGGCTGGAGTCCCTGGATGTTGACATGGATGTGAGCCGGGACAAGGCACTGGGCAGCCGAGCCAGGGCCGTGAGGATATGACACTTCGGTGGGTACAAACAGGGCAGGGCACGTTCCCCACCGCAGCCTCTTCCCCCCCGTGGGAGGAAACGCTTCCCTGCACCGCTGCAGGCGCTGCCCACATTCCAGCTGTTCCCCAGCTGGGGCCAGTTTCACAGCTCCACCGTTCCCAGCATCCCAGTATGTGTAGGAGGCACTGGGCAGAGGAGATGGGACAGCAGGGCAGCCAGGGCCTGGATACCCCTGCGGAAGCCATATCTGCTGGAAGCCCCCTCCAAGTATTTCTCTCTAAGCCTGTGGCTCACGTCCTGCTGCTCCCATTAGCCAGACTGGCTGGATAAAAGTAATTTATCTCCCACACAGCCTGGAAACGCACATTTCAAACCAATTTATTTTACGGACCACTACATGTTTCCCAACACATTTCTCAGCACAGGTGCAGATCTCTGGTGCATTAAAGTCCACTGACCGTTGCCTTGGTCCCTCCTGCAGGCCCCGTGAGCTGCCCACATGTCCCCCAAAACTACAGGGCAACATGATGAAAAATCCTCACCTACATTTCCCCATGAGATGTTCAAAGTGCTGTGCAGGAGTGGGACCACAGCTTTGAGCCAAATAATGAGCATGGGTGTCCGTGTTCACCTGCACTTAAAGCCTTCACCATCAAAATGGGTCTAGGAGGAATGGTGAGAGCCAGCCAGGGTACATTAGAGAGCCCCACAGGGATATTATTGTGCTGCTGTGATTTTAATATCCTTAGACAGGAGATAACCCATCTCCACAGATAAAAACAGGAACACAACATGAAAAATGCAGCCATTATCCAGCTAGACACAGTTTCCTCAGCTCTGGGAAGCTCTGAGTGGAGGTAAATGCACACAGGATTGAAATTTCAGTCTGCTCCAACTTCCTCCTGGGGCCAGAGCTATGTGGAGAGAAAGAAAAAGATTTACTTCTTTCAAAAGAGGCTTAAAGTTCTTTACATATCACTAGGTGCCTTGTGCGGCATGCTGACCAGGTCTATGCATTTCATCTCATTTCATCTCATTTTGTTAGAGCTTTAATCACGTTAATGACAGTCCTAACATTTCAGGATGGCTCTGGATCAGTGGCTGAGCTCTGAGCATTTTACTGCAAAGGAGAGGATGCCAGAAGTTAGACACCACACTCAGCTGTCCTGGCATCCCCTCTGCTCTGCACCAGCGTGTTGGGAACATCTCCTGCAGAAATGGAGAGGTGACACCCACTGGAAATTGTCCTCTCGTCTCCCTCCTGTCACGTTTTCTGCTCCGTCTGCACATCAAGCGGGACCCTGCAGAGGGCTCCTTTGGGGGTTCATGCCTTGAGCAAGACCTGCAAAAAAAGATTGCAAAAATAAAGACAGCTTAATCTGTAGCAGGGGGGGAGGCAGAAAGGAGATAGGAAAGGACTCCAGCCACATATAAGGAAGCTCCAAGGAATTCCGGAATAGGCAGGGCTCAACCCCACTGGGCGCAGACCAAAACAGTTGCGGGGATTCAGCGGGGAAGGCATTAGGGCACATTTTCCAATGACATGGGCAGGATAGTCCAGGAATCAGATGCTGAGAGGAGGTTGGGGCTCTCATCAGCCGTTTAGAGATGCAGTTAGCCCCAAGCCTGTCTGGGCAGCTCTGGGCTCAGCTCGGGGCAGGAGCACGGTGTTGCTGGCTGGTTACCATCACCCCCAGCACCATGACCTCCACAAGACATGCCCAAAACCCACAGCAGAGAGGAGACAGCCCCACCTTGGCCCTGCTTTGGGACCTGGGCTTCAGAGAGGGCAGGGTGAGGGTGTTGTTGAGTCTGTGGTGGTGGCATCCTACCAGTCCTGTTAATCACACTGAAATAATCAAGCCCCGGGGAGTCAGACGCATCAAGTGCTAATTGCAGCTGTCTAACCCTGGGAGGGGACGATGGGTAACTCTCTGTGTCCATTGCTCAACCCAAAGGCAGGGAGCCTGGCACCATGAAAGGAATGTGACAGCCCTGAGCGTGATGTGCCGAACTCCCCACCCCGTTGCTGACACCACTCTTCTTCCTCACTCAAGGGGTCACTTGCAGCCTCCTGGACACATTCACAATGTGCTAACTGAAGGATGTGTTAATATTCCTGAATTAACCTCTCTGTTGGCTCCTTCCACGACCTTGGGCAGGTTTCTCCATTCCCCCTCCCAGGGAGGATGGTGCTGGGCCAGGGCCCGGCACAGGGCAGGCTGTGAGCCAGACCTGCAGTGCTCTGATCTGACACAGCATTGCCTGTCCATGTGGTGGAAAGGTGTGAAATGCCTGAATCCTGCTGGCGTGTCTCCTCTGCCTGCTCTGCCCCGTCTCCTCCCCGGACTCAGCACTGCAGCAGATGTGGAGAAATCTTGAAACGACAGGACAGTTAAAGGCTGGAAACTCTAATAGGATGAGACGAAAATGCTGAAAATCAGACCTCTGAGCTGGGCCAAATACCTCCTGAAATGCAAAGAGCCCTCTGTAAGAAGAAGGAAATCTGTGTCATTTTTTTTCCCCATGGACTCAGCTCCACACCATCACCAGAGCAGGTTTCCATTTCAAAACCAAGCTTTCTCTCAGCAGAAGAGAGGACTAACCTGGCACACAGAACTGAGGGCACGAAACCAGGAATACAGATTCGTGCATCAAAGCAGCAGACGTGCCTGTGTGTCCCATCACTGCATGCTGACACCCAGCTCCTGGGCAGCCACTGACCCCAGCTCACAGTCACATAGACCTCACTTCAACCCGCATGCCTCAAACTGCTTATTTAATTGCCCGATATTCACCTCTTTATGAATCGCTAATTGCTATGATCTTATTTGAGTTTTCACTAAATAGGTGCCCAAACAGCATCATTCTCCAGTTGTAAGGACTTTTACCAGGTAGTGGCTCTGTGTCTCTTTTTTCAATTATCCCTTGCATTAACAACTTTGCAGACAAGGCTTTGAGCATGGAATAAATTAACTCATTAGCCTCCAAATAATCCAGTGGCCAAACCAGGCCATGTTTCATGGACTGTTTTCCAGCATATACTGTCCTGGCAGCAACCGTAATCAGGAAGATGGGATATTTACTCAGTGACTGCCCTTGGGATCTGCCAGCACGTGCACCAGCTTTAGCCTTAAGAAAAAGAGCCAGCAACTTTAGATTGAAAGCTGGCCCCACACTTCTCCATCAAAATGTTTCTGATTGAAAAGCAGAATGTTTTCACCACAGAAAAAAACAAACCAAAAACAAACAAACAAAAAACAACTGGAAGCAAAACACTACAGCTCAGGCCAGACAAAAGGGGGCTGCCTGCAGCATGGTGATGGGTTGTGAGAAGGAATTTCCAAGCCTCACCAGCCCCTGTTTGTGTGACATGGGGTCAGACCCACCACCTGTGATGCACTTTATCCCCTCCTGCAGGTCATGCAGCCCGATATACCAGGTGACCCCCCCTGACTGAGGCCCTCTCCCCAGAGCTTTTCATGTTTCTTGCCAATGAAGAAGCCCTGTGGACACCCCCAGCATTTCTCCTCTTTTGCATTCAGCTCCAAAGCAAGCTGTTTGTTTGCAGGCTGGTAAGGGCAGGAACTCAGCCCATGGCCAGCCAGCTCCCAGCCTGACCCCCAGCCAGAGCTCCATACCAATTTCTCTGCACAGGCTTTTATGGCTCTTTCAGCTGCACTCAGCTTTGATTGTGCCTGATCAAAATGCACACGGCCAGCTTTGATAATCACTGATGATCAGGAGCTTTTAGGAGGCAAGTGACGGGGCTAGTGCTAGCTTGATGGATTGGGTCATTAGGAGCAGCTGTTTCCCTCCTTGACTTGCTTTTTAAAAGGAAGTGGTAGGCTTCGTTTCCCCTCTCCCCTCCTGCCCCTTGTTTCTCTGGGAAGCTTTGTGAGTGTGTGTTGAGGGTCCCTGACTATTGTGCCCCCTTAAAAGTTTGGAGGGTATACAGAGAGAGATCAGCATAGTCCTGCTGTGTCCTGGCTAGCAGGCACAGCAGTGCCTTTGAATGGTAATTTCTGCATAAATCAGCTGCCGGCCCTGCTGGTTCTCTAATGGCTTTCCTGTCTGTGAGCAGAGCATCTTTGTCATCACAGACCCTCGTGGTGAGGGCAGGGGTGTAGGGGGGATTAGAGGCAGTCTCCAGCACAGTGTTGGTGCTCCTGAGCTCTGCCTGTTTAGCTGGGTGGGCTAGGAGGGGATCAAGGGTTCTTCTGTAGTGGTTCAGCTATGTGCGTCACCCAGGGATTTGGGAACATAGGGCTGTCTGTCTTGCAGCAGCCCTTACTCCGTGGCCATGGCGGGATGCCATATCAGATCCCCTGCCTTCCTCAAAGAAGAGCTTTAGTTTTCCAGGTGAGACTTCAACCCCTCTAGAACAGGGAAGTGGCTGTAATTACCACCCACCAATGCAAAAGAGTGTAAACACGGTGGTCATAAATACCCTCTTGCTCTGGAGGAACCAAGCTGCTGCCAGCAACTCATGAGTTCATTACAAACCCCAAAATGTGTTTCCAGCCCATCTCATGCTGCTTTTCCCTGGCCTCCTTGAGACCTCTGCCTTGTGGCTTGGGAAGCCCAGAGAGTTGTTACAGCCCCTCTGTAACCCCTGTGACTGTCCTCAGCCTTGCATGAATCTCCTCAGCAGAGCCATTGGCACCCATGGCTAAAAGCTTTGACCTGTGCCAGGACCAGCTGCTGTGAGGGGAACAGCTTCTGTGTATCCAGCCAACAGCAGTTTCTCCAGAGCGTGTTCCCACCTTACAGATAGAACTGGGCACTTGTTGCAGCAGCTGAACCTGGGAAAGGATGGTGCCAACCAGCCTGCAGACCCTGCTGGGCTGCAAAACCCCAAGGAAAAGCCAGGCAAGGGAAAGCAAAGCTGTGTTTAGAGGAGACTGTCAAAGATGCTATGGCAGCTTGCTCTGCCTGCAGAGATTTTTTTAGCCCTGGGCTAGAGGCAAGCTGAACTTTACACAGGCACAGTAAGCATTTCTGCCGTGGTCAGGCTGAAAGCATCCTTGGAGCAGTTCATCCTTAGATGTCCCACTGGTGTCTGGGGATGGGTGTTCAGACAAGGTTAATCGTAGGTGCTAAGTATCTGCCTCCCTGAGGACACTTTGTTCAGCCTTTCCTGCTGTGCTGAGACACCATCAGTTTAAGAATTAATTATAAATGTGGGTTGGAAAAATCATTTTGTTTAATAAAAAAAGGAAAGGGCGAGGAGGGGGAGAGAGAGAGAGAGAAAGAGAAAATTTGCCAGACCCATACATTAAAAACAAATTATGCTCAGCAGGCAGGTGAGCCAAGGCCCGCCAGGCAATTGGGAAGGCAGTGTGCAGGCGGTAATTGAAAAAAGTGAGATGCAAGCAAACCGCTTATGTGCCGGCATAATAACTCCCCACACACGCATACGATCACGACGTTAACAACTGGCAGCGGTGGCCAAAGCAGGAGCCACCACAGCAGCTGCTCTGTGCTGTGTCCTGGGGTCCCTGCTGCCCCCCCCGGCCACTGGGGCTGGGGGTCTGTGTGCCTGGGATGGATGTCTCAGCGGTGGTTCCTCACTGTGCTCCTCTCCTGGCCCTCGTGAATCTCAGATCACCTCCAGCGTTTGTGGAATGTCTGTGAGTTAGTGCCGGGGCTCCCTTTATAGCCCAAATTATGGGTTATTGCAGAGTGTGAGCATTAAACACCTGCTGCAGGAGGGATGATGTTGTCCCTTTGCAACCCGCTGCTGCTCTTTACAGCTCCTACCCCGGGGAAAGCCCTGGAATCTCATCCTGCTCTGCTCCTCCCCAATGTCCCCGCTGGGTCCAGCCTCAGGCAATGCCCAGGAGAGACTTTGTCCCCAGGGAAAACCACCGAGCTGTCTGTCCCCAGCCACCTGGGAGTTGGGAACAGACTCAGCCAAAGCTTTCCCTAAGGCTTCTAATCCTGAACTTAATGTACACAAGAGCACAGCCCCTGGGCTGTCCTGGCTGGAAGGGACTCCTCCTCTAGTGTCAGTTACTGTGTGAGCTCATGAAGTGTCACAAGGACATTCCTTATGCTCTGGGATCCCTCTCTGCAAGGAAAGCAGACCTGCTTGCCTGCTGCAGGCAGGGCTTCTGCTGTGGTGTTGAGCCCATGCTGGCTCCTATGCCTGGCTGATCCTGGGGGTTGGGAGCTCAGGGGATGCAGGGGAGATGCAGGGGAGCCTGTTGGTCTCCTTCTCCTCACCTCTTGATTTCCAGGCAGCCTTGAGAAACAAGGGAGGGATGGGCATGGAGTGGGGATGGAGTGGGTCTGTTTTCCATCTTACTGCTTTGGTTGGGTCATGTTTACTTGTTGGCAATTGGCATGCAGTTGAGACAAGCAGAATGTGCACCAGTGAGTTTCTGCAGAGCATCTGCATCACATGGAGTGGGGCAACTTCTCCACTTAATGTCTAGTCTGGCCCAGTTCCCGTCCTAGCCCCCCTTGACAGGACTCTTGCCCACAAGAGAGGTTACATTTAACCCCAGCCGCTGCTGGTAATCCCTTCTCTAACCCCATTCCTACCTTCTTCCATCGCTCCCTCCCTCACAGTTTCTCTGTGACCGTTTCACAGCTCCATTATGTTTTGGGCTCTGTTGGTTTGATTGCTTCTCACCCAGTGGGTCAACGAAGATCAGGACTCGTTTATGAGAGATGCTGTACACGCAGACATCATCCCTGCCATAGGAGCCTACAGCTAGCTCGACGAGCCATGGTTTAACCTGGGGTAGAAGGGGAGACAGACACATGGGGAGAGGTGATAACTTGCCCCATGTCGAACAGGGGACCCTGCATGAGGGGCAGTCACCATCTGGGTGCGACCACAGCTCCACATAAGGCAAGTGGAGTGCTAAAAACAAGACAAACTAAGCGCAGCTGGCATAAAATCCATGCAGTACATTGAACTGTAATGATTCTGACAATAAAGCAACCCAATAAATATTATGAAATGAAAACAGCCCTCTGGGAGCGTTTGCTATCGATTGCTGAGAGCTGGCATTTGTGCAGCAGATTACGTGTGAGACAGGTTCGCTCTGCCTTTTCTTCTTTCCCTTTTAAATGCAGAATGAAAAGAGCTCTGGAATGTGTGTTGGAGGGAGACCCCCTCCCTCTTGCGCTTGGGCGCTGTCAGAAAGGGAGAAAAGGAGGCAGCAAGATGGGGAAGGCTGTGCAGCAAGTGGGAGAGGAGTGTGGGGATGCAACTCCTGCCCTTGCAAGCAGTGACAGCTCTTCTGGTGTCCCTCTGACCCAGCCTGCAGAATTAGGTTCTCCATCCCTAAAACATTCATATCCCCATGGCTGATGCAGGACAAGGGTGTCCTGCCCCAGCATGGTGCAAGGGGAACTGGTTGGTATGTGGGGCTGAGCAATGGGATCTGGAGTGGGTTTGTCCATGCTAGGAGGGACTTGGAAGAAGAATGCTTGCCATTGGCGCCTTGCAAAGCTACTGCTCTGACCTTCTTGCCTCCCTGTCCCTTACTCAGGCATGGATGACTATAATCATCCTTGGCTGGTCTGTCACATGGACCAGCTCTCAGCTGGGTCCCATTGGGTTGCTGCTGTGAAGGTGGGAGTGGTGAGGTACTCTAGGTCACTGCTTGGGACCTCATCCAGCTTCCTTGGTCTTTGCTTGCCATGGCTCTGGTCATGGTGTCCACACTTCACTGCCACCACCACCTGGCTTTTCCTTTCCCATTTCCCCTGTCATCCTTTTCTCTCAGTGCCCTGTAGGATGCTCAGCTGAGCCATCCCTCCTCTCCCTGGACTGATTGTCTGATGCTGTGTGGGAAGGGGGTATGGGCTGGGGATCGTGTGGCACAGAGAAGTCCCTGGCCAGTACCAACCATGTGCCTGGGCATCCTGGGCAGTCAAGCCAAGCTCTGGCCTCCCTCACACACAACCCCATGTTCCAGGGCACATACTCCCCTGGTTTCACTGTCTCCTGCCTGCTACTTCTTGGATCCTTTCCACGTGGCTAATGAACCCTGTTCGCAGTGAGACCCTTTCTTCTGCCACTAATCACAGAAACATTGGCCTCTGAGATAAGTGTGGTGGACTGGTGCCTACCTGTGGTTCCTAACAAGGAAGGGTGAGCTCACAGGACGTGAGAGGGGGTAAGGGAATACTGCATAAGTTCAAAACATGAACCAGGTGGGCAAGGGGCCTCTTTCTAGTATGAGGAGTAGGATCCATGGGATGAAGCTAAGCCGAGACAGGTTTGGAAGTAAACAAGTAGGGCCACAAAAATGATTGGGGGGTTGGAGCACCTCTGCTATGAGGACAGGCTGAGGGAGCTGGGGTTGTTCAGCCTGGAGAAGAGGAGGCTCCAGGGAGATCTAATAGCAGCCTTCCAGTACCTGAGGGGGGCCTACAGGAAAGCTGGGGAGAGGCTGTTCACAAAGGCCAGCAATGACAGAAAAAGGGCTAACGGGTAT
>BJBW01001065.1:170892-225279 GCA_004320125.1 Scolopax mira | reverse complement strand
ACGAGGCCCTGAGCAACCTGGTCTAGTTGGGGTGTCCCTGTGACTGCAGGGGGGTTGGACTAGATGACCTTTGAAGGTACTTTCCGGCCCAGATGATTCTATGATTCTAAGTAGTCCTTCCAACATTAAGTAGCGGATGTTCAGCATCCTTGTCATGAATACTAAAAGCTTACCTGCACTGGTAATGCAGGGAAGAATGAACAATTTTATAGAAAAGAGACGTTCATAGTTACACGGGAGTTACCTCTTGCTCAGGAAGCCCCAAAGCTGAGCAGCTGTACAGCAAGGACCCAAACACTGACAAAAGGGATCTGGTGACAGCAAATATGGGAGCTGAGCTGGGCTCCATACTGCTCCTCAGCTGGTCTCTCTTCCTCTCCACCTTCAGATATCACCATTTCAGCAAAATCTTCTCTTCTGCTGGCCCAATGCAGAGCACCAAGCACTGAGAGTCATTTCTCGGGCACTGCTGGCATGTTTGCCATTAATAGCTCTGTATAAAAATAAATACATTTAAAAGCTGCTGCAATGTAGCAAGAGATGTCCTAGAGCATGTGTTATCTCATCAAGCACATGGAGCTGGCTCTTCCACTAGCCTCGTTTTTCCAAGCAGCAGCTGATTGCGATTTAGAAAGTGACATCTCCTGACCTCTGGGTTGGTTTTTTTATATATATATTTTTTTTTATTATTCTGGTTTTTTTTTTTTTTTGTTGATGTTTTTCACTTCAGAGAGCCTTCCTGTAAACAGCTTGGACAGGAATGAAAAAGAAAAAGGAAAGAATGGTTATCTCTCATTGGGGAGATAGGATAAAATAGGTCCTTCTATTGCAGGCATTTTGTAGACCAATGTTATGACTGACTGCTGGATGCATGACAAGAATGGGCCCGACTCTGCTTTCAGATATTTACCAGAATAAATTTGAAGTATCTGTGCTAGAGTCAATAGTTATTACACTGGATTTTTATCAGTGTGAGTGATAGCAATAGAAGGTTTTTTTCAAGACATTTAAAAAAAGCCAACACATTCCTGCTGGCTAAAGAGATACACTTCTTTGCTAACTGGAAATAATCATATGCATTTTGATATCAGCATCTGCTAAATAAGTCCAGAGCTGTGTATTAATGAGGGCGCTGGAAGAACTTTGGAGGACAGGCTCAGAATTCAAAATGACAGGGATGGATTGGAGCGAGTGTCTGGAATCAGCCAGACAAAATTTAGTAGAGAGAGCACAGGGTGCCACATTTGGGAGGGATAAATGAATGCATGAATGCATAGACAGGAGAGCCTGGAGAGGCAGCGGGATGGCAGGAAAGGATCAAGGGGTTGAGACGGATCACTAACTTAGCATGAGTCAATAGTGTGATGGTTTAGCAAAAAGGGCAGCTCACCTCCTGGGATGCATTAATGTTGGATGTTGGATGTGAGCCATGGAAAGCTGCAATTCTGCTTTGTCTGAGCCATGTCCAGGTCTGGGCATTGCAGCTGAGGGCACCTGCAGACGAACAAGAGAACAGCAGTGTGTTTGAACAGAGACGCTAAGCTGGGCCAGAAATCGTTTCCTTCCTGAGAAAACACCTGTTTTTCAGGGGGGAGAAAATGAAGAGCATTGGTTTCTAAAAAGATCAGCCCACTTCCGAAAATGGACCTCAGGCTCCTCTGAGTTTGACTCTATGGCACAATGGTCCACAGTGATTGCTATTTCTGTCCCTCAGACCCTGCTCTTGAGTTGTGCCTTGGTGGATTCCCAGGCATATTGACATACCAGGCTTCTTTTGGGGATGTCTTATGATTAAGATGAAACCAACCTCATCTCCTTTTTTGCAGGTTATCTGCATTCCCACTTGTACTCCTTGGATTCTCCAGGGAGAAATGGTCTCCTTGACTGACTTCTGGACAGGGAGCTTGGCTTTTGCATTCATGCCCCAGCCTTTCCCACTGCTTTATTCCTGTTAAAAACCAACAGAGATGTGAAACAAACTTCTGGTCAAATAACATAGCTCGTTTTTGAGACTCTAAGTCTGAGCAATATTTGGGAAAAGGGTGATCCCAGGCAGCAGATAACACCTCTGCTCCTACTGCCCCTGAGACCTGTGTTCAGGATCCCAAGGACAGACAGCAATAAAACAGAGATCAGCTATTTATAGAGGGAAGTAGAACCTTTTCCCACCGGGGAGCAACAGGCTTCTCGCTTGCAGAAAAATCTGTGAAGTTGCTGGGAGGCTGCACAAACGGTTCATTATCCGCTGTTTGATGAAAGAAAGAGGCAGACTTTTCCACACAGACTCCTTCCTCTTTGCAATGCACTGTGCATACTGGCTTCTGGGTGACATTAGTGTTTAGACGGGTGTGTGTACACCAGAGGAATACGGGAATGCCGAGCGTATCCTGGAGTGGCAATAGAGCCTATGGATTAAGCTCTTCTTTTGGTGATATTAGGGCAAACCTGCAGGAGGTCTCTTGAAATCAGAGGGACAGATTATCTTGATAATAAAAGCAATCAGAATCTGTCCTGCCCCGGATATTTAAATGACAGCACTGACTGCATGAGTGTCGGGGATGTGCAGGCAGCGATGTGACTGGCGTGGGCAGGGTTTTTCACGGGGTTTGTAGCAGTGCCTGGGAATCTGGTCCTGCAGAAGGATGGAGGATGGGCAGGATGCCCTGTGCTCTTGCCCACCCCGACCCCCTGGTGCCACTGTGTGGGGTGGGCAAGGAAACACAGAGGCAGGGCAGTATGAGATGGGTTGCCTACCTTGGGAAAAAGGCAGCCTAGGGTGTGATTTTTCTCCACCATAAGTGGCTGAAATAGGTTGGATAAACCATCCCCCCAGAGGTCTTCATGGACCCCTCCCTTAATCACAGATGCCTCCTTACTCCTGTGTGGAGGACACCCATGCATGTTGCTCCTCTCCAGGGTCCCAGGTATCCCAGACACAGCCCCACACCCCATCCTGACCTCAGCAAGAGCTCCTTACCTCTTCTCTGCCTTGCCAGCATCCTGGCGCTGCTGTCACAGCCCTCTCAGGCATGGCCTCTGGATGGCAGACAAGCCTGCCCTCATGAGACACCCATGTCATGCATAGTATCCCACAAATGCCACTGGCCCCAACTAGGGAGTAGCCAAAACAGAGAGCTTACAAGGGAAGGGATCGCTCTCAGACAATATGTGGGGCCTGGAGGGTACTCAAGCAGGTAAGTCCATTCCCAGGGGAGCCATCTGCTAACACTGCCTGGCATTGAGGGTGCTGTCTTGCTCCTCAGGGTCAGGGCACTCCGAGGAGTCTGGCTGGGCTCCAGCAGTCCCAGTTGCATCCCAGCTTGCCTGGCTGTGGTGCTGTGCCAGCCCTCCTGGTCGTGCCTTCAAAGTAGCATGGGGACCAAAGCATCTCTGTGCCCTCCCACATGACACCAGCCAGCCCTCACCTTGCCTGCTGGGTGCTAGATGCTGAATAATCCAACCCCACGGAAACATGGGCTCAATGACAACCCCTCAGTCACCGAGTATCCAAGGACTGAAGGCTGTGGGCATGTTATTTGTCTGCCTCTCCAGCAGCGTTTTGTCCTTAGTTGGGTTTTATTGGGATAATTGCCTGGCTGGGCTGGGAAGAGGAGGCTGGCATGGGGGTATGGAGCCAATAAACCCTGACTAGTCAACACCACCTGTCCTGCCCCTCCAGCCCTGGATAAACAGCCTTGCAGGGCAAAGAGCTCTCTCTCCAGCATGCGATGGGAGCTGATACAAATCAGCGCTCGCACAAGCCGAAGCGCTCAGACGCCCGCTGCTTAACAGGGCTTGCGAGCAGCGTCTGAAGTGATGGTGTTCAGATGAGGCACGTCCTCTTCAGAGGGATGCACTTCCCTGTTAGCTTCGCCTTTTCATTCCTCCTTGCCTTTTTTCTCTCTGTCTGTCTCTCTTTTTTTTTTTTTTTTTTTTTTTCATGGGGGTTTGGAAATGAGGCCAGTGCTGGAGTACGACATGCCACTTAATTTTTAAGGAATAAGAGACAGGATGCTCAGTATTTGAAGGGTGATGACTCTGGAATGCCTTGTCCTGACTGCCAGGAAAGGCTGTGGGAGCTAGTGTCAGCCCCACGTGTTGCTGGAGGGGTGCAGAGGTACAACTGCTGTGTGAAAACACACACACACACACAGAAATGTTCACAGAGACCTGACAAAAGCATTGCACACTAACCCATGCATGCAAAAGCTGTCACCCTATTGCCTGTCATACCACTATTACTGAGCGAATGCATCACCAGAGCACTGCTTTGCACCCAAACACATGGCTCCAGCCTATGGAACCTGTTTCTTCAACGTTTTGTTGAAGAACATGCTTTTTTTCAAACAAACAGAAGGGGCATGGGGTTTCCTGTACGCCACTTGCAGCTGCTGCTGTCTATACACACACTCTTGCCTCCATCACAACCTCCTGCACAAGCACAGCCCATGCAGCTCATGCTGTTTTGCACCCCATCTCCCGCCCTGACCTGTGGGTCCAGACCCCAGGCTGTTGTTTGATCTCCAGCATCCCAACCTGCTGTGAAGCCGATAATGAGAAATCACTGCTCAGTCCCTTATTAAGCAAGGAAAGACAAACTAATCATCATCATCAGCCATCACACAGGTCCAGCCTGGGCAAACAGGAGGAGACGCTGAGGAAGCCCTGAACTGCTTGCAGCCTGGTCTCCTGGAGCCTGGGGTGCCACTGTCATGGATGAAATGAGAAATGCTGCAGACCCAAGTTTCATTGTGTCTCATAGGCTGCGCACGTGAGGGTGTCAAAGGCCTGGCTAGGGGCAAAAGTGTGAGGCAGAGATAAGCACCCTGTTTATTTACTAACAGAGAGATGGCAGATCTTGCTCTTATCCTCTGAAAAAAATGATCTGGTGAATGCAAACCAGGGAGGGCAAGCACTGAGGGGCAGGCTCTGACCCTGAGGATCCAGCTATGAGTCTTACTGTGGTTGGCCTGGCATTTCTGGGGACAGGATTTCCTCCAAAAGGCATCCCAAGGAGCTTTCTCTGTCCACTTTGGCACACCAGCCGGAGCTGCAACAGGTCACTATTGCTGACTGCCAGTGCTGCCCCCCTCCCCAGCATCCCTCCAGGGTGCTGAGATCTCTGTCTCCTGCAATAGCTTTCCAAATGCTCCTTGTCCCCACCTTGTAGCAGCTCTGACTTTTCCCATCCCCTCCCAGCTCTGCTGGAACCTTTCGGCACCCCTGTGTCCCTGCTCCCCATCCCTCATGCTCCGGGCCATGGCCACTGAGGTGGGGATGGTGGCACATTAGACACTATGTGCTGCAGGAAAGGGAGCCTGGCAACCAGGTAAAGCTTAATCAGGGCTTCCACCTGATCTGATCTTGCTGTTTCCTTTTGTCCCCTGTTCGTTTGGTTTTTTTTTGTTTTGTTTCTTTTTTTCTCCCAGCTAAGGGACCCCTGACCCTGTTATTTATATGACTCCCTGGCACTGTGTTATTTATCAGCCACTGCCTTTGATTCCCTGTACCAGGGATGCAGCCAGCTCCACACCCAGGTTTGCCAGCAGACAGTTTTCTGGGACCGCCTGTGCTTGCGGTTTGATCTCCTTTGCTTTGAGCCTCTGCAGCAAAATAAAAACAAAACAAAATAATAAAAAAATAAAACCAACAAAAAAAAAAACCCCAACACAATCCCAACCCTACTTGAGCTGTGCTGCGAGGAATTCCTCAAAAGAAAGGAGGGGAATCATCTCCTGCAGAGGTCATGTCACTCGGTTCATGAACTGGCTGCCTTCTGTGCCATGCTCGTACCGCACCATGCTGCGGGGTGCAGAGCAAAGCTGGGGACCCTCAGACAGAAAGATCTAAAGGGAGGGAAATCAGAACAGAAAGGGACACTGAGTGTAGGATAAGACACTGAAACTGAAGCTCCTGCCCTAACCTGAGGATGCTCCTCTTGCCCCTGGGGCCACCTTGCATGGGATTGTGCCCTAGTGTGGTGTAACTTGCCTGCTGCGGTGAAGCCCTGTCTGTCAGGGGTGATATAACCCCCTCGTGAGTGGAGAGGTTGCAGGGTCTGCTGTGGACACCATGTTCAAGCCCTGGGTTTCAGGGCACAGCATCAGGATCCCCCGGCTGGGATTGGGATGGGAAAACCTGGAAAGCCTGAGTTGGGAGGAGGACACAATGTGGTGCTGAGCACCTCCCTTGCCCCCTGCCCTGGCAAAGGCAGGTAATAGCCTTCTGTCCCCTTTCTCCTGGGGGAAACTGAGTCCCAGGGCCTTCAGCTGCTCAGCACCCAGCTCTCCTGGGACTGGGATGGGGTATTGGATGCCAGGCACGGGCACACAGCACTGCCATCTCCCCGAGCGCACCCCCAGGTTGGCGTGCTGCCTGCCGCCCCGGCTGTGTGCACAAGATGCTGCCTTCCACTGTTCCGTGCATCTATAAGACAGGTGTTCTCCAGCAGCGGGGAGAGATTTACAACAGCTTATCTCTGTTTCTAGACGTGCGAAGCAGCCCTGATGCGGTCTGGGTATTGTTTCTCCCACCAGCAAGCAGAGGAAGCGTAGTCAGGATGCCTGTGCTCCCGTCTGGGACACGACAGCACAGCCGAGAGAGAGAGCTGGGCCTAGGGAATTGCCAAAAGATGCCTCCAAAGTCCATGGGTACCATCCCTGGAGGGGAGATGCTGAGACCTGGCACAGGTGGCCTTCAGCCTGAATACAGGCAGGTGCAGTTTAGCTGCACGAAAGCCCTGGAACTGGCCTGATGCTGGTCCCAGGCACCATCTCCTGCCAGGAAGGACAGAGTTTCCTGGTAAAA
Organism: Scolopax mira; assembly: GCA_004320125.1. Classification (NCBI taxonomy): domain Eukaryota; kingdom Metazoa; phylum Chordata; class Aves; order Charadriiformes; family Scolopacidae; genus Scolopax; species Scolopax mira. Next base: position 218,472 of record BJBW01001065.1, on the reverse strand, counting down.
CACCTCATTTCATTGCAGCCACTTCTGGGGTGAGGCAGCTGCAGTAGCTCAAGGGGGGCTAGGCAGGGGGGAGGGAGGGCATGAGGGAGGAGAATGGGCAGACCAGAGGGAGGAGAGAATGCCAGGGGAGAGCTGAAGAATGGAAAAGGCAATTAAGACACAAAGAAAGAAGGAAGCGAGACCTAAAAGGTAACTGACTAGAAAATTAAAATTATTCAGCTACAGAAAATAGATCTAATGGTTTCAATGTGACACGGTCCCCAGCAGATCAGCACAAACAGCACGAGAGTGGGAATTTCCTTAAAGGTGCCAGGGACAGAGAGGAACCCCAGTCCTCTGAGTCCCCAAAAGCCACTTGCCAGAGTGGGCTCCTTCCAGGCTCCTGCCTATGCCCTGGTTTCCTGCTGCAGCCCACAGGTCCCCAGCTGCAAAACTGTTCTTCCTAAGGTGGTTCAGGCACCAATGACAGAGTTGGTGGCTTCAGCATACAATGGCCAGGCTGTGCAGGTGGCCACAAAGGTTCATTGCCTGCATGACAAAATGCCTACCTTGTGTCTTGTGGGTCTAGTTACTCCAGCCTTGTAATATACCTTGCTTCTGTTCTGTCTGAATTCTGTTTTTTTTTGATTGTTCCTCCAATTTGCTGATGCCGTTTCAAATTCTAGGCCTGTCCTCCCAGGTACTTGCAATCCCTCATGGTTTGCTGGTGCCTATGGATGGAAGACGTACCCTCTGCTTCCCGCCACCTAGGCCATCACCAAAAGTGATGTTGAGTGGGCACAACCAGCACTCTCCCCATTTGCTGGGCTCCTCATGAGACTAATGGGAAGGACTGAGAAGCCTCCCGATGGAAAGAGAGAGGTGGTGGGGACCAGATCTGGGGACACCATCAGGACAGGCAGCGTGAGCACTGGTGCCGAGGCTGAGCAAATTGCTGGAAGGATAAAAGCCTGTGCAGAGGCAGAATGCAGAGCTGGTCTGGAGGAGATGTTTTGCTGGTGAGCCCCACTCGGAAGAAGATCCAAGAAGGTTCTCCACAGAGGGCACACACCATCTGCCAGGTGAGGGAAGTCTAAACCACGTCAAGGGGCAAGACACAGTCCCAAAAGGTGGGAGATCAAATGGTCTGGCCATTCCACCCCATTCCTCCTGCTGTCTCTGCTAAAAGGGGCATGTGGGAAGATGGGTTGTGTTCAGCAGCAGGCATCACCAATGCCAACTGCCCCAGTGCTCTTGACAGCAGTCACTGTAAGGATGGATTTGAGGACTGCCTCTCCTCCTGTTAGAGTAAACATCACAGGGTGCCCCTATGCAGTGGCTGTGAGGGGTCATCTTACTCCCCCCTACCCCAGCATTTCGTGCCTATCACCTCGTTCTGTTTTCATCCACTCCCAGCAGCTTGTCTCCAGAAGGCAAGCTGAGAAAACATTGCATATTATAGGATGAGAAACAGTAAACACAGGTTTCTTGCTATTTTTCCACTTGTTTTTATTCTGTGAGCATCGTCTAAAGCCACGGGGATAGGGTATTTAATTAGAGTATTGTCTTTCACCTGCCTTTAGGCTCTGCAGGGTCTTTTCAGGGAAATCCCATTCCAGTGAGGTTCACGAATGGCTTTATTGGGGAAGTAATGGGGACACATAGCAATGGGGACACATGCCTATGATGTCTTGATAGTGCCTACCATGGTTTGTGCCTTGGGGTTGTCATTCAGCGGGGAGTGGGATGCCAGGTGCAGGACAGGGAAGTCCCAAATCTGTCCCAGGGCTGTTTCTTGGCAGGATTTAGATGCTGGGAAAGATCCTGCCTGGGTCCATCAGCTCCCAGTGCACTCTCTCTGAGACAATACAGCCACATAACTCTTCCTCTTTAGTATCGTGTCGCTGAAAAAAATGCCTATGATTTGCACTCAATGCATTGCAGCATCTTCCCCTGGAGGGTTCCCAGCCTCTTTATGCACTCTAATTAATAATGATCTCCCTTACCATCAGAGTAATTTATTTATTCAGTATCAAGGGACAGGCAAACTGCTTTGCAGACAAAAATACCCCATGTCCTTTCAATGGTGTGGGTGGAAGCTAGAGGTCTTGAAGGAAACCAAAATCATGGCCCATGGTCTTTGAGCAAGGAGACCAGTTTAGGCCACAGCCCAGGCTCTCATCCTGCAAGTGGGCTGTGTGGGGCTGAACAGAGTTGCTTCTAAACTCCTTTTCAACCTTCTGTTCTACCCAAGCTCAGGTGGGCAATGCCAACATGCCCTAGGGATGTCCTGGGACTTTTTGCATGGAGGCTGCAAGCTGGTGAGATCAGGGCTCTGCAACCCAGCCTGTCTCCCAGGGCTGCAGCCAATGATGCTCAGGCACACCCCACCTTTTGGATGGGTGAATCATGACCTAAAAATTAGTTGAGGTTATTTCCACCATAAGCTTGCACATGGTATTACTTGGGGATCCACCTGAAGCCCTGCAACGCTCTTTCCCTTATCATTCCCCCTGTATATGACTCTTCCTCAGGAGAGGAGGGGAGGTGATGACTGAGTACCCATCAGGCTGCAGACCAGGCACCTCCCTGGGGCTTTTAACCCCTCCATGCCCCTGGCAGAGGTGATACTGCCCATCTCCAGATTGAACACGCTGCAAAGCAGCAGCTCAACCCTTCTGGGCTGTTTGGAAACAGAGAGGTGGGAGGAGGGCAGCTGATAAGCCAAGAGGTACAGGATGCCCGGTAAGATTTATTGTGTTGTGTTTTCAATTTGCACATCGACACAAGACAAACAGATGAGGTTTCAGTACAGCAAGCTCAATTAATCAGAGTTTTGACAGCTGTGAAGCTGGACATTATTAATCCCTTTTGCAGACAGGCCGAAGGGGTAATAATTACACTTTCCCCAAAAATAATAAGAAAGGACATTCCTCCTGCTGCCCCTCCTCTCCCTGCAAGAACATTTCCTAATTGCAGTCCCTAGTACTGTTATAGTAATGGAAGAAATACTTCACTCACCCATTGCTTGTGAACAGGGAAACAAAACACACAAGCACCAAATCCCAAGAGTATTTTTCTTAGGGCCCCATCATAGGGATGGGGGCATGCAAAGCCATGCCCCTGCAGGGTGAGAGCTGAAACATTGTCCTGTGCATTGTCCTGGGAGCCACAATAAGTGGATACTGCAGTTTGGGAAACCCTGGGTCCACCTGTCTCAGGGTGTGCAGTGTGAGATGCGTGGCAGGGAGCTGTGGGATGCAGCCACAGTCTCTGTGTCCACAGAGGCTTGTCAAGGTCGGCCGTTCACCTGGCCACAGCACCTGTCTGACACCTGGAGATGCTGGCAGCTGAGCTCTCAGACCAGTCCTAATGGGACTCCAGCTTGTGCTGGGGCAGGAGGCCGATCATCAGAGCAGTTTACTCTTCCCCAGTCCCACCTCCAGGGAAAGGGGATGATGCCACCAAGGCATCCACAGCTTCCAGGAATGGGGAGAAGGGACTGCTCCAAGGGCTGGAGGAGGAAGATGTCTTCACTCTTAGCTTGAACTCAGCTTTCCATGGCCCTGCTGCAAAAGCCACCCAAATGCCACCCTCCTGCTTACACGGCTGGAGAAGTCAGATGGGCAGAGCGGCCCATTTCTTTCCTGCACTGTGCTGTGCAGACACCACCCTGATCCATCCGCCTCCAGACAATGTCATCTTACAAGCAGGAGACATTTAAACAGTGAAATGCCAAAGGAGCAGCGTGGTATTTAAAGGCAAAGATGCAATTACTAAAGTTCTCGGGAGAGCAAGCACACAAATGAGGAAGGTTCAGAGAGAGGTTGTTTATCCCGCTCCTAAATCCACGGCAGTGCCACGTGTTGGCTGGGAAGGGGATGTGCAAACACGAGGCTGAGTGGAGTGTCTCCAGAGGGGATGGGTTGGTTTGACAGATTGCCATCAGAGCACCTGAAAACCCTGACGTTGCCTGCGGACACGGGGAAAGTGACAAGCTGCAGCTCTGGCAATATTGCGTCTGGCTGAAGCCTCGTTACTGTCGTTAGCGACAGAGGGAGCACCAGGGGCTCGGTCTGCATCCAGCAGGTGGGAGATGCTGCCAGAGAGGTAAGGGTAGGTAGGGTAGGGTGAAGATTGGTAGGGTAAATTCTGGGCTGGGGATCTGGTCTGTTCCTAAATCCTCTGCCTGCTACTCCCTGCTTTCCCTGCAACTCTTCCCATCATCTTTTGCATTCCCACCCTCCCCTTCAGCACTGGCAATAGGAGCTAATAACCATGGGGTGCCAGGGGTGTCTGCTTTGACATGGCGATGGAGACATCTGTGTGCTCCAGGCTGCTGGGTGGTGCAGCAATGGAGTGGGGCAATTGATGCTGTAATGTTGTCAGTACAATCCATGGTCCAGCTGCAGCTCCTGACACCACGGGAAATGCCCATTTGCTTTTCTCATAAGGTTAGTGGATCCCCCACAGGGAGGTGCCAGCATGGACACGGGTCTGAAAGTGTGGACAGCTCGGCTGCTGCTGTGCAGTGCCCCAAGGAAGGAGACACCAGCCTCCCCCCCTTTGTCTCTTCCCCCCCTTTCGGTGTTGGACACATTAGAAAGCTTTCTCCCAACACCCAGACTAAATCTTTGTTCTTCTGCATCTGTCAAGTGCCTTTGGTGCTGGGTACTGCTAAATAATGCTAATTTTATTCCAGCTGCCTTGCTGCTGCTTAACAAGAGTGTTGCAGAGAAAGAAAAATCAACATTAGCTGGGAAGAAGTGCCATCTTTGAGAGAGAAATGTCAGAGAAGCAGTGGTGGCCAGGGCTGAAAAGGTGAGGGGGGTTAGAGGCTGAGAAGGAGATAATGGAGGTGGCTTTGCAAGGCTGCATGAGGAGAATGGATGTTGGGGCTCAGACCCTCTGTGACACACAGCTCTCAGCATATCCCACTGAAGGAGAAAATCTTCTTCTTCCTGGCCCTGACAAAGTTTCCTGTGGTTGAAGTTTGTGGTTTGGCAGCCCATAAATCCCAGCTGTAGGGTACCTAGCCTAGCCACATGGTGTGAACAGGTTATTTCCTACAAGCTTTGCATCTTCATTCAGAGGTGATGAAGCACTTTCATGGGTTACCTCTGCACCTCCATCTTCTTTCAAGTCACAGGGTCTTGTCCCTGGCAGATATCTGGCTTCACAACTGGTTTAAGGTACCACCACCTTTACCAAAAAAAGTACCCAAGGTTCTGTTGTTGCCTGTTGAGGGACAGATACCATTTTGGTGCAGTGGTGAGACCAACCTTGGAGGAAAGAAGGCTGCATGAGCAGAGTAGGATGACTTTACACAGGAGCAGAGCAGGGACCATCCTCAAGAAGCAGAGGGAAGAGACAGCCATCCACAGGGCTGTCTGCAGACAAGATGTGGTGACATGAGCGCCTGGAATCCACCGTGGTGGAGGTCCTGCCCAGCCTGGGCTCCACTCCTGGAGGCTTTACCTTTGGCCCCCAATCCCAAGCATCGAGATGGGGTTTTCCTGCCTTTCCCAGACTCCTCTGGATTCCGGTGGGGAATTTCTACCTCGGCTCCAGGGCAGCCCAGGGCGTTATTTTATTTGACCCTAATTTTTCTTTTAAGAGCTGAACTAAATGGAGGGGAAGGTAAAAGCATTTCCCCTCTGCCCTGCCCTCCTTGCTGGAAGGTTAACACATCGGCCATTTCCTGCCAGGCGCAGATGGGAGACGCCTGGAGTTTGTCAACTCAAATTCAAATTAACTCCCAATTCATTGGCTTCGTGTGAGGCCCCCGAGGCAGGTGGGGTGAGCAGTGGCTGCAGATGTGGGCAGGCAGGGAGAGGGGCAAGGGGCAGAGCCGGGCTGCCAGCTGGCCCTGGGGAACTCATCCTCTAAACCTCAGGGTGCATAGGAGAAGAAAGGGTAAGGAAGGGAAAGAAAGCAAAAAAGCAGAAAAGAAAGACAAAGATGAAAAAAAGGGAAGGGAAGGGAAGGGAAGGGAAGGGAAGGGCAAAAAAGAGGGAAAACCTGGGCTTCCTAGGCTAGAAAGAACTCTTTTGAGGAGCAAATCTGTCCTCCCACGTGCTCTAAGTCATTGAAATAGAAATGAGCAAACACAGGTGGAAAAGAAAAAAAGAGTCCCCTGAATATTTGCTTGTCTAGGAGAATGAATTTGCTTGGTCCTGGGCTGTGCCCTCTCCTGTGTTTGCTTTCTGCAAATACCCGGCCCTCGGGTTTTACCTGCACAGACATTCGAGGAGCGCCAGTCGCAATCTTGTGCACACAAATTAGTGCAGAGATGAATTGTCTGTTTCCAAACGCCAGGCGGGGAGCTGAACCCAGAAAACTGCACCGAGCAGCCACCCTGCAGCCACGGGTTGCCAGGGACCAGACTCACAGCCACTGTTTTTAGAAAAAATCATGTTTTTTAACAGAATGTTAAATAATTGTGACTTGCTATCCACATCTGAGGAGTATGCAATCCACTTCCAGACATGGCCTGGGCAGAAAAATGGGAGTATAGGTTTTCCTTCTGTGAAGTTTTGACTTTTACTCCTCCACATAGGCGTGTGAAAAGTAGCTGGTGTAAGGGTGTATGCTTGTGTACAGGCCTCCTCCATGTTTGGAGGAGGGCACACAGAGCTCTGTGTGTGTGCAGGGCACATATATGTGGCTATGGCCTGGTGCATGGTTTCATTAGGTCAGCAGGATACTTCCTAGCCCTCCAGGCTGCAGATGTAGGGATCAAGTGCTGTCTGCTTCTGCTCAGCCCTTCTGCTCTACTCCTGAAATGATCTCTCTGATCCTGTTTGCACTCTCTTAGCTCTTCAAAACTCCTTCCCAGTTGGCCCAGTCAGACTTCTCTCAATCCCAGCCTGGCAGCTTGGTGCCGTTGTTGTAATGCGGTGTTGGGCAAAACAGGAGCCGTCATTCAGCCCTGCCAAATGGTACTATTCTGCTGGGATATGGGACATGCTCCTGGTGACCTTGAACAGCTGTGGGGGCACAGGGGGTTGTCCCTCCTGACCGTACTTCTCCCAGTTCCCCATAGATGGGAGCAGAGGTCTCTTTTTCCTCTGGCTTGGTGGGACAGAGCAGACCCTCCTCAGGCAGAGGATTTCTGAGAGGAAAAGGAGGGACATGATGCATTGCACCCATTTTTTAAAATGGTAGAAAGGAGGAAGACTGAGAACTACTGACCTGTCAGCCTTGCCTCTGTGCCTGCTAAGATCATGGAGCAGATCCTCCTATAAGCTGTGCTAAGATACATGGAGGACAGGGAGGTGATTCAAGCTCTGTGCCTGGTAAGATCATGGAGCAGATCCTCCTATAAGCTATGCTAAGGCACATAGAGAACAGGGAGGTGATTCAAGCCAGCCAGCCTTGACTTCACAAAAGGCAAGTTCTGCCTGACCAACCTAATGGACTTCTATAGTGGAGTGATGACACCTGTGGACAAGGGAAGATCTATGGATGTTGTCTTGCTGGACTTCTGTAAGGCCTGTGACATGGTCTCCCTCAACATCCTATCCTCTAAATTGGAGAGAAATGGTTTGATGGATAGGCTGGTTGGTTGCATCCAGAAGGTAGCGGTCAATGGCTCAATGTCCAGGTGGAGATCAGTGACAAGTGTTGTTCCTGAGGGGTCCATACTGGGACCAGTACAGTTCCATATCTTCACCAATGAGATAGATAGCAGGATTGAGTTCACCCTCAGCAAGTTTGTAGATGACACCAAGCTGAGTGGTGCAGTTGACACGCTTGAGGAATGGGATGCCATCCAGAAGGACCTGAACAAGCTCAAGAAGTGGGTCTATGTAAACATCATGAGGTTCAACAAGGCCAAATGCAAGGTCCTGCATGTGGGTCAGGGCAACTTTTGGTATAAACACAGGCTGGTGGATGAAGGGATTGAGAGCAGCCTTGATGAGAAGGACATGGGTGTATGAAAAGCTGGACACAAGCTCGTAATATGCGCTAACAGCCCAGAAATCCAACAGTAACCTGTGCTGCATCAAAAAGAGTGTGGCCAGCAGGTCAAGGGAGGTGATTCTGCCCCTCTAATCCACCCTGGTGAGACCCCACCTGGGGTATTGTGTCCAGCTCTGAAGCCCTCAGCACAGGAAAGACATGGAACTGTTGGAGTGTGTATGGAGGAGGGTGACGAAGATGATCAGAGGACTGGAACTCTCTGAGGACAGGCTGAGAGTTGGGGTTGTTCAGCCTGGAAAAGAGAAGGCTCTGGGAAGATTTCATTGCAGCCTTTCAACAATTAAAGGGGGCTTATAAGTAAAAAAGATGGGGACAAATTTTTTTTTAAGCAGGGTCTGTTGTGAGAAGACACAGGGTAATGGTTTTAAACTACATGAGGGTACATTTAGACTAGGTATAAGGAAGACAATTTTTACCATGAGGTGGTGGAACACTGGAACAGGTTGCTCAGAGAGGTGATAGATGCCCTATCCCAGGAAACATTCGAGGTCAGGTTCTACGGGGCTCTGACCAACCTGATCTAGTTGAAGATGGCCCTGCTCATGGCAGGGGGATTGGATTAGATGACCTTTAAAGGTCTCGTCCAACCCAAATCATTCTATGATTCTGTGCTTTGCGGTCTCTTTTTCACTTGCTCGTTTTAAGGTCTGTGAAGAAACCAAAAATATCTTGTCTGGATGGTCAGCCCTACTGCAGTGGAGGATTCTGTGGGTGGATTGGGCCGAACTGGGGAGTGTTGCCTTGGAACAGCACTGAGCTGTTATGGAGAGAGAATACTGGACAGCTTTGTGATCTCTCCCCACAGAAAAGGGAGCCCACAGGGAATGGACACCGTTACTTCTGTGTATGAGATAACCAGCAGGGCATTCCAGTGGGTCCACAAGATGCCTCTGCAGGATGGGTTGATGTGTACCCACTTACCCTGGTGGTGCAAATAGCATGGACCCCTTTGCCCCAGTCAATGTCAGCAGTAGTGCTTTGGGGTGACCTACACACCCCTCCTGTGCTCCCCATCCCCATCAAAGCCACAGGGTGATTTATTTCTTCCACTCGCCACCCCCTCATATTTTCTGCAATTCTTCTATGTAAACCCTGACACTGATTAATAACACTTAGTGCTTTCCAGCTCTGAAGTGCATTGCAAGTATTTCCTAATTAATCCTCGCAACACCCTCGTTGGGGAAGGCAGTGTGCCACCGTCCTGACTTCCCGGGCTCGCAGCCTTCTGGCGGACAGAGGTGGAAGTGCTCATCTGCACATCGTTAGCCCCACGCTGCTGCTGCTTAATGAGTTTCTCCCTTGCAGCAGAAGGGAGAGTCGCAGAGCACGGTTCAGAGCAGATGCAGGTTGCTTGCATGGCACTCAGAGAGGATGGAGAGCAGTGCTCTCCATCCCAATTTGCTCTCTCTTTGTGGGGCTCGAGGACAGGGGCAGGAGGACAGTGCCTGTTGGGTGCTCTCCCACCCCTGGAGCAGAGGTCCTGCAGCTCCTGCATGGCTGCAGCCTGGTGGGTGCAGCTGTGGCTTTTGGGGGGACTTGAAACAACTCTGCATCCGGCCTTGGAGCAGTCTGAAAGCAAGAAGTAGAAACCACAGAGGCACAAAGAGTCTGTCAGGAGAGGGTTAACAGCCCTTCAATGGAGGCATGCTGTGAATTGTCACCTTCTGGTAGATAATGCAATGGCCCAAGCTATAGGTGCTGCCATATCTCCTGGAAGATGGAGCCTGGGAAGGGGTTAAAATTGAAAGTTTTGCGGCTGCAAGCTAGGAGCAAGAAACAGATCATTTTTACCCAAAGCAATTTCCCCGGTAGATCGTTTTCCCACCTCCTCTCCACTATTATGGCAGGTAATTGCCGTTGAATGACAAGTTCACCTCTCCTTTCTCTGTCCTGCTTTTCCTCCCGCTCTATCTTGCATCCAAGTCATGAAACTGGTTGCTGGAGATGTGAAGGTACAGCCCTCAGCCCCCTTGCAGAATGCAGCAGCCGAAGGCAGGGAGGAGGGTGGCTGTCTGGGGCACTGGCCTGGGTGCCAACGTGCCTAGCGGCTTGTCCCATCTTCTGCAGTAAAACCCCATAATCTTTCCCTCTGCCTCCCAGAGCCTCAACTCCGGGCAAAGGCTATTTAACTCCAGTTTTTTTGGGAAAAGCAGGGCTGGGTGGTGGCTCTGCTCACCCCTGCGGGATATCTGGGAGGGGTGGGGGACCCAAATGCCCTCCTGCCACTTCTCCTGACAAGGTACATCGCTCTCTGTGCTGAGCCCCTTGCTGTGCGCCTTCGCCTCGGCAGCCCTGGCTCTGCATTTCCCTCCAGCGCCTCCTGGAGAGGAGGGGCAGCCCCCCTGGCCCCTGCCCCTCGGGCTCATTAAAAAAGCTCACGCGGTGCCCTCTTGACACTTGTAACACAGGAGCACATGTCTTCAAAAAGCCAGGCCCTGGCCATATTCCCTGGGTCTGCCGCTGGCTCTTCTTCCCCAGCTCTCACAGCCTTCCCCAGGAGGGCTGTAAATTTGGCAGGAGCTGCATTATTTCCAGACCAACCCCGTCTCACGTTTCCCCTGCCACTAGCTTAAGTGTCACCCCTTCCTGCTGGCCCCTTACCCCCTCCTCCCGCCCCACCTGCCCATGTTCCAGCCTGCTGCCCTCCCTGACGGTCTTTCCAGGCAGAATCAGGACCTTCAGCTGTCACTGGCATGCCTGGCAATGTATTTGTGGGTACCCCTGTGTGCCCACACTGCCTTCTGTGCACACACACACACACAAACAAAAAAACCAAACATGCGCGCTCACATATGAACACAGAGATGTGCATGCACAGGTACGTGCAGCCCCCTCCTCCTCACATGCAGTCTGGGTGTCTGGAGGCTCTTCCCCAGTGCATCTTAGGATTTTGGAAGCTTTGGTGCCAGAGCTGAAAATCACCCGCCTCTCTGGTCCTTCTTGGGGATGGAAACCTGCTCCCAAGCACCACCAGAATGAGACTCAGACCTGCCCCATGAGCAGGGACCTCTGCTTCTCGTGGCCATGTGGGTTGGGTTCCTCTAAAACCTTTGTGCAATGGCGCCTCATCTCTTGCACTGCCGTCATGGAAGCTTGGGGTACGCTCCATGTCCAGGGTCTGTATTAGAGACAGAGATGTAGCAGGGCTCATATCTGCCTCTCTTTCCCCTCAAAAGTGGGATGAAAAATCACTGCAGCTCACTGCTTGAGGTGTAACTCAAACCACAGAGTGTCCCCATACGGAGGGTCCTGCAGCATCCTTCCCTGTGTCACTTCTAAGTACCCTGTCCTCCCCATCACTGCTGGGAATCAGCTTCACGGGGCCTTTCCTGCCCTGGAACATGGTGTGAGCAGCACCGCAAACAGGGCCCTTTTCATCTTGCCCCCATTTTGGAAGCTTTTTTGGCAGAAAGCAGAAGAATTGCTTCCTCCTTGAACCCACTGGATCCTCAGTGTCTAAGTAATGCTAGCCTTGTGTTTGGAGGATCTCAAAGGCTCGTTATTCGCTAACCCCACCAGAGAGTTTCCTAGCAATTAATTTTTAATGGGTTGCAAAATTCTCCGCCCAACCCTGCTTTCTTTAGAGCAAGCCTCCAAAGTCGCTGCTCACCCTCTTGATGTTTCTAATCATTATCTCCTACATTCCTTTAGCTGTTTTAGAAACCAAAGCTGGGGAAGAAATTGGAAAGTGTTATTATTTCATTTGGGTTAAACTGTATCACTTCAAGTTTTGCTCCCCCTGGGCACCATCATCAGCATATCTGATCAGCAAACATCTGCCTAAGCCACCCGCTCACACCCCCTGGGAAACTCGGGGGAGAAAAAAAAACCAGAAAAGCCCTGAGACGAAGCCACTGACGTCACCTCCCGCCTTTTCCTCTTTCCTCCCTGAGTTTTATTTCTAAGGGACATTTGCATAGAAAGAGGATCTTTGTTTCTGAAGGTTTTGCCGTCTCACGCTGCAAATTCCAGATTCCCCCCATCTGGAAGCTTAGTCCTTTCCCAGTGGTCGCTGCGGAAATTGGAGCTGCACACCAGCGTGGTCCCTGCCTCCTCCAGCCCCATCCCACTGACCCAAAGGTCCAGCAGCCTCATGGGTGCACCGTGTCACCCATGAAGGAGTTTGGGATGCCCGCAGGGGAAGCCTGTGCTGGCACTGCCACCTCAGTGTGCCACTTTGCCCATCCCGTGCCTCAGTTTCCCTGGGCAGTGCCATGCGGGTGCCATACCCGCTTCAGAGAGAGCATCGATGTGGATTAATTACCGCCCATAAAGTTCTTGTGGCACGTGAAAAGCGACACTGATGCATAAACAAGTGGAGTAATTTGTACAGCGCTCAAAGGGAATGAGGTGCTGGCTTAGTAACAGAGCAAACACGGCCATAACAATACATCAAATATCGCTGGTGCTCAGGGACCAGCTCGGCTGTGGCACATTGCAGCCCACCTCCCGTGCAGCCTGGAAAGCCCCTGGACACCCAGCCACCTCCTCCCACTGCCTCTGCTGCCTGCCTCTCAACAGACCTGCTGACTTTATTGGCTAAAAGGAGATTTTTATAACTCAGCTGGTTAAAACATGTCTGGGTTTTTAGTTTTGGTTGGGTTTTTTTTTTTTAATGGGCGTGTCCCCCTTTTCCCAAATCATGGATGAATTTATTCTACTTCTCCATTTTTATTTTATTTTATTTTTTCTCAAGATGAAAAAGAAGGAGATGGGGGACAGACTTTCAAAGAACACTCTCTGGTAAAAGTATCCATTTGTTCTGTTAAAAAAATAAGGCAGTTTTATAGTTAGCTTTACTCCAATAGAAATTTTTAAACAAAACAAAATTTTCCCAGGGAAATAATCTCTTTTTCTCGGTTGTGAAAAAGGCATATTTTATGCCCTCCGCTCCTAAAAATAATGTTGAGATGAAAAATATCATGTGGAGTTGCAAGAGCTCTCAACCTCTGCGGTCAGTGCCACCCAAAGGGAGGGAAGCAACAGGAGCACCTTCCCTTGAGGAATGATGCTGTAAGATCCTGAGGGATGGTTATTTTTTTTTCTGGAATCTAGGGCCTTCTTGAAAGCGGTGTGGGCAGAGGGTGCTGTGCTGGGGGCTGCGTGTCTGGGTGCATTGCAACAGCCAAAATGCATGGGGCAAAACCTGCCCTGCTGTGTCCCGGGATGCACCATCCAAACCCATCCCACCATCTTACAGACTCATCTCTGCAAATTAGGAAGGACACTCCAGCTCCTGGCGTTACCTGGGAAGGAGGAACACCTCTGGTTTTGACCCCTGGGCAAGCCTCCAGAACAGGAGGCTTGGAAGAGCAATGCAATTGCTTTACAGGGTTTTATAATTGATCTGAAGTCATGGGAAGCAATTAATATGAAGCCCCACAGTATTGCTTCAAAGCAAGGCTGGATTTTCAACCTCATAACAGCTAAAACCAAGAGAAGGGATCCAGTGGAAATTGCCTTTTGAATGAATGAATCTCCTCCCGCAGCATTTGCAAGTGCAGCTGGTTTTCAGACAGATCTTTTTTTTTATTCTTTCTGTTGAAAATGCCAAACTGTTGAAAGCAAAACAGCTTGTGAAAATGCGTGGATTGTGAGGAAACTTCATTTCTCACAGAAAGAAAAAGGGAGGAAGTGGTCAAAACATCAAAATGCTTGTGCATAATACACTGTAATGTATATAAAATAATTTAATAGTAATGGGTAATTAAAATCAGGACAAAACATTTTGATTTTATCCAACTGTGCTGAGTTGAGTGACTCAAAATGATTAAATTCCAGTTCACAAGGAAAACTCTGCCTTTGTTTTGTTCCGTTTTGGAACGAGGACTGTTTTGAAACACTGGACTCTCCCAAGGAGCAAACTCTGAATTTCCTCCCAGCAATAGCTGCTGGAGGAGATGGTGCTGGTCTGATGGAGGAGGGGAACAAGGGTCCCCACCAGGGAGCTCGGTAAGAGCTAGGGTGAATTTCTGCAGGAAAATCAGGTGTGGGACTGATCTGCAGCACAGGAACAACCCATCCTGGGGGAAGCGTGAGGAGCCAAGGTGGGCTGGGCTCCAGGGATCATTTTAGTGGTGTGCACTGAAAACATGACTTCCTACGACCTGTATGAGCTGGATGCGTCAGTGACACCTTGATGACCAGTGGTTCCCACTGGGAAACCAGTTGGAGGAGAGCACATGCGCAGTTCAGGGAGATAAACGCTGGGCAGGGTCTTCTACAAGGGCTAAGCCACCTCTTTCCTCAGCTCATCTGAGCATCACCTCTGCTCCTCAGGTGCTTTGCTCCCCATTATCCACAGACTGTTGCTGGTCTGAAGGTCAGACCAGCTCATCACTGACCAACACATAGCCCCTGTTTTTCAGGGAGTGTTTCATGAAAGTGAAGACAATCTGCAGTGCTGGTGACACAAGCAAGGATGGGGAATTAAAACCATGCTCATCTCCAGCCTCCTTTGTTATGCGCTGCTGGCAAGTCACGAGTAAATCAGAGATAGCGAGCTACTATCTTTCTCTGAGCACAGCCAAGGGAAGATAGGACTGCTTTTTGTGATTAATTAGTCATTAATTCATTTTACATTAAAAGAAGTACTACTTTCTGTTTCCTCATTGTGAGCTTTTTTTTTCCCTGTTTGTTGTTTGAGAACAGCAATGAATACATTTAGCAAATGGATTTCAAAGTGTCATTGTGAAATGGAAACTTGAGACTTGCAAATGTGACTTTCATTTTCGTGGGGTTTTTTTTTTGTGAGTTTTTTTTTTTTTTTGCTTTCTCCTCACCCCTGATTAAACTATTTGCCATCCTTGACACGAATTCATGAATATTTTCAGTTGTCTCAAAACTGCATTTCTTTGGCCAGTAAACTCTCCACTGAAAAAACTCACTTTGCAGGGGCCTGTAAATAACGTCACCTGCCCTTGGGCTGGCTGTCTTGAGGGTGTGCTGCAACAGGTAGATCAAGAAGAGGGATGCGGACACCTTGAGACATCTTGATGCTCACGGGCTGCTTCATGGACACATGGGGTGTAGGAAGCTGCCACTGTGGCTTCATATCCCACTGCTTGGGGTCACTGCGTTATCACGCACTGGGTAACATGGGAAGGCCTGTTACTTGGGAAAAAGTCTTCTCCCACCTATATTAAGAGCAGTATCGAGATCCCTGCATCCTAACAGAACCTGCCTGACACTGAGAAAAGGGTAGCCTTCTCTTCATCAGGCAGCTGGAAACATCTGCACTCTCAAAATCACAATCTCATTTGCAGTAGATAAACGGTCGTTTAAGGGGTGAAAGCTCACTCTTTCAGAGAAAAGAGGGGGGTTGGCTGGTACTCCCTGTGCCAGCCCTCAATGAAAACATGCCATCTTAAAGCCTTTGAGCCTTCCTCCATCAGTGTTTTCACTTACAAGGCCAGTTGGGATGACTTTGTCTCTGGTGGTAAGAGAATGGAATATGAATGAACAAATTTAAAAGTCTCCAGCCCTAAGCTGGTGATTGCGGACTTCCCATATTGCTGGTAACACAAAATTGGGGTTTTTTTTGAGGGATGGGCTTCCCTCCTGCTCTGTCTCCAAAATACATGGTCCAAGAGAAGCCAGAGCCTCTCCAGGTCTTGCTGTGTAGTGTGACAGGACTGCCCTAGAGAAAAAGGGGACCTGAAGCAAGCTGGTGGTAGCCCCAGGATGAAGGCAAAGATGCTCCTGGCTCCATCCTCTCCCTCGCAGCCTCCCCATACCCCACTCACACCTCATGCTTCCCTGTCCACAGCCAGCAGTGCCCAACCCTGGTGCCCCTTTTTTTGGCTCTCCTGTTACTTTTTATTGTTCTTCACATCCACTGCGATTTATTTGTGTCTGAATGTGATAAACTGCACATTTCGTCTTTTCTTAAAAGCCAAATATTTGTGGAAAGCAATACTTAGCCAGACTCATATTCCATCCTTAACACAAATCTAATCCAGATACAAGCCAACAGCAGGACGACAACTGCTCTTAATACTCACCATGTTTCTAACATCGTAGCTTTCACTGAAGAGAGGAGATGTCAGTTCTTAAATTGCTTCACGATTCCCCATACCTGCCCACCCTGGGCTCCCCAGCCTGACTTCACCCTTGCAGGGAGAGCTCTGACCCCTAAAAACTCCAATCTTTGCCCCTTTCTGCTCCTGCCCAGCCTTTCTTAGCCCAGGTTGTGGAAGAAAACAAGCTGTCTGTCTTCGTGGGAGTGTGGGAAGATGATAGGTGATTGAGGTGACTGCATTTTTAAAGAGGATTTAGTCTATTAATTGAATTTAGTCTATTAATTAATTTTGATTTGGTCTATTAATTTTCAGGCCTGGCTTGGATAATCTCTTTGTTAACCTCCTTGTTCTCTCTAAAGGTTTCTTTTGACATCTGTCTACCAAGCTCCAGCGATGCTCCTGGGCTAAGCGGTGCAAATGCAATTTATGGTTCCAAACACTTCTTTGTGGAGCTCGTAAACCAGTGCTAATCCGTGGAGATGATTAACAAAGTGGCTCTACCTCAGTGCAGGGCTTGGAATGGTATTGATGGAGGGGTGGCTCCTGGGTCTTGCCTTCATGTTTTAACCATTTCTGGATCTCTCCAGTTCAACCCAAACCACTGAGAGAGGATAGGGTTGGAGCAGTTTGATTGCTTCAGATAGGGAAGACAGTGTATCCTATGGGTGGTTCTTTGAGTATCTGGTCTAGTGGAAGGTGTCTCTGCCCATGGGTGCCTACTAGTCTTCTCCTGAGCTTGAGCTAGCTCTGCTCCAAAGTCAGGAGCAGTAACTATGAAAACCCATTGTTCATTCACCTTCTCAGTACTGCGCATAGAGCTGATCCTTCATCTTGAGGGGGGGATATTGCAGGGAAGCAAAAGACTCATTAAGGATAATCAAAGTTGTGTCCTCTCCTGACAAATATGGTCCAGAAAAAAAGTCCAGAAAAGAGTATGTGGCAAGGTGTCAAGAAATGTGAGAATCGGAGGACATGACAAATTGCTAACCAATGTTAAGAGCAAACCAAAGGAGTTGGTTCCCTGTGCAAGGTATGTTAGGGCTGTGGAATGCTGTGGATCCTAAAAGTTTGCAGGGGTTTAAGGAGAGACTAGAGAAATTACCAGAAGAAAAAGCTCTTCAGAGTCATAGAAACAACCTGCAACCCAGGTTGGCTCCTAGCTAGGTAGGGTGGGGAGGGTGCCGGGATGATTTATTATGACACACTTGCTTTGATCTTAGACGCTTTCTGGGCACTAGGGAAATGGGTGCTTGGTCCTGCCCAGCTTCCTTCCAGTTCCGTTTTAAGGCTGTCCCCTGTACTGAAGTAGCTGTCTGGAGCCACAGTAGTGTGCACACACTAGAGGGCTTGAGGCTGAGCTGACATCCACCAAGGACTGATTCTTTCTGCATGCACTGCTGGGTACAAGAGCCATGGGCAACTGGCCAAGGGTATCTGCTGGTTCTGGGCTCCAGCTCTGTGATCCCTCCCATGCCTGAAAGAACAGCATCTAGACTTTTGCTACTACCCAGGAACCTCCAGGAGGTTTCTTCTGTGAAAGATCTCCTAAGCAGGATCCGAGGCGTCGCAGCACTGGTAGAAAGTAGAGTCTGCTGTAGGCTCATATGGAGGTGTAGAATCAGGATCTGTTCCCACCAGAGCCTGTTTGGTTTGGATCTGCTCTGGGGTGCCTCTCCACATGATTGGCATTCATCTGTGTTTGCAGGCTGTGTTTCGGATGGATGATAGAGAAGGAGATGCAATCCCACCTACCTGTTTCCTGCATGACTTTCCCAGCCTGAGGCTTTGCCTGTTTTGGTCTGTTCAGTGGACCACAGCCTCTCCTATGCTCATCTCCTCCTACACTTTCGGCCTGGAAACACTTTCCCCTCACGCTTGAGCTTTCCAGGCAGCACCTCGCAACCCTTCCTGCCTTTCTACCCTACACCTTCCTTCATTACTGCCCTCTTGAATGATGCAATTTAGCCACCACCAGACACCAGCACTGGTGTGCTCTGTGATTTACAAAGCACACTGCCTCCAGTGAATTCCTCGCCTGATGTTTTCAGAGACATTTTGGGTAGTAAAGCAGCTGTACATCACAGAGCAGTTGCTTTTTTCTCCTCCCTTTTAGGTTTCAGAGGATTGAGGGGTTTCTGAGAGCTCCTTGAACCAGATACAAGTGTTTTGAGCTGAGAAGATGAGCTGGACTCAGAGCCCCTGAACATGAGGTCTCTGCATATTCATAGGAGAAGTTAAATTCCAGTTCCAGGGCCCCTTCTCATCTTTCCTGGGACTAGCTAGCACAGAAGGACAACGTGATTTAATACCCTGAGCAGGAGGAAAACAGGCTGTCCTCTGTGTGTGCCCAGAAAACCCTGGGGAGCACACAGACATCATCCTATGGGTCTTTAAGAAAGAGACCTGAGCTCTTCCTCAGCTTATGAGGATCCAGTTGCAGTTGTGCAGTTGTTCTCCCCCCACTTGGGACATGTGTGACCTGGGGCAAGGTAGATGCTTGGCATTTGCATGCACCCTGCAACAGCTTATTGGCTGAGACCTGGGGCACTCATTTCACCAGGAGGAGCACAGGCAGCTCACCCGCTGCTCTCCCTGCAGGCCATGGCTGTGGTAGGGGTGGTGCTGCTGCACAGCAGCAAACTGGCAATTGAGCGATTGTCTGCTGCTCTCGGGGGTTTTCATTTTTCCGTCTCCTTGGCCACAGCACAGTTTGTGTGTGTGTGTGTGGGGGTGTGTGGGGGGGTGGGGGTGGCATGCTGTGGCAGTGGGGGGATGTGTCAGCCTGGAAAGGATCTCAGCATCAGGCTTTAGCTACAGGAGTGACAGCCAGGCTGGCTGCTGCAAGGGGGCTGTAGGACCCTCAACAGGGGCTGAAATCTCAGCGTACACTCCAAGCCTGGAGAAGGAGAAGCAGGCAGGCACCTCACGTTTTAGCCCCCCAGGCCTTGCACAGCAGGAAGTGTCATGCACCTCTCCTGAGTGGTGAGCTGAAGATTTGGCAGCTGGGGTTCTCAGGGAGGTGCTGTGTCTCCCATCCTCACACAGCTGGACCGAGATGCTTCAGTGCCTCAGTGCATCCCTCCTGCAGGGATGCTCTCGGGGGAGTCATTCTCTCCCCAGACTCCCCTACTGCTCTGCCCAAGCTCTTTGTACATGTAGCAGAGACCCTGCAGAGGAGCAAAGAGGCAGAGAGGATGTGCTCATCATACTTGTTTCCACAGACCTGCTCAGATACGTGCATGTCCAGGTGTCTTGAAGCACCATATCTGGGCATCTAAACACTCTTGGTAGCTGGAGAGCTTGAGGATCCAGAGGCTGGAGACACTGTGGGGCTGACGCTGAAGGAGTGAGAGGGAGGGTGTCACACTGAAGAGGGCTGGTGACAATTAGTTCCAACCACAGCAAATTGTAATCACCGAATTGTTCAGGAATAATTATGCCTTGATAACAACATTACACTTTCTATTTCCTTTATTGCTGTTCTTGTTAAATATAATTACCATGCAAATTGCACAGCGTAAGCAAGCCCAGGTGATTAACAGGGCCATGGGGGCCTTGGGAGCAGACTGAGGTGACTGCAAGTACATATCTCTCTGCTTGCTTACTTGTCTGTCCAGATTTGCACTTGGGAGAAGACCTCATGTGATCAGAAACTGTAAAGTGAGAAGTTCAGCTCAGAGAAGGTAGGAAGGACTCTCACAGAGACACCAAGACATGCACATGGCTGCAAGCTGACAGGCTATCTGCCATCAGGTCTGGGGCAGGCTCTGCTGTGAAGGCCTCTAGACGCAGTGTGGGACAACCCGGGGTCTGTCTTCTCATAGCTGTCCTTCAGAAACTGCTCTGCACAAGTGCCCTGGAGTGAGGGCTTCACCCCACCATCCAGTACCCCTGACCACTTCAGTACCCATATCACACCCTTCATTGTGGTGTCTGTGCACTTGCTAAGCTTAAATGATGCTATGGCTTGCGTTTCATCAGCATAGCTCTTCCAGCTCTCACCGTACAACTACCTGCACAGGTAGGAACTAGAAGATCTTCCTTCCTTCCTTCCTTCCTTCCTTCCTTCCTTCCTTCCTTCCTTCCTTCCTTCCTTCCTTCCTTCCTCTCTCATCAGCACATAGGTATCTGAAGGACGTGAATGGGAAGGCAGAGGAGGATCTGTTAAGCATAATGAAGTGGAGGAGTATGATAGAAACTGCTGAACCAAGTTCCCTGGGGAGGGCTGGGAGCATTATCACCTGAGTCAGTGAAAAAACTGCCAAACAAGCCCGTAGCATGGAAGGACGATCTCACAGATGCCCTATGGGACAAGGACGATGCCTCACTGCAAGGGTTGGGAGCCAAGATGCTCAGGTCCAGGGACTTATGTGGGGTTATCCCTCCATGTTGTCTCCTGCCACCTCATCTGCCCTCTCCTGAGGTTAAAGGACACAGGTCCCCTACATCTTTCATTTCTGTTCAACCCAAGACCTCTAATCCATTCTGGTGAGTCTCAGTACCTCACCTTTGTCTCATAGCTGCAGAACACCCTCTTGACTCAGGACATCATTTCTCTACTGGTCTGGGACCTGGCAGTGGCTTGCTGCAGTAGGTCTACTTGGCTCCGCTACAAAGCTGGGGCTGAAAACCAGAGCCCTTGCCCAGTCATCATCCCAGGGCTGCAGATGGGACAAGGACAGAATGGGAGGCAACCTGCTTTAAACTTTCTCCTCTGGGCCACCTCTTTTCACTGTGGCTGCCTTTACCAAGCTGAAACCAGCAGGTCAAGATCACTTACCTGCTGTGCTTCCTGGTGTGGCCATAAGACGTGGGTAATTATAGGACTCTCAGCTCCTCAGATGAAATTCTCTTTCTATATATACATGCATACATACATATGTGCACTGAGTTTATTATTATTACCATGCCAGACAATCCTTCTTCATTAGAGCTTGGAATTTGCTTTCGATGCTTTTAGTCAGATCTTTAACATTATTTAAACACAGTGGGTTTGGGAGAGTTTTTGTTATTTTTAATGTAGACCAGATTTTGCTGGGATAAGAGAATGAAATTGCTCTTCATCCAGACCAACTAGCTGCCTCCCTGGCTGTAGGACCCAGGAGGGTCCTCATTGCCCAATTCAGCCTGCAGACCTTTTGAAATCACAGCCAGGTTTGGCAAAGGAGGGAAA
Source organism: Scolopax mira (assembly GCA_004320125.1). Taxonomy (NCBI): domain Eukaryota; kingdom Metazoa; phylum Chordata; class Aves; order Charadriiformes; family Scolopacidae; genus Scolopax; species Scolopax mira. The sequence goes on along the minus strand of BJBW01001065.1, from coordinate 197,313 downwards.
AAGGAGGATGAAAATCCCTCCTTTTGCACCGGTTGCCTTGGCTCGAGGGGCTGCATGGACGGTGGTGGCAAGCTGAAGGCCCTCCCAAGTTTGGGGTGAGCATCAGGCGGGTGCCCACAGCTCCCTCATTGTCCCCATGCGTCACAGCATTCGAGGACATCAGGAGCACATCTGGAGCGCCCAGGCGCGTGACAGGGAAGGAGTCCCCATGCTCAGCACAGCTGGGGCTCTGTGTCTGCTTGCAGGCGCCTTTGAACACCAAGTCCTGCTACGTGGTACGTCCCCAGCTGCAGCTCCGAGCTGGGACCACTGTCTCTCCGGGACCCCATATGTCAGAAGCAAAGATGCCTTCTCAGCTCGGATCCCCCACCCAGCTGGGTCTGGTATGTGGGTCCTGGAGGAGGGAGAGGCCACAGCCCTTCACTGGGATCATGTGAGCTCCAAGTGAAGGAAGGAAGGGAGTTGTCTGAGATTCACATGCCGCAGGAACGGGGCCGTGTCCAAGCGGTCCCGGCTGTGCAGTTGTGGGAAAGACAGGCACAGACTGCTTTTCAGAGCTTTGAGGAAAAAAGTGATATATGGATCAGGACAGAAGGTCGTCTGCATGATGTCCCTTTTAAATGTCCTTTTTGGGGGATAGGAAGGAAGAAAGGAGGCAAGGAAGGAAGGAAGGAGAGAGAGAGAGATAAAGAAAGAGAAAAAAAGAAAAAAAGAAACAAATAATCTTCAAATTATCTTGTGTAGCTGAAAACCAGACACAAGCTGGGTCTAAGAATAACATTTTTTCCAGAAAGTGAAAAGATCTCTCCAGTGTAGAAGCACTCGTTGGAAGAGGTGGGAGCGAACCACCACCTTGCAAAGATGCCCAGGTGCAAAGGAGAGCAACTGAAGCTGAAATAAAATATTGGCACTAGAACAAACATGCATAACTGGGCCATGAATAAGTATAAGCTGGAGATGAGAAGAAACTACCCAACCAACAAGAGTCCTAGAACTGCAAAGCAGTGATGGGGAGAGAGAGATTAAAGAAAGCACAGAGAGTGCCCTAAGACTGAATGAGCACTTTTGCCTTATTTCGTGATAAGACCAGCGCTGCTGCTCCTGGGAGCAAAGGCACAAACAGTAATTTTCTAATTACGAAGGTACGGAAATTATCCCCGCCAGTCTGGAAGCAAAGCTTGATGAGCCCAACCCTCTGAGCTTGGTGAGCTGGGATGGGCAGCTTCCATCCCAGGGAAAAGGCAGGTCACCTAGCTGGAATTCAAACATCTCCCAGGACATGGTGTGGTGTGATGGGATTAAACTGGTGATAACCAAGCTGAGGCTGGAAACTCGAAACCATTTCCCATGCATGGGTGCTGGAGGCTCTGAGGGCAAGGCAGAAGAGGCTAGTAGAGCTACGAGGTGCAGCCCTGGAAATCTGATGAAACATCCAGTGGGGATTTTTTTTCAGTATAACCACATCTGTGGTTAGAGCCCAGAGACTGCAGAGCGAGACGTGTCCTCAGTAGTCCCCCACGGCGCAGTGGAGGGGGAGCAGCTCCTCCACCTTTGCTTTCCAAACCACTGCCTCCCTTGGCATCATCAGTCGAGAGAGCTGCCATCCACTTGAGGCTCTCTCCTTCTTCTTGTCCTGATTATTATGATCATTACTGTCTCATTTCGAGCTGTAAATCAGAAATATTGTGCCTCATATTTTTCCTCCCTGGGGAACGCATAACTAGGGGTGAGATTGGCTCTGAAGTTCAGTGCTGTTCTGTTGAAAAACTGCCTCGACAAATCGAAACTGTCTCACTTTTTAGAAGAAGTTTTGATTGGAATCAATCTTTCTCTTTTTTTATGATCATAAAAAGGGAGTAGTTAAAAGTAAGATTTATTCCAAATTCATCTTATCAGCTCTGAGACATTCAATTTTGTAATCAATTCCCACGGGGGCTCCACCAAGAAGCCCATATTCAGAATCAATCTTGTATTTCATTAGGTTATTTCTGGTGTTAAAAAATAAGATTGATTCTTACTTTATGTTATAGCGCTACAGCAATTTATTTTTTAATGATATGAGGTAAGAATCAATCTCTGGCTTCTTCTTCCTTTTTTCATTTTTTTTTTTAAATCCTGCTTTTCCTGCATTGGTTTTGTTAGAGCCAAGAAAATTTAGCAAGTTCTGAAGGATCTTCAAATTATTCTTGTGCAAATTTAGGCCCTCCTGGTGCCAGTCTGCTGCTCACGGGATCTGCAGAGCACCAAGAGGCCTAATGAAAGGCACAACCTGCCCTGCCCTGGGATTTCAGTAGCACACTGCAGAAAGCTGCCGTGGGCACTATTTCCCACTTGCCCAAAGCAATTTGCGCCAGAGTGCAAAGTGCAGATTTTGCACTTGTTTTGAAGTCTGTGGGTTTCAGGCTCCTGGGTCCCATCAGGGCATCACCCTTTGTGTGGGTGGAGTTTTGCTGGGATCTACAAATGTCCCCTCTCTAGCTCACTCCCATTTTAGCAGACAAGGCATGCAGAAGTCCTTACTGCCATCTGGCCCTTGTGCTGCTCTGCAGATCCTGGCCGTTGCCATCCTGACTTCTCTGGCATCTCACACCACATCTGGCATCACCAGGAGCAGGTTTCTTACCTTCCTCCGTCAGGGAGTCCCCCACTACTGCCCAACAGTGGATGAGCCTCTGAGATCCCCATCTAGGCAGCAACCAGACAGGACAGAGAGAAGTGGCCACTGGTGTCCTGATCTCCTGGACCAGGAGGCAGAGGGACATCTTATCTCCACTTGGTCCCTGCCTGCCTCTTATCACCAGCCTGGGCAATGATGTGCATCATAGCCCGCTCTGATGCCAGAGTGATGGTGCTGCTGTCTTCTGTGGGAGGAGCTTTTGACCAGCATGAACCTCCAGCAGGGGTCTGCTGACCACCTCGCACCCCAGGCAGCATCTTTTGGAGGACTTTTGAGTCCTGTCCACTCCCAGCGTCCTATTCTTCGCATCCACTCCCAGCATCCTATTCTTTGCCCAATGACCCTGGTTGTTAGCCATTACTGTAATCGCAATGACAATAATTACCCATGAATAAATGAATCCTTAACAATTTATAATGAGTCACAGTTCATCACAAATGATCCAGAAGTTACTCAAGAAAGCACGGGTGCTTTTTTCTTGTAGCACTGGGGCTTGGATGTCACTGCACCAGTATTTGCCCGGCTATTCTCAAGATAAATTGGTTTAGGTAGTGGGACTTTTTGAGGGCTTCTGTTTTCCTTCTCTTTCCCTTTGTGCCTAGAAACAAAGTACAGATTTCCAGAAATTAGGGCAATAAACTGCAGGAGTAACTGACCTGGGCAGTAGCCCATGAATTGAAACTCCCAACTGGCTGCTCATGGCTTGGATGGGCATACGCTTTGCTGGGTTAAAAACTGGCTGGATGCCTAGGCCCAAAGAGTTGTGATGAATGGAGTTAAATTTAGTTGCTGGCTTGTCACAAGTGGTGTTCCCCAGGTCTCACTGCTGGGGTCAGTTCTGTTTAATATCTTTATCAATGATCTGAATGAGGAGATTAAGTACACCCTCAGTATGTGTGCAGATGGCACCCAGTTGGGTGACAGTGTTGACCTGCTTGACGGTAAGAGGGCTTTCCAGAGGGATCTGGACAGGCTGGATCAATGGGTCGAGGACAATGGTCTGAGGTTCCACAAGTGCTGGTCCCGCACTTGGGTCACAACAACCCCATGAACGCCACAGGCTTGTGTAAGAGTGGCTGGAGAGACACCTGGCAGAAAAGGACCTAGGAGTGTTGGTCAATTGTCAGCTGAAGATCAGCCAGCAGTGTGCCCAAGTGGCCAAGAAGGCCAATACCATCCCGGCCTGTATGAGGAATAGTGTGGCCAGCAGGACTGGGGCAATGATGGTCCCCCCTGTACTGGGCAGTGGTGAGGCTGCAGCTCAAAGGTTGTGTTCAGTTTCAGGCCCCTCTCTACAAGAAAGACACTGAGGTTCCAGAGCATGTCCAGAGAATGGCAACAAAGTGAGTGAGGGACCTGGAGAACAAGTGTTTTGAGGAGTGGCTGAGGGAAAAGGGAGTGTTTAGCCTGGAAAAAAGGAGGCCGAGGGGAGACCTTATTGCTGTCTGCAACTACCTGAAAGGAGGTTGCAGTGAGGTTTAGGTCTGGTCTCATCTCCCAAGTAACAGGTGATAAGAAAATTGGAAATGACCTCAAGTTATGCCAGGGGAGGTTTAGATTGGATATTAGGAAATATATCTTCACTGAAAAGGTTGTCAAGCATCATAACAGGCTACCCAGGGATGTGGTTGAGTAACCATCCCTGGAGTTATTTGAAAGATGGGTAGATTTAGTGCTGAAGGACACGGTTTAGTTATAACTTGGCAGTGCTGGGTTAACGGTTGGACTTCATGATCTTAAAGGTCTCTTCCAACCAAAACAATTCTATGATTCTGTGACTTCTGAAGCATCATGGCAGGACGGGGAGATGCGTGGAAAACAGGCAGCAGGAACCTTTTGCAAGTTGGACACCCCAGATACATAGTTTCAAAGGTCTGCATGAAGCAGAGATCCCTCCAGAGGCACTCACATATTGCGTCCTTGTGCATGTTGTGGGTGCAATTCTCCAATTTCTTCTCTCTCCATCTGCCTGCTACTCTGGCTGTCTCCTCATGCGTGTCTCTTGCTTGTCTCTATCTTTGTCACTATGTACATATCTGTCTGTCTGTGGCTCTGTTAGTCTTCAAAGGCCCTGAGTTCATTTGATTTCATTATCATTTCCCATCTCTTGAGCTCTATCTCTTTGTTTTTTCCCCTTTTCTCATTATAATTTACATGCGGCTTGGGTGCATGCTGGAAATGAAATGTGAGTTTGATAAAACAGCCACAGCTCTCGCTCCCAGTCATGGCCTGAAAGCCCTGAACCCCTTGGAGAAAAGCAGGCTCTACTTTTTTTTTTTTTTCATAAAGGGGGAAAAAAAATTGATTTTTTTTTCCATTGCACTGGCATAGAATGAAATTCTTCCAGCAATTACCAGGAGATAATGGCCTGAAATTAAACAGTCCTATCTCACTCTCTAACTATAGGACTTTTTATTTTTTCAAACTATTGAATACCAAGCGAATAATAATCAGGCAGGCATTAGGCATTCACACTCAAGCTACCTGGGACATGAAAGTACATACACATGGTAAAGCTCCTTTTATTTTTTGTTATTAGCAGGAAACCGTCAAGATATGCAGTGCTGTATGCAAATGGAGAGAGACATTAGCCTCGTGCCCATCAACGCGTCGCTAAATCAGCTACAGATATCAGCGTTGCCTTGCTCATGGGAACGTCTGATTGATGGAGAGTCCACCCTGCACCGAGAGGGTGGGGGAACAATCTTCTCCCAGGAGAAGTGCCCAGCACCAAGCACACTTCTCCTCTTGCCCCTCTGTGCCATCTACGTTTACTGAGGTGTAAATGCTCGTAGTCACTTTGCAACACTGGAAGATGTGGATGCAGAGAAGGAGTTTGAAGGAGGGTGGAGATCAGGCCAGGTCCTGGTGGAAATTTTCTGGACTTCGCAGCCCCAGACACTCCCTGCAGGAGGTGATCACACCATTTTTCCTGCTCTCCTGAGCTCTCAGGGGGCAGATGCAGAGCTCTGCCATGGCCATGGAGGTGGCACGCAGTGCCTGAGCAGCCTGGCAGAGCCAGAACCAGCACATCACTTCCTGCTGAGCCAATCTGAGCCTACTGAAATTACCTAGGAGATCTCAGCAAAAAATGTAATTGAGCTGCTCTGATTTAGACGCAGCTTGATATACAAGGGGAAGGAAAGAAATCCAGGAGGATGGAGCATGACTCCTAAAACTGGAAAGAGGTAAAAAGAGGTGAGGAGATGGCTGAGACTGAGCATCTTGCTCCCTGGGGTGATAAATACCCCATGCATGACCTCTACAAAAGTTTCACAAAGACAAAGGGTGGGAGGAGCAGGCAGGCAGCTTCCTGCTGTGACAGGGATATATATATATATATCCGAGGCGACCCTGGGATTTGCAGGATCTGCCTGCACTCCTTGTCAATCTGCAAGAGGCATTTTGAAACAAGGTGCTGTATTTCAGCAAAGGCAGAGGGCAGGAACACATCTTGTCGAGGGGGTACATCCCCTACCGTGGCTTGCCCAAGAGGCTACCTGGAGAAGGTGGTAACGGTCTGCTCCAAACTGTACCTAGCAGTGACCCACCACCATCCTACCACCCACGCAAGAGGACATGACTCACTCCACGGCACCCCAGCTTGGGGCCATGCCGTGATCAACTACCTTGGAGCATTGCCTACTGTCCTCATCCAGTAGCAGGGATGTCCTCTTCACGTGTGACTTGTGTTGAGCTGAAGCTCAAATGGCAGGAAGGGGCTGAGGAGCTGGGCCAAGACCATTACGTTCCAGATTCCTGAAAGTTCTTTTCCAACAGAAAGTTGGTGGACTTTCATGTGCACTCCTTCTGCTTCAAAATAATTTCTAAAAAGACCTTTTAAATTGTTGAAATTCCCTCCTTCAACGCCTGCATGGTATAGGAGATTTTCTTTGCTTAGAAATACCTTCACTGTCAAATTAAAAACATTATTGTGAATTAAAATTAAAAGGGAAATCACATCGAACACTCCCACTACTCAGCAAAGAGTATGATACATTTTTGAGCGAGGGAGATTGATGAGTGGCTTTTCAGATTGTGGGTGTATCTCACTCTCCTGAAGTGGGACTGAAATATGTTTCAGCATCTCAGTATGTCCCCCTGGGCCAGAAGGGGAGCCCCAGTGGTTTTCTGCAGAGCTAGTCACACACCTGTGTAGGCAGGCAGGGACTCTGCCTCTCTAACCTGAGCTGGGAATCCTCCAGAAGGGTTAACAAGATTAACAGGGAATGGTGGAGCTGTGCCTATAATTTATTTAAGCTTTCAAAAGGCTTTTGATAAAGTCCCTCATAGGAGGCTATTAAGGAAACTTGGTAACCACAGGATGAGAGGAAAAGCCAAAGCACGGTTTAAAACTAACATAAGATAGGGAGGGAAGGGAAGGAGCAAGCGGCCAATTCTCAGCAGGCAGAAAGGTTAATAGTGGAGAGCCCTGAGGTCACCCGAGGCCCTGAGTGGTTGAATATATTTATTAACACAAGCAGAGAGGGGAAAGGAACAGCCTGGCTGTGGAGCTTGCTGGGGGACACTGCAGCCAGTCCTAAGGCAGATGGGAGTGAGGTGCAGCAGGAGCCCTACAGTGGGCTGGGATGAGGGAGGAGGTGGGTGATGCTGCCCCCAGGGCTGTGGTGGGGGCTAGCGTGGGAGCTGGGTGCCCCAGTGGGTTGTTCCTGCTTGTGGGGTTTGAGAAAGGCACTGTTCTGGGCTCTGCCAGAGGAGCTTGGGCAAAGTGAGACAGCCCACATCCAACACAGAGTCAGAACTGTAAGGTTCAGCTGGTGACAACCCCAAAACAGAACATGTAAACACCCCTTTACATTGGTGAGACTGATTCACACCAGCTGAAGAAGCCTCCCAAAGGCCAAATTTGAAAGACCCAGTGACACCCCCTGAAATGGGTGGCATTTGTCACTTTTCATATCACAAACAAGGGTGGCATTTCCTTCTCCCCAGTGAGGCAGGACCACAGCCCTTGTGCAAAAGCCTAGTTTATGAATTTAAATATTAGTCTAAGGGACAAACAGGGTCCAAAGGAAAGGTCTGAACACACTGACTGATGAGCATAAAAAGAAATAATAGCTATTGACTCAGTGAATATTATCCATCCTGTGCAAACAGCCCCGTGGAGCAAACAGTCTGTGGACACCTGATTAAACAGTGTTTATGATAACTAGTTGAGAATGTCTTTTTAATTACTTTTGTGGGAGGGAATGCAGATTTGTGTAAGAAGTCTGTTTTTGTTTTGTTTTTCTGAGCACAATCAGCTTGAAAAACTACCCAACTTGAGAAACGGCTGAAAAGAAAAGCTTGGAAGTTGGGAGAAAGCTTTTGGCTTTTCCAAGAGAAAAAGAAAAGATTAAAAGTTTCAAAATGACTCCTCACTTTGAAGAATGATCTCATTGGAGGTTAAAAAGAAACCAGAAAGGAAAAGCCCAAACTGACACAAACCATTTTGAAATGATTATAATACAACATTTGTAAAATTTTAAACATGAGGTATTTCCTAATGATGCCATTTATTCAAAGCATTCTTTGTTAATTTTTCATCCACAGTTTTTTTTTTTTTCCTTAAAAAAGTAAAATTTAGAGAATAGGTGAAACTTTTGGTGACAAAGCCTTGGAGAGAGCAAATTGCTTCTGCCTCAAATCTGTGTAGAGATCAGCCGCGTAAAGAGGAATTAGATCTCAGCAGCAATCTCAGTCACGGGGTTTCCTAATTGTGTGCTCCGTGTTTTGAACATCCGCACCCTTTTAATGGATTTTCCTAGGTTGATTATACCATTACTTCACTGTGCATGTATAAAGCTGGCTGTTCAAAGTCAACTGTAAATGAAAATTGCAGTTGTTAAATCGCTGGGGTGGCTAACGCGCTGGCTGCAAAACAAAACCGGCACCCACTAATTGGCCTTTAAACGAGGATGGCGGGGGAATGCTGAGACACGTCTCTGGCATCCACCGGGCACCATCCAACAGCAAACCCACCATCGGGAAAGCAGAAGTCACTCGAAAGACCCTTTGGCTGCCAAGGTCAGCAAACTGCTGCCAGAGCTGCCGTGCTGTGGCCCAGGGGGACAATCTGGGAGGCTGAGATGTGTGCACACTTTCTCTCCTCTCCCAGGTCACTTGCTGCCTGCAATGTTAATTACCCATTAAGAAAACAAACAAGCAAGCCCATCTCCCTGCCCAAGGTAATTCCAGAGGGTACAAGAAGGCTGGGACAGCCTTTCTCCCTGCTCTACTGGCAAAGGGAAGAAGACATACACACCTGACCCATGTCCACACCACTGCCGGCAGCAATTATGCAATAAAGTCAAATATGTGAGCAAAAATCATTCAAAGGATGAACTTTCTGCCTCTGTTGACAGCTAGCTCCACTTGAGACAGTCTGAGGCTTTTCAGCCTTCCTGGATCTTTCTATTTCCCTTTGGTTTTTCCCCCTCCTTCTTCATCCTCACTCTCGTGATAGACAGAGAGGAAAATAAGATGCTAACAAAACATCCTTCAGCTGTACTTGCCACCTTGTGGATGTCGCAGCGTTTTGCAGAGATCCCTCCACGGTGGCAGAGAGCAGCAGGAGGCAGGCTGTATCTTCCAGGACCTCCATGGTTTTACCATCCGTGTCCCCCCCACCCCGGCCCCTGCCCTGCCCCAGCTGCCCCCACCTCTCACTAAACAGTCATGGGCCAGGGACATGCAGCCTGGGCAGAAAATGTCACTTCAGACCCTGGTGGCTGACAGGCACTCATGGGCTGCCAGGGCAGACCACCAAATAGGCTGCCTCAGGGATGCGTCTCCTCCCTTAGAGCATCCTCAAATACTTGTTTTGTTTTCTGAACCGAAATAAGTTCAAAGTAGCTAAGTTTGCCATTGGGCAGAGTTACCATCTGCCACCTAGCACGCGTCAAACTGGAAACCAGTGCTGCAGCTATATTTACTTTTATCTCTGTAAATTATGATGGCAGCCCCCAAGGAACCTGATTAAAGAGCAGGGTGCTTATGTCCTCAGGGTCCTGCAAGCAGTCCCTCCATTTTCCCTCCACCAGGAAAGGCAAAGATAAAGCCATGCAGCTGGTTTAAAAGCAGGGAACACTGACTCTAGCACACTTAGCTGATTCTGGAAGGACTGGAATGATGTTTTGTGGACATCATGTAATTGGGGAACCAGAGGGCACCATCAGTATCTTTTTAGGTTGTTCCCTGCCTTGGGGCAGAAGCAGGTCTAGTGAAACCAAGCATGTACTTCTCTCGCCATCCTTTCAGACCTCAGGCAACAGAGCCTCAGCTCTGCAGAAAGATTTTTTATTTATGCCTCATCTTGCTGGCGTAGGCAAGCGTTGGAGACAAACGTAAAAGGAAGCTAAAAAATTAAGTTTACCAAAGAACTGTCTTTTTAATCTGTCTGCCTTGACCTCCTGTTTGCTATAGTACCTCTTCTGTGCTAAAGCTGTTTCTCAGCTCACTGGCAAGGAAACATGCACCTGGATTAGTGAAAATAAAGTTTGGGACTTGAACTGTTCAGGGACAGCACTAGAGATGGGTGGTACTTGGAGATCCTGTGGACAGGGTGCCACAATGGTACTCCATTAGCTCTGTGGTGAGACGCAGGTCCTGTGTCACACTCAGGTGACTCAGCCAAGTATACCTCCTCCAAGCAACAGCTTTGGTGTCTCATCCCCAAGTTCACCAGAGTCGATGTGAAGGGCTGAGCATACACCAGGTGAAGGGGAGACGAATTTCAGTTCAGCTGTGGGTTTGGAAGGGAATTTGCTCTTGAGGATTCTCACTGTCACTGCCATGGGTTGGAAACAGTACCAAGTTAAAAAGCAAGCTATGTGTCTCATCATTTTGCCTCACTCGTCAAGGTAGCGGTCTCGTTTCACAAATTTATTAATGATCTGGAAGGAGAGGTAAACAGCTTGTTAATTACATTCTCCTGCCTCAGTTGGGAGGCATTGCGAATGCAAGCGCAGATTGGGTAATAATAGAAAGAGACACCAGAGATGTTAGAAAGACAGGGAGGAAAGAAAATGAAATCCCTCTTGGGCTCAGGCAAATTGCAAATTAATCCAGGACTGGGGTTTTTAGCAGGAACACTGAGCCAGTGTGGGAAAGGACAGCAGCCAGCGAAGAAGAGAGGGTGTTGTTGGTGGCCTTTTTTTCAGCAGCCAAACATGCTCTTAGGAAGGGTGGCACAGGAGAGAGCTGAACATGAGAGTGGGAGATGATCCTTCCCCATCTCCCCACTCGCGTGTGGAGGTTGCCATGCTCCTGGCCCTGCCATCAGGGTGGCGATGACAAACCGATGCTGTCTCAAGGAAGAGTTACAAATATGATCAGAGGCCCTGGGGAGGGGGGGAATTGCTCTGTGGGGAAAGATTAAAAGCGCTTACATACGTCAAGCTCAGTTAAATGATGTGCAGGGGGAGGTGGGATAACAGCTGACAAATATTTGAAGGGCATAAATCCAGCAGTGACAGTGGGCTATAAATATGAGAGAGGAGCTCTTGTGGGGTGCAGGTGTCACTTTGGGTAGATATAACATCTGTCAATTTGCAGGTCAGGGAAGTGGTAGTGCCTGTGTGGCTTTTCCTCAGCACCAGGATTTGAGATACTGAAGGGAAGGATGGAAGGTGGAATAACCACGTTTATCTTGATGACTTACCACTCTTAGGCAACAGCACAGGCAGCTGCTGCAAGAACTGCAGACAGGGGGGCTCCAGCCTGCTCCTTATCAGGGACTGAACTAATTGCTTGCAAAGTAATGAGGAGGGGGAACAGTTTCTAAGCTTCTTTTTTGGGTGGGAATGGGAAGGGAGCTGGGAAGGAGGGAGATAATGCTGGTTGCTCTCAGCAGGCTGGGACCTCTGACATGGGTATGTCTTAATGTGCCTCTGAAGCCCCAAGAAACTGAGAATGTGAAAGTCAAAGCATGACTGCAAACACAGGCTGAGGCAAGGAGATGGCTGCATGGACCTGGCTGGTGCTTCCTCACCCCTCCCCCCTCGTCAGATACAGGTTTTTAATTTCAGGGTTAAAAAAGTTAGTCAGGGGAGGAATAACAGCTCCAACCTGATGTGTGAATCAAAACCTGTGCAAAACCACAAGCAACATGTTTTGTCAGAGTGAGCGGCAAGCAGCGGGGAAAGAGCAACATGCCTGTCATTGGGGAGTGGGGTTATGTGCCATCAATACCTGTCCACAGCCTTAGCTGGCCCCTAGGTCTTTCGACAAAAGTGGCTCAGAAAGCTCCTCGGGGCTGTCAGTGGGGACGCTGCAGATCTATTTATGGATTCACTGGGAAAAAATGCTCTTGCCTGTGGTCTCTCAGACAGTGTAGATAGAGGAGGGGTCTGGAGTTGGGACTGCAGCACTGCGAAGAGGAGCTTTGTCTTGGCTCTGTTTAGGACTTCAGTGGTATCAAAAATCAAGTGTCTAGAACCAAAATTCTGACCCCTGGGAATACCTCATTGTTAGCTGGAGATAGTGTAACTTGGCTGGTGCAGGTCAGAAACGATGGGTCTGCTGGAGGATCTCCAATGCTGCCATCCTTAGCCTCCCCCAGTGAGGATTTTCCTTCCATTGCAGAAATTTGGTAAACAATGCAGGGGAAGCCACTTGTCCAGGAGTCTTTTGAAGAAAGGTTAGATAAAGCATGTGTCTTGCAGAGAACATTCTTGTGCCAGCTCTGGAGAAATGGGCTGGCAAATCTGATGGGTTTTTCCTATAATAAAATTGTTAAGTGTCTTCTTTTTTTAATGCATGACACACTAGCCTTCCTTGCCCCCTGCAGGGTTCTTATGCCCTCCTCATAGTGGCTTTTGAACAACTCATCTGCCACTTCAGACTGCATCTGACTGCAGGATCCTCTCAAAAAAGCAAGCTCTCTGTGCACTGATAACTGAGAAGTGTCCTTTCAGACTTAAGTTCCTCTTCTGCAGCTCCTACTAAATACAGCACTTAGAGCTTTTATGGTGCTTTTCATTTTCAAAGTGCTTTACAAACATTAATAATACAACACACATGAACTCCACTGCCACAGTAATACTCTAATCCTTTCCCTTATCTGCTCTTCGGGCTCAGAACTTCCAGCCCAACAGAAGCCCACAAGCTCTGCAGTTCTCTGACAAATAAACACCATTAAAAATAATCTCTAGACTTTCTCTTCTTCCTCTTTTGAAAGCATCTCTCTGCAGCCCTTCAGGCCAATAATCCATTAACACTGTCAGCTGCAGCATTATGAACTGTAATTGGCTTGAAGAATGCTGCATATCTGAGTTAGAGCTCTCTGGGTTACCTTTGCAGCAGCTTTATAGAGGGCCTCCATGCAAGGACCCATTCTTGTGATCCTGAGATTTAGTGCAAGGAATGCATTTTCCACCCGTGCAGCTAAACCCATCTCTAGCAGGAGGCTGGAGGCTAAGAGCCATCAAGCCCTTCTTTGCTAACTCTGAGTGGTGCGACATGTCCTTGTGGATCTCACACAACAACAGTGAGGAAGTGCTCTGTAATCCTGCTGCCCGTTCCTGCTGCCCGCTCCGTGCCATGCATCAGCTCAGTGAGCGGGGCTGATCCCACATGAATTGATCCTGCCATATATTATGGAAAAATTACAATGGAGGTGACTTGCCCATACTATTTAACATCTTTGTCGGCGACATGTACAGTGGGATAGAGTACACCCTCAGCAAGTTTGCTGATGACACCAAGCTCGGTGGCTGGTTGACACACTGGAGGGAAGGGATGCCATCCAGAGGGACCTGGACAGGCTGGAGAGGTGGGCTCGTGCAAATTGCATGAAGATCAACCAAGCAAGTGTTCTGCACCTGGGATGTGTCAATCCCAGGCACAAATACAGGTTGGGCAGAGAATGGCTGGAAAGTAGCCCTGAGGAGAAGGACTTGTGAGTGCTTGTGGATGAGAAGCTCAACATGAGCCAACAGTGCGTGTTGGCAGCCCAGAGAGCCAACCGTGTCCTGGGCTGCATTAAGAGAAGTGTGGCCAGCAGCTCTCGGGAGGTGATTCTGCCTCTCTACTCTGTACTCGTGAAACCCCACCTGGAGTACTGTGTCCAGCTATGGAGTCCTCAACACGGGAAGGACATGGACCTGTTGGAACGGGTCCAGTTGAGGGCCACGAGAATGATCAGAGGGATGGAGCACCTCTCCTATGAGAACAGGCTGAGAGAGCTGGGGTTGTTCAGCCTTGAAAAGAGAAGGCTCTGGGGAGACCTTATAAAGGCCTATTAATATCTGAAGGGAGCTACAGGAGAGCTGGAGAGGGACTGTTTATGAGGAAGTGTAGCAACAGGACAAGGGGCGACAGTTTTAAATTGGAAGAGGGGAGATTTAGATGAGATACCAGAAAGAAATTCTTCACAGTGAGGGTGGTGAGACACTGGAACAGGTTGTCCAGGGAAGTCCAGGGAATCCAGGATTCAACATCCTTGAATACCTGGAGGTATTCAAGCCCAGCGTGGATGGGCAACCTGGTCTAGTGGGAGGTGTCTGTGCCCATGGCAGGGGGTTTAGAACTAGATGATGTCTAAGGTCCCTTCCAACTCAAACGATTCCACGATTCTATGGTTCTATGATTCTGTATGTGCCAGAGTGATTCATGAGCATTCTGAAGACCCCAGCAGCACAAATGGGAACCTCCAGGAACTGAGCAGGACTGGGCTCACTTATTTTATTCATCCCAAGGTATGTTGTCCCTGAATCAGAGTCACCAGCCATGCAGTTGTGTCTTGTGATGGGGTTTTACTCTTGCTCCTTTAAGATGGGTTTGGCTTGGCTTGTATTCCGTACAACACCCCTGCTGGTTGCTCTGGTTGCTGCATGGACACGCATTGAATGATTCCAGCTTAAATCTGCAAAACAGACAGCAGAACAAGTGTCAGCTGCAGCTTTCAGACAAGGCAGGACAAGGTCAAGGAGTCGGCCTTGGTGTGTCTCTCCTCTCATTACGCTGGGTTCGTGGCTATCGTGACTCTTCCAGCCACAAAACCAGGTCATTGCTAAGTGCTTTGAAGAAGCTGTGGGTCAAGCAGGAGATCTGTGGCAGGAACAAGGCTGGATGCCAGCTCAGCACTGTTCCAGTGTCCTCACCACAAAACTGTCCTTTTCTGGGTCATGCCTTCCTTTCAGCTTGCTGTGGTTAGCAATGATCTTTGCAGACACCTCTACAGCATGTCTCTAAAGCTTGTCTGCACATATTTTTTCTCTTTGCTCCTGCTCCGATTTCACCAACCTTAAAACACAATTTCAATTTCTTCCCTCGATTTTGTATTCAGATTTAGCAACCTGCATCTCAAATTTATGCTTAATAATTCTCCTTATCAAGCCATCAAGTAATTTCCCTCCCTCAAATTACTGCCTCCCCCACTCTCTCTGCAACTCCTCCTCCTCTTTCTCCATCTCTCTTTTGTATCTGGCAATATTTCAGACTCCATCCGTAATTTGCTTGACTGTGTAATTGATCAGAATAACTCAGTTTTACTACAATTTGCTTGAAATCCCTTTGTTAGCAATTAGAACACTTTGTTTAAAGACAAATAAGATTTAATGCGACTCTCTGTCTTCCTTGGCAGCCTCCCAGTCTGGTCTTTCCATGCCTCCTTGCGGCTGTCTGCTCCCTTCTACCCCACTCAACAGCTGGCAACAAATCCTCTATATTTTGCCTCTGGGATTCTGCCCTCTGCCTCTCACCCCACCACTGTTCCTCATGCTCCCTGGTCCACCTTCCTCACTGGTTTGCCATGGTTTACTACAAGGTGATGTGCCTTCTCTCCCTTCACTGCCCCCTCTCTCCCTGGAGATGCTCGGGCTTCCAGGAGCAAATGGGCCTGAACAACAGGACATTTATGTGATTTTGGACTGTCTGAGGAACATCCTCCTGCCCAGAGAACAAAGAAGCTGCCTGTTATGAGAGAGGACATAGGATAATGGAAAGGAAGCAGGAGTTGGTAGATTATGTGCATGCTTCTGCCTGTTCATAGGTACCTACAATAGTAGTGATTTGAATGCATCTCGGGCACCTTTTCCTGAATGCTTTCAGTGTCCTCAGCACACTGGAAACCATCCACGTGTGATAAATCCCAGAGATTAGCTGTCATCCCTACTGGGAAATGGCTCTCCAGCTGTGTGGACTACTGACTGCAGCCCTGATGCTATGGAAGTCCAAGGCCTCCCTAACGCTCCCCTGCTCCCCTGGCGCTCACACCACCATCTCCTCTGTCCATGGCTGCCTCTGAAGGTGACAGTCAGCTGCAAAGTGTCTACTGTCACTGGGTTGTTCCTTCACCCGGCCCAGCATGGGGAGTAGGGTACTAAGTGTTGCTGCAGGACCTGGGTTTTTGTCTGAGACCCTTGCTGTAGTCTTAGCTTCACTGGGCCATGGTCTTGTCATAGAGTATATTGGGTGGACATGAGGTTGTGTATTGAAGAGGTACCCACCAGCTGGTGGGTGTGTAGGGTAGATGGGATGATGACAAGGAGACAGGACCTGGGTCTAGGCAATCAGTTGAGTCTCTCCAAATTTGTGGTCAACGCTGATTCTTTTTTCTTGGGTCACCTGCAACATCCTCCTGCCCTTAAGCAGAGCCCCATCTTCCCAATTTATTTGCTACTTCCTCGTGTCATGGCAGGTGGCAGAGCATGGCAGGTCCCAGCACAGGGGCTGCATCTGGGACACAGACTTCCTTCAAGGGAGATCTCACCCATCGCATAGATGTTTTCCCCAGAGGTGGCCAGACAGCTGAGAGGCAGTCAGGCTACCCTCAGCATCTCATATGTGGGGACCTCACTGGAGAGAGTCTTGTTGCTATTCTGCTGGTGCCTGAGATCCTGACCAGGCAGGAGGCATCACCTGCGACCTGAGACCTCCTGGGCATCCTTAGCCAGCAGCACCCCCAGTACCTTTGAGCCAGGTGTTGGCAAGCCAAGTGGTGCCAAGAGGAGAGCAAAACTGTCTCCTCCCTCTGGAAAAGCCTCCTCAGATGCATCGTATTCAGTGTCTGATTTGCCTTGGGAAATTGCTTATGCGGCTGTCTGGGAGGACGCAGCCGTGCAGGCTCCAGAACAGTGGTTATTTCTCCCAGTGGATCTTGCAATGTACTTTTGATAGGCTGATGCTTGGTGTGCTGGTGGAGGGGAGTCAGGGGGAAGGGCTCCTCCAGACACTCTTCTTTCTGCCTGAGCGAGTAGCGGTGTCCGTCAAAGCAACGGAGGAAATCCATGCGGTTAACACGGTGTGTCATGGAATATCAAAACATGCCACAGGATTTCCGGCCAAAATGTCAAGTAGGGTCTCATGAAAATATCTGACACCGGAATTAGCCTCTGCCAAAGCTCAGTGGAATTGCACTGTGGCTGGACAGTAAGAGCCTGTTATTTGCAATCGACTCAGAACAGCTCTGTTAGCACTGGGATTTGGGCTGCTGGGCTCCTTCCAAGTACATTTCATAAACCTGGGTTTAGCTTCTTGCTCAGAAAGCATTTTCTGCCGAGCAGCTTGGATTCTGCTGCCGGCCCCGTGCCCTTTGGCACTCTGCATTCTGAACAAAGAAATGCAACATTTTAAATATTGCAAATTGTGCTCAGAAGATGCTGCACATAAGAAATGTCGGTGGCCATGGATGCAGAGTCTTCAGCTTTGTGGGAGCTGTGACTTGCTGATTTTAAAACCCTTAGGTGATTTTAAAACCCTAGTCTAAATCAATATGAGATTTGGAGTTAAAAGCTTAAGAAGAGGACAGTGATATTGAATGACACCATGCAGAATGGTTTGCTACAAGCTGACCACCGTGGGAGTAGCCCATTTGGATAGAAAATAACTTCTTTTATACCAGCATTTGCAAATTGACATTTCTGGTGTGAACTGCAACCTGGGCTCACTCAGGACTTGAAAACAGCAAGGAAGGGAAGGAGGGGCCAGCGTAGACAGGGTGCCAGCCCAACAGAATGGGTATCAAAACATATCATGCTATTGCAGCTACTGCCACACTCGGCCAGAGGAGATCCTCTGGTGGTACCCAGAAGGGGCTGGAGCTACAGGAGGGACCCAGCTGCTGGGTCTGGACGGGTCTAGGGCTGCTGCTGCTGGAGGCAGCTGGTCTTCACAAAAGGGATGGCAAAGAAACCGCCGTGTTAATTGCGTTGTGTCTGGGTTTTATTCCCAATTCCTACTAGCTGAACTAGCTTTTGAAAGGGACCTGTTGCTTTGTTTATCTGTTTTGAATCTTTTGAAAAATAAATGCTTTAAAGAGATAGTGATGCAGTGGAGAAAAAAAGAAGTAGGTTACTTGTTTTAGGGAATTTCTCAGAATTACTTATTTTCCCTCATGTTGCTGCTTCCATCCCTTGCCACCAGCAGCCAAAAGCAATACTTTTTTATTTTTTTCCCCAAAATGGCTTTTTAAGAAAAATATTTACTTTCAGGGTATGAAATCTGGGTATTCACAGATTGGTTGTTTGCTCTTTGGGCTGTATGAGGGTTAAATTGAGATAGTCAGAAGATGGTCAGTAGCTTTGTTTGTCAGTTCTCTACAGTGGCAGGATCCAGGTGGCTCACACCAGACCGGGAGGGACACAATGCCACTTACTGCTGCCCTGGGGATCTTAGGCTGGAGACCTCTTGGTGCTGCTGGCTAAGATTCTGGCATGATCAGCTTCCAGTGCTCTATGCAACATGGAGTTAAACTTTCTGTATTTGAGCTGCTCCAGTTCTCCATGGTAAAATGCATCTTTGGAAAGCAAGCAAGTTGCAGATGCTGGTGGAGACTAACTGGGGTAGATGTTGTAAGGTAAATCTTCCTGTGTCATCTCAGTCCTTGTGAGATTTCTGGAATGGATTTATGTGGGAGTCCAGAATCAGGGCTAAACAGATTTAGCCCCTTTGCATACTGAATTTGGTTAATTTTACATTCATATTTCTTTCTACCAGTGGAAGTCAAAGCCATGTGGCATCTCCTCTCAACCTGATGAAGCAAAACTTTTAGGTAAAGCAAGAATGGACATCATAGTCTATTGCTGAGGATAGCAAATCCCATGTCCTGTTGTCAGTGAGCTAAACCGACCCCTATTTCTTGATATGAATTTTGCTGGTTTCAGTCTCGGGGCAGGATGTCTCATCTGATGTGAATGGCATAGTCTTTTAGCTTATATTAGAATTCTACAGTCTGACTGTTATTCTTTCAGGCTCCTGCTGTAGGGTAGGACCTTGGCCATTTCCCTCTCTCTCCATCTCTGCCAGGCTAGAAGGTGACAGGGAGAGGTAAAAAGTTGCTTCAATTTATTGTACTCTTCCATACAGATGCTTGAGACCCTGCGGGATGAATCTTGTCCCATTACGTCTCGTAATGCAGAGGTCGTTACATCTTGTCTGCAGAGCTCCTGGATGGTCAGGACATCCCCGATGTAAATTTGGCCAGAGGAGCCAAGACAGCAAGAGTCAAAGGAGCAGAGCAAGCAGTTTATGCTGTAAATCCCAGTCCTTGCAAAACATGCAGATGAGACTCAGATTCTCTCCTCTTTGCAATATGAGTAGTCATCACTCACACTCATCTTCCTTCCCTCTGCTCCTTAGTGGGGTCCAGAGGCCAGTTATAAAATGTTCCTGTCCCTGATCCCATCCTGATGGCTCCCGAAGCAGCCCCACATTCCTTCTGCCCGCGGCCCGAGCTCCTCTGGCTCGGGGGACAGGAATCCGGAAGGCAGATGCGTGCCTGTGTTTATTTTTTACACACTCTTGCTGTTTTATGGTGTTTTTTGTGGTCGAGGGGTCAGCTGGGAGCAGAAGTAATTTGCCTGCCTTGGGAAAAGAAATGTATCCATTAGCTTTCTTGGCTCCAGTTGGAAATACTCCGCTCCTCCCTTCTCTCTGCCAGAGAAGCAGAGCATCTCCAAACAGCCCCAGGGACAGCGGAGCACTCGCTGCATCCAAGTTGCATCTGGCAGACTCAGACACCACCTCTGGGTTATGCTGTCAGAGCAACTCTTGGTGGGTCACCAGCAGCCACGAGCCTGGGAACCCCAGGCTTGGAAATTGGCAGAAAAGATGCTGCTACGCCAGTAGGGATGGGTTCTGTCCCAAAAGTATTGTGGTCTGTTTTCCAGGGGTTGAGCTAAGAGTTGTTATCTTCTTTCCCTTGTTTGTCCTCTGGAAGTGGAGATAGGAAAGGCCATGCTCCACCTCTGAGGACTTTACCCGTTTCCTCTCTCTGCTGTGCCTGGATTTTCTAGTCATGCCTCATACTGTGCTGGGCACAAATAATGAAACCCTGAAGCCCTCCTCTGTTGTTTGTTTGTTTGTTTTGGGTTTTGTTGTTGTTTTTTTTTTGTTTGTTTGTTTGTTTTGTTTTTTTTGACTGGAAACCTTGCCAGGTGTTGTTTTTCCCGGCAGTTCGTCCAAACCATTTCAGCCTCTCCCTCCCTCTTGCCAGCAGGACAAGCACCAGTCTCCATGGTGGCTCATGGAGACGACTGAGGGACCACAGCCCACAGGAGACATCAGGATCTGCTCCACTGAGTTTATCACACAACAAGGTGACTATGAAGGAGACATTTGTCCCATCAAGGTCCATGCAGCTCCTGTGTTACCTTTTACAAGCTGCAGGGCACTCAATGACCTTGTATTTCATAAGGTACCTCCCAACCCTGTAAGAAGCCTGAGTCTTGCACCAAGAATTGGCTTTGGTACTTCACTGGCCCTGAGGTTCAGCAACTTTACTTTCCTAGCAGCCCGGGGACAAAACGGAGAGCCGAGGTCTCTCTGTAACCTCAGTATGGGTCAGAGGAGATCCACTTCTGAACTGAGCCCTGAAGGGAAAGTACTGCAGGTGGCTGATCCTGGTCAAGGTTGTCTTTCTGATCTGCTGCTTACACGTTTTACCACATCTCCAGTCCCCTGCCTTAAAGACTACTCGTCTGATCACCAGGCAGAGGAACTGATAAGCTGGAAAACTGCAGGGGATGGAGGGAGAAGCTGCGTGAAGAAGTCAGAGCAGAGATAAAAGATGAATCCTCCGCATGACATGACAGAGCTATTTCTCTATGGCTGCAAGCAATGTGCTGACAGCTGCTTTACCACCACCACCCTCCTTCCCCCACCAGCATGAATTTTATGTCAGTGGATGGCCCCAGTTTGACAGTCCTGAAGAGTGAAACCCTCTGTCTTGCCCCATAGAGGAGAGATGTGTGTGTGGACAACAGCTTCCCATACTGAAATTCTTCATCCATGTCCTGGAAGGGGGAAACAGGCATGTGAGAACTGTTGAGCTGAGTCCAGGCTGTGTTCAACAATTGGGAAGACATGCAGGGCCCACCACAAACTGGGGTTTATTTTTGCAAAGTGATTTTGCCTCTTGTGGGAGGAAACATAGCCCTCACTGAGCTCTTCCACAGGTCTGAGGACAGTTTCTAGTGGGCACACAGTCCTGCATGACAGCTGAAGTGTTAAGGAGACTCAATGCTGTAAAGCAGCAGGGGTGGGACTCCAACCACAGGACTGGGAAGCAGAGGATCACCATGGAACCATGGGACATCTTCCCAAAACTGAGGTGTTTTACTGCTGCCAGATTGCTAACACACCCTGCACAGCAAGGCAGAAGTTTGTCTGTGTGTCTCTTAGCCCTGCAAGGAGGACGTCTGAGCAGCCACATGTGTCTCTGTCAACAGTGATGTTCATGGAGATGATGGATGTGACTGAACACTTTGAGCGTACTTCTGATTCAAGAAGTTTGAAGGTTTCCATGTATCATAGAGAGGAAATGATCCTTCAGTAATTAATCAAGGTGGTGATTAATGCTTTTTTACCTCAGCTGAGATTTAGCAACATTATTTCTCAGTCACAGCTGGAGGAAAGGAAGATAATAAATCCTGAGTGGCAGGGGGAGTGAGCACAGGGAAGAGTTGTTCATTGTCCTTTCCAGTACAAGTACTGGGGGCAATGAGCTGAACTAGCAGGTGGCAGGTTCAAAACAAGCACCTAATGCAGTTGTGGACTGCTTGTTGCAGGATGTTGTGAGTGCTAAAGGCTTTAATGGTTTCAAAAAAAGCTGCTGGCGACATCAATGGAAGCCACATTTGTGCTGGAAAGTCCCAAGACACGTGTCATAAGGCGGGGAGAAATATCGATTAGATATGCTGGCTCATGCTCCTGCTCCTCTCTTGGCATCTGCTGTTGGCCACTCTTGGATGCTGAGCTAAGGGGACCTCTGGGATGATCGGACAAAACTGCCTTCATGCAGCAGTTGATTGCAAGCTTGGTTAATTTCCAAGTGTCCTGTTGCCTTCTCCCCAATATCTGAGCTGTGTAGGTAGTTCACGCAGGTCCAGTTCTGATGTTGCTGCTGAACACCTCCCAGCTTTCTGCATCCCTTGGGTGTCTCTGTGTGATCATCTGCTGTAGTGCCGGCTGCAGCAAAGACAATCATCTTGTACGTTAAATGAAACGAGTCCAAGAGGCTTCATCATTTGCATCACTGAGACTAAACAATAGCCTTTATTTAAGAAAATAATAAAATAAAATGAAATCATTACTAGCACTGTTTCTTCAAACTTGTAGTGATAAACACCCAGACAGAGCTTTGCTAAATAATCTTGCAGCCTCCCTTCTGCAGCAGGCGATAAAGCAGGAATAACAAACTACCTGGAACTGGCTCCACACCAGCCACCACTCCGTCAGCACAGATAGGAGTTAATTATTTCCTATCGGCCAGCCAGGTCTGGGAAATAAGGGATGATGATTTCAAGGCTCTTCTTGTTAAGCAACAGCGACAAAAAAGGGACGATATTAGGATTATTGTCTGCCTCTTTCATGAAGAGTAACAAGGATGGTTGGAGCAGAGCAATTAAGGAAGAAGGGATTTCATCTCCAGCAACTGAGTTAATGAAATAAGAGATGTCTATGAGAGGAATCCTTGAAAATACTGTGGATAATGTACTTTATCATGGGGAGGATATTTGAATAACAAAGATTTCAGACTCTTATTGTAGTGCAGTGACAGAGATGCACAGTGGTGAGAGAAATGCACGCTCAGGCCTTGAGCTGAGCGTATCCTGCAGGGAATTATTCCACCAGGGGGGCTGCCACCACCACCTTTTCCCTTCAGGTCTTCTCATCAAGTGCTGCCCTGTCCCTCTGATGTTGGTGGCCTTCTTCTCCTCTTCTGCCTGGGGTTTTTACCACAAGAAATGGTTTTCAAACTTCCCAGGATTTCCTGTGTGGGGAGATGGGAGGGGAAATACATTGGGATTCAGCTTTGGGCAGCTGTGTCTTGAGACAAATATGGGGGGACCTGGTCCCAAGGCTTCCTCTGCCCATGGTGGCACCCCAGCACTGGGGGGAAATGTGTCCATTTTCCTTTGCTGCCCCATGGCCCAGTTCTGAGGCAGAATATCTTCTCCATACTGGCTTCACTGTGATGGCCAGAGGAGACCAGAATACTCCAGCATAATATTGTTATAGGACTGCAGACAGGGATCCTAAAATTCCTTTCCTACACAGATGGCTTCCACACCAGGAAATTTCTCTCTCTAGATCAAGAATTTCTCTCCCTAATTCAGCCATGGCTCCATTAGCAGTGTGATTTTTACCAGCTATGCCACTAAAAGCCTCAATTTATAGTTTTGGAGTTATTCCTCTTCACACATGGAAATAGTTATACAGGCATAAGGCACCTTTATCCTGAGATAACCAAGACCATGCAAAGGCAGGTTGTACCCCTTTTAACAATACCCACACTGTTAGAGAGCTAGCTATCACTTGCTAAAAGCAGACAAGCTCTGTGTTAGAAACTCCTTTTAAGACTGCTGTTTTTTATAAAAATGGTGCTCCATTCTTCTCTAAGACTAATGAAATACGATACAGGAAATCAACATGGCATAGGATATTTATTAGAAATGTAACCTAAATCTGAGAAGCATGTCAATGCAATAAAAATACAGATTTGCAGAGACAACAGAACATGACCAAATGCATCATGAGAAATAAATCAGAGACTACCTTCAGCTTATATTCGGAAAGATGACTGTTCTTGATTCACTTTAATCATAAATTCTTCAAAATAAGACCTCATTTATACCAGGAACAAGCTGCCAAGGGTTATATTGCATTAACCTTCTAGGGATTTGTTCAGATAGGATGGGATGGGTTTCTTGGCCAGACTCATTACAGGATGTCTGGACAGGTTGCAGTGAGGGGTTATGCTGCCTGAACCACCACCTGCCCCTTCTGGCCACGCAGTACCAGATACCGTGAGCACAGGAGACCTCAGCTTTTGTCCTAGTAATGGTGGTGCTGCAAAAAGAAATACAGACATGTCCAGCTAATTATTTATAACCCAGTTCACAAGGGCCTTTGTGTCAGACGTGGATTTATGGTAAGTCACACATATACATACTCACAGGCGTGTTACATCTGCCCTGGGACTGTGCCAATCCCACATTACCTATTAAGCAGCCACTGATGGTGTTTATCATCTAAGACGGCAAAGCTTTATCATCCCCCAGTAATATCACCACTTTGCAGCTTCATTTTGTGATGCTGTGTGATCTGCAGTGTGTGTGTGGGTCGCTAGATACTTTTGCTGTGAGCTGGGACACCCTTATCCAAGAGTAACACGTGTTGTCACAGACTGGGATCATCCTGAGAGGCTTCTTTGGTCCCATTGGGAAACTAGGATGGCCAAACGCAATCCTTGGGCACTGTTTACTCTTCATTGATGAGTAGCTGTACTTGTCAGTTTTCTCCTCTCCTGTGCAAGGACTGGCCATGCTTGTGGCTAGTGTGGGCTGCTGCAGGACAGACATATGCACAGCATGGCCATAGGAGCCACTGCAAACCCAGTGTCCTTTGGGTTCAGTAAGGGCCATAGGACCAACTTCAGATGCTGATGTCCATTTGGACTCATTGGCTTTCCACAGGCATTTGTGCCTGGTGGATCAATACTTTATTGAAGAAGTTGGCTGTGGATCTACATATCAGGAGAATGATGGATGTCCTTTGCCAGGCAAGGGGAAAGCTGTGTGACTCAAATGAGTTGTTGGCCTCCAGCAAAGAGAACATCCCTGGGGCTTAGCAGCCATCTTTCAAGATGCTGAAACCTTTCTTCATTGTTCCATTTTGTACCCACTGGCAGCCTCACAGCCATACATGGACTTCTGCCAACATCCCCACTGATCCAGCACAACCCCCAGAGCAGATAAATGCCACCCCAAGGGTGAAGGAGTCCATGTAGCAGCAAGTGTCTGCTCAGCCCCTGCAGCATGGCTGTGGTTCCAGATCATTAGGGCACTGCTGGAGCCAAGGATGTAGAAACAAGGACAGGGTGAGCAGGCAGCCCCTTGGGCCTAGCAATGTGATCAGGACTGAACAAATTGTCACTTAGAGGTATTGGGGTGCTAACAGTCTGGCTAACAGGGGGGCTAACATCAGTCTGGCTCCATGTCTGGTGCCATCCTTGACCAGCCTCTCCAGAGGACCCAAGGGAGTGGAGACAGGTATGTGGTCCCAGGAAACGCTATCAAGAGAAACCCTTGCTCAGCTGATGCTCTGTGACTCCCAGGACAATGAAGCATGAGGGCAGCTCCTCCTTTGGGAAAGCCAGATGCAGAGCTTAGAGGGACTCATCCTTTGAAGAGCTCCACTGTGAAAATAACAACCTGGTAGACTTTGGCTGTGACAGGAAGGAGCATAACTAGTATCTAAACCATGTCCTGAGGTGGACACAGCAGGGAAAATGCAGCACTTTGTGCTCCCTCTTGCAGCTTTCAACACTCTCAAGGGACTGCAGTGGCCACACCAGGGCCAGAAACCCATGTACCCATGTCTTCAAGAGGGTTCAAAAGGGCACCAGCTCTGGTACCAAAACCTTTCAGGGGGTCTGTTTTCCCCAAAGATCCTCTGATCTTTGGGATCTGTGACATCTCCAGAATCATTGTTTAGCTTCCCATCAGAAGCTGGCTGCAATCAATGGCTCTCCTGGGCTGTGTTGCTGTTGCAGTGTAAATGCCTTCAGCACAGCAGGCTTTGGTGTTGTTCCTGATACTGTGGTTTCTCTTCTAAGGACAACAGGTTTTCCATCCTGGCTACCAGTGTCTGTAACAAACAACGTGAAGTCTCTCATTCTCCAGCAGGTTAAGGGTCTCCTGAGTGCTCTGTCTGATATATAATCTCTGCTCCACAGCGGCTGCTCTTTATCTGACTCAGTCAGATTTGTGCTTGGCATGTGGACTGGTTGGTCCAGCTGGGAGTGCTCAGATATGCTCCTGTAAGCTTAGATTGCTATTATGGGGTTTTTTTTGGGGGGGGAATTACTTTTTTTTATATATATATATATATATATATATTATTTTTTAAAATAGCTTTTTTTTAGCTTGTTGGCTAAACAAGCACCCAGCTAAAATACAGATCTGTTGGTGTGGTTGCTGTTTGTACACACAATACTTCATAGTTCTTACTTTGCAAAACTTTCAGGCTATATAGATGAGACAGACAAAGTGTGGAGGGAAAGAGTGGAGAAAGAAATAGCCTCCCAGCAGGCACCTGCCAGGAGGGTGAAGTCCCCTACAATCCTCTTAGCCATGAGATGACACTGAGTTTATGCTTCTTTCTCATCATGAGGTGGTCTGCCCTGGCTGAGAGAAAGGCTGAGAGAGCTGTGACTCTTTAGCCTGGAGAAGAGAAGGCTGAGGGGAGACCTTATTAATGCCTATAAGTATCTAAAAGGTGGTTTGAAGGATGATGGA